>CM062815.1:1102047499-1102449070 GCA_031772625.1 Pinus tabuliformis | reverse complement strand
TCTTCACTAAGATCACAAAAGTGCTCAAATGAGTGCACAGTCTTAGCTAGTAGGCTAAGCACCCAACTAAATGGAGATTCAAGAAGTGGCATGGAAGCAGCAAACCTGCTTGTTCATAAAAAAACTCATCATCCTCATGAATCATGGAAAGAAGGTTAAGTAAGCACTTAGGCCAGGCCACTTCGCCTTCACCATCATACATGTGAGTGGACAAGAGATTGAAAAGCTTCCCCAAGATGGAGACATCTTCACGATTCGAAAAACACCTCAGGGGAAGAAGAGTGCAAGACTCTATGAAAGATATGCAAAGTTTCAAAACTGGATGAGAGGACACAGCTTGTCATCAGGCCCTTCTTCTAGCACCAGAAATGTTGATGGTGGTAGACCCACCAACATGTCAAGGGGATCTCCCTAGTAAGAAGTTCCAATTAGACCTTAGACCGTTTGGTGTAGGAGTCCCAGTAGTGGGTCATAAGGTAATTCCTTGACCGCGATGTCGCACAGAGGCAAGTAAGATAACTTTGTTAGTAACAATGGTTTGACTGATGCAGTGAGTCAAGGAAGGTGTATGAGAGGTTCTAACACTTCAAAGGGAGAATAAGGTGAAGGTGAGTTCTAGGTTGAAAGGTATCAGTCCCAACTTGGCTAAGAACACACAACACAAAAGGATATGCACAGCTTCCGGTGGGGCAGTCCACTCAGATGCGGCAGTCACATCATACAAGTTAAGATAACACATACAACACTCATGGATCATTGCAAGACGAGTGCGATGGTTGTTACAACAAGGTTCATGTGAAAGGTCTATCTGATGTTTGACAGAACAGTCGACACGGAGGGTGATAGGATTAACAACATATACAACACATTAACAACAAGATTCATATAATTTCATGTGAATCAGTTCATACACAAGTATGTAAGTTAAACAACATATATCATTAAGGAAATAGGAGCAGTCTAACTACAATAATAACATATGCATGAAAATGTGCTGGTCTTTACTATATAAAGAAGTGTAAGTCACGATCATACAATAGATCCATGTAAAGCTGCTAGCCCCAACAATGGAATGTTACAGACACATTCGCTTGCTCCTCCAAAGAGATGTACTATCTTCGTGCAGTGGAGAAGCCAAGGCACGTTACAATACTGTCCAAGCCTTCTTCAAGATAGTCTTAGTAGAAGCTTGGCTGACCAAAAGCCTCTACAATGACTTATAAGGGACTATTTATAGCAAAGGGTGGGGTGACCCTTGACATTCCCCTTTGTGATAGTTCAACTACCCTCATGACCCTTCACCTACTCTATGACTGTTACATTCAACCATTGACGCTTGACTTACACTTGACATGACTCAACATTACAATGCACATGTACTCATGTGAGACAACATGGCTTGAGAAATCTTTGCAAGACATCACTGACACTCGGTCTGTTGTGATGAGACCAACTCTTTGACATGCTTGTGATGGTGAAGGTGGTGAGTTGATGCCAAGCTTGGTTGTTCGTGGTGGCGTGTATGCACCTCATGGTGACATCTTGTTGAAGCAAACTCTTGCCTTCATTGCAACTGGTGCATTGGTTTGCCCCCTTCATCCAACTCGTTTGCTAACATGCTCATGGTATTCTTAGGTGCGGTTGAACCGACAACATAATGATGCACAATGTCCCTGTTGATATTCAAGTGTGTGCTGGTGGTCATAAGCATCAAATTATCGAACTACATGTTCAACTCGAGTTGGACTTTCTTCTTGTCTTCGCGTTGGTGAGTGTGTTGCATGTGTTGGATTGCATGCGTGCACACAATGACATGCATGATGCTGAATCCCTTGCATGCAATCACCAACATTTCTCACCATGTCTGCTTCATGTGAACTACTGGGATGGATCTTTAACTTGTATGGGAACAATTTCATTCGTGAGTGCACGATGCGCACACTGCTGTTCCTGATCCTGCTGCAACTCATTCGTTTATCTGTGCAACTTCATGTTCTTCCTTGAGTTGCTGCTTCAGCACATGAAACTCCTTCTTTGTTGCATTCTTTATATTCGCAGGATCTTCATGTCATGCCGTTACCTTATAGCCAGAGTGTCCAAAGTTGCTTTCATCATCAATGGATCTTCTTGAGCTTGCAACCTTGTTCCGCCTCCGTGTTGTCAACAACCCTCTTCTTGCATTCATTGCATTTGGTATGTTGTGTTCATGATGCTGCTCATTGTGATTCTGCTGCTGTCATATCTTGATGTCCTTGTCTACGAACAACTTGATATCTTCGTGGGTAGGCAAGTCCATAAATAGTTGATCCACTGCATCCTCAAGTGTGCTCTAAATGGTGTCTTCATCTCTGCTTTCGTGGAAACCATCGTACCTATACTGTTGAGAGGTAGATGAACACTTGCGATGCCTGGAGACATGGAAACACTCATGGCAAGCAATCTGTCAGTTGAAAACCAAAATGAACATGAGAACTGACTTGCAACATACTTGGGTGAATGATCATTAAGGTTGCGCAATTTCGGTTGGGATGTTGGGAGATTGACTGCCAAGATTGCACAAGGCACAGTCTGGGTTGTTGGGAGACTGACTGACTGCTGTAACTGTGCAATGCATGGTCCAGTCTCGCTGCTGATTGCTGGGATTGCACAATGCGCAATTCTAGCTGGGAAGGACTGCTGGTCGAGGGAAAAATTTGCACAATTTCTTGGGCCAAACAACGACTGTCCTCCAAAAATGTGCAAAACAGTGTTGGAGGCCAGTGCTGCGAAGGAATGCGCAAATCTGGAGAGGAAGGTGAGCCTTCCTTCCCTAGATTGTGTAATGTAGCCTTGGTGAAGGCAGAGTCTGGACGAAGGTTGGCCCGACTCGCTGATGGGCAACTGAAAGCAACTAAGATAGTAAATGCATGGTGACAGTAAGTGATAGCAAAAGTGATTGATAGTGCATGAAAAACAAGAATGAAAGATTCAAACAAACAGATCAACATGCATGCGGGTGACGCAGTTCGTCGGTTGGGGGAACGTCCGTGCAACAATTTCATGCATGCGACAACAATGAGATAACAACGAAAAATGAAATAGAGCTAGGACAAGTTAGAATACATGTAAATGACAACAAGCATTCAAAGAAATCAAGCAAACAATACTCACAAAAGTGAAAACACAAAAAGTGATAGAAATGTAGCACAAGGCATGGGAAGCAGGCTTACCCAAAAACAATTGAGCTAAATGTGTCGACTGCTCCTAGATGTGATGTGGGATGTTAGAGCTGCAAGGTTGATTTGAGGAATGAGCTCTGCAACATCCAACCAATGAGTTTTGATAACATCGAGGTTGTGACTCTCATTCCACAAATTTAGGGGGAAACGACACTTGGTGGGAGGTTTCTGAATTTTTCGTTGCATGTAACCTCCAACTGCTAAACATAGATCCCTGAGTCAAGGGATGCCTTTGTATGATGCCTTAGTAAAAATAGCCTATGCATGCAAGTTTGTGTTTCTCAGTCCCGAAGTGAACTGGTCAACTCAGCTGCACATGTAAGAGGTTGTTCGACTGCTTGAAGGAAATGTACATTTCTGGCTGGGAGTTGGGCTGACTTCGCAGGAGATTTGCATAATTTTTGGGTAGAGTAGTTGACTATTGCCTAGATTTGTGCAAATTCTGGGTTGAGTAGCCTTGTTGGGGAAATTTGCGCAAATCCTGTTGGAACTGTTGGCAAGCAAGATTGTGCAATCCTGGAGCCCAGCAGGCTATTAGAGAGGATTGCACAATTTCTGGAGGGAAGGTTGTTTTCCCTCCAGAAATGGGCAATTTTCAAGGGGAAGCTGCTCAACCTATAGCTGGACCAAGTCTAGGTGAACAGCCTGTGAGGGTAATGGATCAAGCTATGACCGACAAGCTAACTTTGTGCAAGAAAGATACTGAAGCTTGTGAACTTAACGAAGCAAGGAAAACAACTGTGAAGGTTGGAAGGGAGGCTCCAAAACTAGGCTAATGAAAAATTTTGGAGGGTGGTTGTAATTGTTACAACAACAACCTTGGCCATCTCAATGCTAAAACCAATCTTGGCAACAAGGTTGGCAAGGAACTTATGGGAGCCATCCACAATATCGTCAATATTTTCCTCAATATCCTCTATACCCAACTCCACGTTATCCCCACCATCCACCTCCACCAAAACCACAACCCCGACCACATCTATATGAAAGATCTACTCCCACTCAACTACCTGTGCCACCATTTCCAAACCCACATAAAGAAGTAGCTCAACCCACTTACAATGCTGAGGTACAACACTTCCAAACATCTCCTCTTGATCTAAATGGTATTCATCTTAGCTCAGGAAAAGTATTGCAAAAAAGAGATTCTATTAATGTCATTGAATGAAAACATTCAGAAAAATAATTCAAATGAGAAGACCAAAGTATCATGGGCTGCACTTGAATAAGATCAGACATCATAATTAGATATTGAGGAAGTTCCTTCATGTTTACCATCATATCCTCCATGTGTTCAAGAGAATAATATACAAAAAGAGAAATATTTGTATGTCATGGTAGAAGAAGACATGAAGAATGATCCAGATGAGAAATCAAACCAAGGGCTTCAAAGATATATTTGTTGGGAATCACGATTGTCATTAGACCAAAACCCGCAGTTGTTAGTCAATGATCACATCGCCAGAGATAAGGATCCACAAGTGGCGGTTAGTCCATGTCACGAAACACATGGGGAGCATTAGTTTATCCAATGTCCAACAATCTTCCCCCCAATGTGAGTTGGGTGTGTATCAAACTCGTGACCTATGCTCTGATACCAATTGTTGGAAATACTGAGAGGGGGGGTGAATCAATATTTCTTTTCAATTGTTACTTTTACCAGTTATATCACTTATATTTAGAACACAAAATGAACAATAGGAATAAATTATTTTATTAATATAATCTTTACAATGAATCACGTACAATATATATAGGGCTCCAACCCTAGATGAAGACATTAATCTTCAATCTCTCAAGCTCCAACCTGTTGCCAAGCACCAACTTGGACTTCAGTGAGGCTCCAACCTCTAGGGCTTCAACTTTATCTTATCTAAGGCACCAACCTTGAGTTTAGGAGCACCAACTCGAAGGACACCAATCTTATATTCTCTAAGCACTAACTTGGACTTTCTAAGGCACCAAACCCAAGGGCTCCAACTCAATAGCTTCACTTTGTCAAGGTATGTTTGGTTGTACTTCACAGATCCCCAAGTCTTCTCCATTGATTCATGTCAATCTTCAGCTTCACTGTGGTCTCCACGCTATATCATCAATGACAACCTTTTCAATTGGAAGGTGTCGCCACCGCACTTCTTCGTACCCAAGAAAATTATCCAAGTGCACCTCATGATGACTTCAGTGATGCATCATGGTCTCCAATAATGTTTTCTTCAAGATGTATTCTAGAGACCTCCAAAATAGTGCCTTCAAGATTGTCACTAGGTCCCTCCAAATGATAGCTCCAAGATGTGTTCAATAGGTCTTCTACAAGACTTCAAGGGTCTGCTTCACAAGATGTCTTCCAAGTCTTATATCGCTGGTCCTCCTTCTTCAAGTCTCTTTCATACGTTGGCTTATAGGATTGTTGTAGTACCTATTTAGGCCTTTCAACCCCTCCATAGGAATACTTCCAAAGTCCTTCCTTAGTAAGCCTTCACCGAGCTTACAATACCCAAATGGCAGTCTGAGCTCCTCTAGACTTGTTTAAGAAATTTATGCAATTCCACCAATATGAAGATGAATGCAATCATAGATAAACAATAATGTCTAGAGAAAGACTACACCAATTCATAGGTCTGAACCACAATCAAGTGTATCACAAAAAAAAGGATGCACCAAGTCCGATATATCACAGTGGGTTCGAGTTGTGATTTGGCTACCTATGGTTTAGAGGATATAGATCTGAGTTATGTGGTGTCCGAGCCACAAAATATATGTGGCCTATCTGCAAGAAATTAAACATCGTTTTGTCCACAAGACCGACCTTCACCGAGACTGTGATGCCCATAGATTTGGGCTCTACCACTACTCACCAATCTGAGCTCCTATAACCTTGTCTATTGAAGGTTTGTGCCAAAAACTGAATTATGTGGTTTTAAGTTTTCACTGCCTATGTTGATGGTCTTTGTGAATATGACGCATTACAACCTTCTTAAAACAATCCTGAATTATTTATGTTATTACCACTACGGGCATGTCTTTTCTAAATGATATTCCTGGTGGAACGAGCAATAGTTATCCATTCGCATACATTCAATACTCAAAACAAAATTCAAAATCTAGGTAGACCTGGTGAGTTGATTGTTTTTTTTGTTGTTGTTGTTATTCTTTAAGAATGAAAAAGATTGGGGGGATTGCTACTGGTAGAAGTCTCGATTGAGCTTCTCTTTAATTCTTATATTTCATTCGTAAGCGATTTTAATGTCCTGGTCAAGATTTCAATATTTGGTGAATCCTTTTCTTTAGCCTTACTTAAAGAAGGTTGAGACTTCCTCCTAGACTCCTTGGGTTCTTTTGATTCATCATTGTAAGTAATAAATCCAATAACATGCAACTCTTTCTCCACGGTGATTGCTTCTGCAAAGTTAGTGCCAATGTTTTCTTTTTAGCTTGTTTGACGAAAGAGGAAATGTTTATGCGGAAGGAATCTATATAATAATCAATAGTAATTGAATGATGAGGTTGTGTTCTCAAGGGAAACTTGTTTAATATGTGATTGAAATTTTTATTGAAGTATTTCACTTTCAAGTTTCCCCCATCTTATTGTTTTCGAGTTCTTTTAATAACATGGTGGGAGTCTTGTCATCAATAAATTTATCCAAAAATAGTTTGTGAAACTCCCTCCAACTGTGAACTGAATTGACATGTAGATTATGGTACCATGTTGCTTCTTTACCTTCTAATTTAAAAGGAAAAATCCTACAAGCAACATCATCATATCGTACCTCCAACATCTGTAGATGCATGTAAAAATCATCGATGTGATCTTCTTCCTTTGTCTTCTTATATGGATCAAACTTTGATAAAAAGAAAAATCTGGATGTTTGGCCATCTTATGAAGATTATCCGGAAGAGCAAGAGGCCCTTGGGTCATCCAATCCAAGTCTTGGTCAGCCATGTCTTCGTCTATGGGTTCCTCCTCCTTTTTAGAATCCGAGGAGACTTCTCCTTCACCGTCTAAACCATCAAAAATATCGTGAGAAATAACAATGTCTTCCTCGTATCCTTCATTAATGGGTGGAAGTGGATCTTATTGAAATATGTCTTTTGAGGACTTTCCTTACTCTTCAGGATTCCTGTGCCTGTTCAAAGGAAAGAACCTCTCGGATTTATTGTATATCTTGCCATTCATTGGTCGAGGATTCATAATCCCACCAAGGAAACACATAATCTAGCTTTACTGAAATCCACAGTCCATTTCAGAGGTTACTAGGTCGTGGCTTTACCACAATCCACAGTTTGGTTCAGGGATCACTAGGCCATGTGTTATTCCTTTCATATATCCACCTCATTCAGCTTCAAATCCATCTGACAATCTAGCTCCACCAAAAAATGAGAACCCGTCACCTCAAGGCTATCCAAAAATCACAAGGCTACGCTAAAAAAAACTGTCACACTTGGCAAAACCCATGCTAATGACAAAATCTAACTAAGAACACACATGCATGCCAAAACTAGCAAGGAAATCACACAAGCAAATTGATACCTGCAAATAATCCTAATGTAGCTGTTAGATCTTGCCCTTCCTTGCTTGATCCTTGCTTTCCTTTTCCTTCTTTTATTTTCTTGATCCAATATTGTAGTGCTCCAAGAAAAATCTAAGTGTCCAAGAGTGTGAGAGAGATATAATAGAGAGAGAGCTCCAAAACTGAACTGACAAAAAGGTATCAACTGATACTCATAATCATTTTTATTAATGGGGCCTCTATATTCTACAATTTTCCATTATTTCCTTCATTTTCCTCTTCACATAAAACCTGCGAAATTTCACCTTCCTTTTCTCCTAATTTCCATTATTTTCATAAATAAAATGTCAATTAATGCCTCATGTGTTTCAAAAGCCTTTGCCATTGCCTTTGCCAACTTCCTTAGCCATAATAAACTAAACAAACACACATACTAGGATGTTTTTGCCCAACATTCAACTTGGAATAAGTTTCCCATAACCATGGTTATTATTTTTCCTTTATTGACTTTTATTACATGGAATTTTCACCAAGGCTGTTACAGAACCCTATCCCTTGGCGGAACACCGTTCTTGGTATTCCATGACACCTACAAACAACAATATTTCTATAAAAAAAAATTCTTCCCATGGAGCTTTATAACATAGCTTGATGCAGTGTTTACAATAATCGACCTACTGAAAAGAAAACCAACATGACAACATAACAACATGACAAACATAATGACATGACATCCATACTGCTTATTGGAGCTTTATAACACAACTCATAGTGATATTTACATCCATATACATATGTACATAAGCCAAAAAAACATCACACCAAAAAACACTCTATCAACCAGCAAATAAGGAAGGATATATAATCCACATATGATCTGTCATCTCCCATGTAGCTTCATTGTGCCCAAAGTTCTTCCATTTCACTTTAACTTGATTGATTGCTTGGTTCCAGAGTGTGAGCATCTTTCTCTGCAATATACACTGTGGTTTTGGCTGGAATTTTCCATCTGGATCCACCTGCAATATAAATCAATCAATCACATGATCAACATCTTTAACATACTTCTTAAGTGATGACACATGGAAAACATCATGGACTTTCAATGTCAAAGGCAGCGCAAGTTAATGGGCTAGTGGCCCAATCCTTTCAAGAATCTTGAAAGGTCCACAAAACCGAGGTGCCATCTTGGCACATGATCTAATCCACAAGGAGCTCTTCTTCTTCTTGATTACCAGTATTTTACGTTCCATTTCTACCAAACATATATGATCCAATCAACACCTTGTTCACTAGATCACTCCAACAAATGGGAGTATTACAACTCCGCCCATACAATGCCTTGAACAGACTCATCCTCAAAGATTCCTAATACCTATTTTTATAAGTGAACTAAACCAATGGAAGATACTCTTCCCAATTCTATTGCTGATGCATCACATACATTCTCAACATGTTATCCAACATATTATCAACTCTTTTTGTCTATCCATATGTTTGCGATCAATAATTTGTACTAAAGGCCAACTATGTCCCCAATCCTACAAACAACTCCTTCCAAAACTTGGACGTGAAGTTAACATCCTTGTCTGACACAATCTTCTTTGAAACACCATGCAATCTGACCACATCTCTAATGAAGACCTGTGCTACATCACTATTTGAATAAGTAGATTTCACTGGAATTAAGTGTGGTACCTTTGTTAACCTATCCACCAAAACCATGATGGAATCATGCTGTCTAGATGTCCTCGACAAATTTGTGATGAAATCCATGGAAATAGCATCCCATTCCCACTCTAGAATCCCAATCGGTTTCGGTAGTCCACCTGGGTGCTTACACTCTGCCTTTACCCGATGACAATCCAAACATCTAGCCACAAACTCTTCTACACCCTTCCTCAAATTCGGCTAATAATAAAAATTCGTCACCGCTTTTAATGTCTTTTGATACCTTGGGTGACTTGAATACAGTTTAGCATGAAACTCTCTCAAGATAGTCTTCTTGAGCTCACTACTGTCTAGCACATATATCTTGTCCCTAAATATGATCAAGTTATCTACTATAAGATGATAGCACGCATCCTAACCACTTGTACCCTGTTATAACATGTGTGTAATTGTTGGAAATACTTTTCAATCAATGTTTCTTTTCAATTGCTATTTTTAGCAGTTAGATCCCTTATATTTATAACACAAAATGACCAATGAGAATAAATGTTTTTATTAATTTCTTCTTTATAATAAATCAAGTACAATATATGTAGGGCTCCAACCCTAGATGAAGACACTGATCTTCAATCTCCCAACCTATATTTTCGAAGCACCGACTTGGACTTCCATGGTTTCAACCTTGTCAATTTTGAGGCACAAACCTCAAGGGTTCCAACCCTACACCTGGTTCGGGCTCCAACCTAGTTTCTTAAGGACTCCGATCTTCTAAGGCTCTAACCCCATCTTCCAAGACACAAACCTTGTCTCTATGAGGCTCCAACCTCTAGGGCTCCAAGCTGGTCTTCTTTAGGACTCCCATCCTCTAGGGCTCCAACCCACGACTTCAAGTCATCAATATAAGTTTAGTAGTTCTTCAAGGCTCCCAATATCTTCTGCAACCAACCCTAACAATAATCTTCACCTTCAATAATTCCCATGATCTCAAAAGCACTTAGCTCATCAATGACAACTTTGTTTTCTCAGAAGGTGTCTCCACAACTCTTCATGTTACCCAAACAAAACTTCTTCAAGGTCACCTCATGATGGCATCAATGCATCATGGTCTTCAATGATCTCCACAAATATTCAATATGCTGCTTGACAAAGTTCTCCAACTCTGCCTTTTATATTCTCAAGGGAAGAATTCAACAAGCTCTCTTTTTCCAATCCCAATAAATCAACACTTCAACCACAACAACTTCGGCCATGACAGCTTCAACCACGACAACTATGACAACTTCAACCATGACAACTTCAACCATGACAATTATGACAGCTTCAACCAAAACAACTACGGCAGTTTCAACTATAATAGTTGCGACAACTTCGACCACAACAACTATGACAACTTTAACCACAAGAACTACCCTAGCTTAAACGACGACATTTGTGACAACAACAACTACAACAACTTCAACCAATTGCATTTTTACCACGACAACTACGACAACTTCTATGCTCTTAGCTTGAACCTATGGGAGACTATTTAACCCAAGAACAATTCCACAAACTTGTGTTCCTTTCCTTTCTAGGTTGTTGCTTGTTCTCTACCTCTTGTCTTGTCTCCAACAAAAAATCTAAGCTTGAATGGACAAATCTAGGTTTATATTTATAGTGATTTCCTTTATAACCGAAGGGACACATCTATTTGAAGTGAGACCGACTTGTATGACTAAGTGTAGGTCGTTCACTGCTAGGAATAATTTCCTTAACGTAAAAATTCAATATCTCACAAACTATGGTCTAGGATCCTCTTTGAAAAAATCCTCTTTAAGATGGTCTAGGATCCATTTTGAGAGGATTACTTCAAGGTGTCCAAAATAGTTTTTATTTGTGACTGTCCTTAAATTTTATGCATAAAAAGTCTGGGACAACATGAGGAATGTTTGGGACAACGTGGTTTCTTCATTTTTATCAATGTCATCATAGTATCATAGAGTCATTATGTAGGAGTGCAACATCCATGTAGCATGACGCATCAACAATGTCATCATATACTAGTGCAGTCATAAAGCAACATCACTAGGAGAACTCCAAAATAGTCTTCCAACCATAAAATGATCTCCAACCATGTTATCAAGACCTCATCAAGCACCATCATCAATTGTGGTCATTCATCAAGAGTATGACATCATCAAATGTAGTCCTCCATATGTCATCAAGGGCTTCTAAATACTTGGCACTTGGCACTTATTAAGACTTCTTCATTAGTGACTTGACGTATTAATTGATGACATTCTTATCAAACAAGAGTTATGACATCATCATTTGGAACCAAGAATCTATTGTCTTCAACCTTATCATCTCATTCTAGGGTTTCATGATATTCATTAGGCATCTCAAGAATATTTTCCATCTCGGCCAATGCCATATTGACATCAATGACGAAGTTGATTGAAAATCTCCCCCTTTGTCATTGATGACAATATTCTTTCCCTTCCAACATTCTCTCCCCCTTTGACATCAATGGCAAACAGGGTGCCCAAGTACTCCCCCTGTCAAGCTGCTTCTTTTCATCATATTTTATTCATCAATAGTAGTTCTTCATATGTTACTCCCCTTGTCATGGTGCTCTTTCATCTTTCAATATTGTCCAAGCTTCATTTATTCATGGATGAACCAACTCCCCTTGTCTGCATAAACTCCTCTACCTCAAGAAAGATTACTTTCTTAGTGATAAAAAAGAAGATATCCTCAACAATAGTCCTCTCGATGAGAAAGGGATCATATTCATCAGTAGAGTTTCTCTTGAGAGATGATCTATCAAAGGATGATTGTCCAAGTATGACTCATCAAGGATTTCATAGGGCCCATTTACGGATAGCTTCTCCAAGAATGCTCAAGAATCACAAACTCCCCCTAACTATATGCATGGTCTCCTTTTTGGTAGAGTCACACCATCAAACACTTGGAATATCAAGGATGAATTCATCAAATCAACAACATGTATTGTTGGTTGGAGTGATCAAGAGACTTCCAGACCCAATTTGCCTCCTTCTCCATACTTTTGTAACCTTCTTCTCTGGATTGGTTGACATAGTTTTAGCTTGTTGAGGGACCCAAGTCAAGTTACAATCACGTGCCATATGTCTAATGTTATGGCAATCAAAGTACTCCATCTTGTTCATGAATAAGAAATCATGAGTTATTCTTGCAAAATTTCTTCTAGGAGAATGACGGGGAACATTATATTTGTCTTTGTGATTTGTCATACAATCTTTCGCCATGTGCCCAAAGTTTGTACAAGAATAACAATAACCAAGAAATATACTTTATACCTGGAGGATGGATCTTGCCTTGATGAACATTTAAAGTCATTATGCCTTGGGATCCTTTGATGATATCCATTGCCTCTTGCATTCTTGACACCATCTGCATGTCTACTTGGAGTAGGATTTCTTCCATAGTTCTCTTGACTCTTGTCCTTTCCTTTGCTGCAACTGGGAGCATCAACATTTCTTTCTGGCTTCCTCACATCCTTGTTATTTTAAGTGTTACCATTATTGCTTGAGGATTCACCTTCATAACTACGACCTAATTTATCAAGGGGAGACCTTTAATGAGTTTGGATGTCATCTAGGGTTTGAGAACTTTTCAAATTCTTATTCATCAAGTCAACTTACTTTTTAAGAAAGAAAAATTCTTCCTTCATTTTCTTGCATTATTCATCCTTATTTGATAGTATGATCTCCATTTTTTCCTTCATATTCGTTGCTTCACATGATTTATCCTTAATAGAAGTGATTTTTGATCTTAACTTGGTGATGTCATCATCCTTTTCTTCTAGTTGGCATGTCATGGTGTTTCTTTCCTTTTTCTATTCATCAACTTGTCCTTCTATTAGTGTCAAGGCTTCTATCACCTTCTCAGCTCCTTGTGCTTGTTTTCTTGTTTCTTCTAGTTGAGATGTAAGGGAGGAGACCTCTTCCTTGTATTGACCAATCTTTGCTTCAAGTTTGTTTAAACTTTTGAGTCTTTTTTCAAGGTGGCTTGACAAAGTTTCTTCCATTTTCTTTGCCTTATCCAATTAATTTTTCATGGATATGACTTCTTCATGATGCTTTCTTTTGTTTTGATGAAATTCCTCCTTAAGCTTGGTGAGCTCCTCATATTTTTCTTGTACTTGAAGCTTGAAAAGGTAAACTTCCTTCCTTGTCTTATCCTGGTCACCATCTTGCACTTTCTTCTTAAGTTCCTATTGTACTATGAAATACCCCCCCCCCCCCATTTATGTATAATAATAGTTAATGTTAGACATATAAATGGGGACCCTTTTTAATTTTTTTTGTCTTTAGAAAATAAATCCTAACTCTAAGAAATTACTTTGAAAAAACTTTTAGAACCACCCAAGTTTAGGATCCCCATTGCAGATTGCAAATCACATTTTTTTGTGATGATTATAAACACTTTAAAGAAATTGCGATATGCGATCAATCCTCCCGCTGCGACATACTGAGCAAAACTCCTTAAGAAATCGCAAATCTCATTTCACGAAAGTCGCAAGTAAAAAGACCTGCCATAATGTCATCCACCAACGATTTGCGAAATGTGATATTGCGATATCCGCAATCGCATTTCACATTATGAATAGGTAACATTATATAACATTGCTTTAAAAATTGCAATGCGTGAATCAGGCAGCATGCGTGGGAAGTAACTGTGTTTTAAATATAATAATGAACAGGTTTGACATGGTAATTATTATTTAGCGGCCTGAGGAGTGTTGGGTTGTGTTATATTCTTTCCACGACTAGCCCACGTAGTTAACCAGGGGGTTAGGAGGGGGGGAGAGCCCCCCCTTCATTCCGCTGATTGTGTAGTGGGGGGAGTCATAGGGGGTTTGAGGGGTGCAGGTAACCCCACTCTATGGGGTTCGAGGCAGCACCCCAGAAAATTTTTGTTTTGGACTCTATGTTAGGTTGGGTGGACCTACCTATGGTTTTGTGCATGATTTTTGCACATGGTTTTGGATGTGATGGTTTTTAGTCCATGGTTTTGGACACGATGGTTTTCGGTCCATGGTATTGGATGCTTTGGCATGTATAAATATGTATTGTAACAATGAAAGGAACATAATGAAAAATCAAGCTGGTAGCCCCGATTTTGGGATCCAGGGGAAATCTTTGTGTATATGCGTTTTATGTGTTATGCTCTCGCATTGTTAATTTTCTGTGTTTTAAAATTCGTATGTAGGTAATTTTTGTACAGGGTTAAAACCTACATTTGGTATCAGAGTTGTTTTGGCTTCAAGGGGATGTCTTTGTTGATGAGGGGTTTCACTCGGACCTGTGGTAGACCCTGTTCAGTGGGAGATCTGCGGGATTGATTCTGGTGGTGAAAGAAAATGGCGAGTAGTGAAAAGATAGAGATCGAGAAATTTAATGGTCAGAGTTTTGAGTTGTGAAAACTCAAGATGGAGGATCTGTTGGTGGATAAAGATCAATGGATTGCGGCAGATCCGGGTACTAAACCAACAGGAGTGTTTGATGAAGAATGGAAGAAGTTGGATCGGAAGGCAAAGAGTACAATACGATTGTGTGTCTCAGATTCAGTATTGTTGAATGTATCAGGGGAAGCTACGGTGAAGGCTTTGTGGGACAAGTTAGAGACTTTGTACCAATCTAAGTCTCTGGTGAATAAACTGCTCCTACAGAAAAAGCTATATAACCTGAGGATGAGAGATGGAGACTCGGTGACAGAGCATCTGAATGCATTTAATATTGTGGTAAGTCAGTTATCGTCTATTGGTATCAAAATTTTAGATGAAGATAAGTGAATTAGTTTGTTGTGTTTTCTACGAGATTCATGGGATAGTCTAGTTATTGCAATAGGTAGCAATGCAACAGCCTTGTAGTTTGATGAAATAGTCTCATCCTTGCTGATGGAGGAGATGAGATAGAAAAATATGGAGAGCCGTAATGGTGATGCCTTGTCTGTATGAGGACGGTCCCATAACAGAAACAAAAATAAGTCATCGAGTGGGAGATCTAAATCTCTAGGAAAACCTGTAAAGGTGGTGTGCTGGAAATGTGGAAAGGAAGGGCACTACAAAAATGACTGTAAATCTAAAGCTCCTGATAAAGGAAAGGAATATGATGATGCCCCTTCTGCAGAGGTGGAAACCACCTCAGATGAAGGTTGGGATGTGTACTTAGCTTCTTCAGGTACACATGTAGATCATGAAGCATGGTTGATTGACTCAGGTGCATCCTTTCACTTCACTCCCCATAGAGAGTGGTTCTGTGAGTATGAGAAATACGATGGTGGTGATGTCTTCTTAGGGGATGATAGGAAGGCTAGAATCATTGGTCGCGAAAAAATAAAGTTAAAGTTGCAAGGTGGAAGGATTAGAATACTTCTGGGTGTTCTGCATATTCCTTTATTGGCCAGAAATCTAATTTATGTAAGCAAGCTAGATGATGTAGGTGCAAAAACAGTGTTCGAGAAGGATGCCTGCAAGATGGTTCGGAGGACATTGGGATTGATTAGGGGAGTTCGGATTGGAACTCTGTACAAGCTACAAGGTAGTACTGTTGTTGATGGGTGCAATAGTTCTGTGGTTCCTGAAAGTGGAGCAGAAAATTTAGTGGTCTCTGGAGAGAAGACCATGCTGTGGAATCAAAGGCTTGGAAATATTGGAGAGAAGAGTCTTCGAATACTTCATGGTAAAGGTATGGTAGAAGGTATGAGTAATAGCTCTTTGGATTTTGATTTCTGTGAAAATTGTGTATATGGGAAGCAGAATCGGGTAAGTTTCCCCTTTGGTGGTAAGAGGGCGAAATAGATATTAGAGCTTGTGCACAGTGATGTGTTTGGACCTATGAAGGTTCCATCACTGGGTAAGTCTGTGTACTATGTATCATTTATATATGACTTCTCAAGGAATACATGGATATATTTCCTTAAGAAGAAATTTGAAGTCTTTTATAGATTTAAAGAATTTAAGGCTATGGTGGAAAAGCAAACAGAGAAGAAGATAAAGGTGTTGAGGACAGATAATGGTGGAGAGTTTTGCAGTAAGGAATTCAAAGAATTCTGTAAGAAGTGTGGTATAGCACGGCAGAAGACTACTCCATATACACCTCAACAAAATGGAGTTGCAGAAATAATAAACAAGACATTGATGGAAAGGGCAAGAAGCGTGCTCAATAGTGTCGGGTTAGGACAGGAATTTTAGGCAGAGGCGGTGGAGACAACATGTTACCTGGTCAATAGATCACCTTCATCAGTGTTGGAGGATAAGACTCCACAAAATGTATGGACTAGTAAGAAACCCTCTCTTTCACATCTGAGGGTATTTGGATGTGATGCATATGTACATGTTCCAAAGGAGAAACGAACTAAGTTGGATAGTAAATATGAAAAGTGCATCTTTATTGGGTATAAGAATGGTTTAAAGGATTATAAGCTTTGGAACCTAGTAACAAAGAAGGTTGTGTACAACCGAGATGTGGTGTTCAGAGAGGTGAAAGATGTTATTAAACATAAAGTCCAACCAAAGGACCCTGAGAAGATAGAGTTTGAGCTAAAGGAGGAAGAATCAGACTCTACAGCAAGGGAGGAATTAGAAGATGAAGAGCCACAAACTCTGGGTGTAAGAAGATCAGTTCGAGAAAGAAGGTAGCCAGAAAGGTATATTTCATCTGCTTTTTGTTCAAATTTTTTCTTTATCTATTACTGATGATGATCCCAAAATTGTGAAGGAAGTAGTAGATTCAGAGGATGGAAAACTCTGGAAAGAGGCCATGGTTGATGAAATGACATCTTTGTACAAAAATGAGGCTTGGGATCTGATGGAGTTGCAGGCTGGAAGGAAACCCATTGGCAACAAATGGGTGTTCAAGTAAAAGACAAATGTAGAAGGAAAGGTGGAGAAATGCAAAGCTCGGTTGGTTGAAAAAGGTTATTCCCATGTGTCGGGAATTGATTTTGGTGATATTTTTTCTCCTGTTGCCAAGGTAGTTTTTATTATATTACTTTTATTTGTTGTTGCTGCTTTTTATTTTGAGGTAGAACAGATGGATGTGAAGACAAAATTTCTTCATGGGGATCTGGAAGAAGAGATCTATAGGAAGCAACTTGAAGGCTTTGCGGTGAAGGGTAAGAAAGAATTGGTATGAAAGTTAAAGAATTCTCTGTATAGGTTAAAACAGTCACCAAGGATGTGGTATCAGAAATTTGATACATTTATATGGGGACTTGGCTTCACCAAAAGCAAAGAAGATCATTGTGTGTATTTTAAATTAATTGGTGACCATGTTATTTATATGGTCTTGTATGTGGATGATATGTTACTGGTTGGAAATGACAAAGAAATTATCCAGGATTTGAAGACCCAATTGTCCTCCAAATTCGACATGAAAGATCTTGGTGTTGCAAACTATATTTTGGGCATGGAACTTAAAAGAGATTGGGCAAAGAGGAAGCTCTGGTTAAACCAGAGGAAGTATGTCGAGACAATGTTGCAGAGGTTTAATATGCAAGATAGTAAACTGGTGAAGATTCCTATTCCCGTAGGTGTAAAGTTATCTGTTGAACAGTGTCCCAAGACACAAGAAGAGGAAGATGATATGTCCCGTGTTCCATATGCAAGTGCAGTTGGTAGCTTGATGTATGTGATGGTCTGTACTAGACTAGACATTGCACATGCAGTGGGAGTATTGAGCAGGGTTATGTCAAAACCAGGGAAGGAGCATTAGACAGCAATGAAGTGGGTTTTCATGTATTTGCGTGGCACTAGTGATTATGGTTTGTGCTACCAAGGAAGACCAGGATTGGACAGAGTTTTGGATATCCGTGGCTTTGTTGATGTGGACTGGGCTGGAGATTTGGATCAGAGAAGATCTATAAGTGGGTATGTGTTTAACCTATTTGGAGGTGTAGTCAGTTGGATGAGTAAGAAACAATCTGTAGTGGCACTATCAACTACAGAGGCAGAATACATGGCAGACGCTCATGCAAGCAAGGCAGCAATTTGGTTGCAGAGATTGTGTTCAAGTATGGGGTTAGTACAGTGAGTTATAAGGATAGAGTGTGACAGCCAAAGTGCAATTTTCTTGGCAAAACCCTTCTTACCATTTAAATACAAAGCACATTGATGTTCAGTATCACTTTGTGAGGGATATGATAGAAGACAAAAAGGTGTTGCTGGTAAAGGTGGACACTTTGAAGAATACAACAGATGCATTGACAAAATCTGTGATCTCTGAGAAGTTCTCTTGGTGTAGAGAAACAATGGGCGTTGCAGGGTTGGATAAATGACTAAGCTCTCTTGTGGCCCCCCGTGGAAAGAAAACAAAAAGTGGGAGAATGTTGGGTTGTGTTATATTCTTTCCACGATTATCCCACATAGTTAACCAGCGGGTTAGGAGGGGGGTGGAGGCCTCCCTTCGTTGCGCCAATTTCATAGCGAGGGGAGTCACAGGGGGTTTGAGGGTTGCAAGTAGCCCCACTCTATGGGGTCTGGGGCAGTTTCCCGATTTTTTTTTATTTTGGACCCTGTGTTAGGTTGGTCGGACCTACCTATGGTTTTGTGCATGATTTTCGCACATGGTTTTGGAAGTGATGGTTTTAGCGGCCTGAGGAGTGTTGGGTTGTGTTATATTCTTTCCACGACTAGCCCACGTAGTTAACCGGGGGTTAGGAGGGTGGCGGAGCTGCCCCTTCGTTGCACCGATTGTGTAGTGGGGAGAGTCACAGGGGGTTTGAGGGGTGTAGGTAACCCCACTCTATGGGGTCCGAGACAGCGCCTCGAAAAACTTTTGTTTTGGACCCTATGTTAGGTTGGGCAGACCTACATATGGTTTTGTGCATGATTTTCACACATGGTTTTGGACGCGATGGTTTTCGGTCCATGGTATTGGATGCTTTGGCATGTATAAATATGTATTGTAACATTGAAAGGAAAATAATGAAAAATCAAGCTGGTAGTCCCGGTTTTGGGATCCAGGGGAAAATCTCTGTGTATATGTGTTTTATGTGTTATGCTCTCGCATTGTTTATTTTCAATGTTTTAGAGTTTGTATGCATGTAATTTTTGTACAAGGTTAAAACCTACAAGGAGAGGTAATGATTTAGGAGGTTATGGCTAGTTAATGTTGAATATCTCATTTGAAATCTTCACACAATTCAAAGTCTTTTCACAAAGCTTTCAACATTAATCACCCAATATTGTCTGCGCTGATATATCTTGTCCATTTCAGGCAAGATACGAAAGATATGTTATTGCGGAAGGTGATGCAGAAATAGAAGAAAGCTAAGCATTGCAGAGTTCGAGCTTACAGAAATGTATCCTGTATTCTCTGATATGGTCTGCAGCACTGACGGAGGTGCAACAACTTGGGAGGTGATATACAATAGGCTTGAGGACGAGCGTCCCAAGATTATTATCACAAGAGCAACAATTGACTCAATAAGACCTTAGGGACTCCAATTCAAGGATGTTGCTTGTTCTTAACTTCATAGGATAGGAGCGAGAGATAAAATCCTCGCATACACTGATATGATCAGGTGGGTGGTGGAAAGCCTCAACATTGAAGATAGGAAATTCAAGAATTCAAGAATGGAACTCATGGTGTCATTTAGAGTAGAGGACCTAAAGCAAATGTACCATATACCTAACCCTCAGGATATATATATGATAATACATACGTGGCCAACTTCACTTAGAAGAAAGAAGAACCCCTCAAGATGATTCAGGGCTGGAGAGTATTGGAGAATAAGTTCAAATTTGATAAATCGGGTATGTATCCTATAGCCTGTTTGGCCAACCCCTGCAACTATGCAGCTGTTATGTTATGTAGGCTATACGGGTTACCTAATAATGCTAAGTTCTCCATAGAATGGATTCCTCTGATTGATTCCTGTGTTAATTCCCACATCATGAATTGGGCTACCATCCTATCTGATAACCTAGCCACCATCATCACCGAATATCGACAAAAGAGATCCTCCTCTCTAGAGAACCTTCCTCCATTCTATTTTAGTGCCTACATTATGGACGCCATCTGTTTCTGCAATAAATTTCCAATCATGGGTTGGAAATGGACCTTGGGGGACCCCTACCCTATCCATCTTAGCCATAAGAAAATTTGGGAATCCCATTATGTGCCCCATTTCTATAAAATATGTGATTACGTTATTTTGCCACTATATCAGTTAATTTTCAATAAGAAAGCCACCAGGTTTTTCCAAGAAGCCGCTACAGACCTTTTGGCTGTCGACAAATATTTTGTTGAAGAATGATTCACCTACAGTAGGGTTTTTGGTAGCACAACAGACCCACATGTCCTCCCTCTATATGTTTCTGATAAATTGTTAGCAAGAGAAATAGCCCACCAGACCATGGGAAAAGGTTCTGACCAAAGTTTCTATGGCCATCTTTTCCTATCAGGTGCGGTTCTTTCTCCTTAGAAAATTTTAATCATGCTATAAAGTAATCAGTAAGCCTGGAAGGTCTCAAGCTCCATACTTTGTCCAAAATGTAGTTTGACCTAGAAAAGATAGCATTAAACATCACCACTTCGGTTAAGATCAAGCCATATAACCATGAGGCTAATAATTTTGAAGACCTTTTACAATCGGCTCAATCCTTTGAACAATCATTCGAATGGGAAAGGACAATTCTAAGTCCTAGAGATTTTTAGAGCTTTCAGGAATTCAAGAACAAAAGGATCGAGGTTATCCCATTACATTTGTTGAAAATCAAGGACAAGACTACTCCTAGTGTGACTATCAACATCGAGGAACTTGATTCTCTCTTAGAGTCTCATGAAGATACAGGGAAATTACTAAACACAAAGAAGGACCAAGACATCGAAACTACTATAGAATCCAGCAGGAAATCAGTGGAAAAGCAAGGTATGAGTACCCCACCCAAAGAAATTGTTTCGGAGATCAAAGACAACAGTCTAGAATAAGAGTGGGATCAATTCAATAAGAAATTACAAGACACTCCCAAGACGATAGATGCCCAGGAAACTACGGAGTATCAAACTCCTCTACATGTTTAGAAGAATACAGACTCTGAACCGATGGACGAGCAAGCGATGACGTCTCAGCAGACTGAAATCATCCCCACTCTGCCCACATCAGAAATTGTCTTAAAGTAACTGAAATCCCTCCTCTTGACGTATTCTACAGCCCACTACACAAGGTTGTAGTAAGGAGACAGAGGAAAAGGAGAAGGATTGAAACACCTGAACTCCCACTTGGGAATGAGCAAATGGACATAGTTTGGAAGGACGTCTCTTCCAACCCAGCTGAAAACTTGACAAGATTGTCACAGTTTATGATGAGCACCAATATTGTAGCAAGAATGTCGCAACTCTTGGGCCACCAACTTTACTTTATCAACCTGGGGTTCATAAAAACTTGGAGGTGACAATGTTGTATACATAAGTAAAAGTGATGGTTCTGCCTTTTTTCACTGTTTAGCTAGCAAGAGACCATTAGGGTTTGCAAGCCAAACTTCTATGGATTTAGAAGAATATTGGTTTCTTGATGGAAGAAATAGAAATCTACTCTAAGAGAGAGCTGATCTACTGCAATAATGAAAGACACTGAAGTTCAATGCTAATGCACACCATTTCCTAATTAACTGCTAAGAGCTATGGTTTGCAATGATGCTAAATTAATATGAACAAAATGCTACTATCCTAAGCATGGAAGTTAAAAACATCAAAAACAACCATTATGCATGTAGAGGACTGTAATAAGTCTGTTTTGTCTTTTTATGCTTTTCATGAAAAATCAAGTGTGCAAACTAATCTCTTTTTGTGATGTGGCAGGTGGTCTAAGGATGCTGGTGGATGGATGGAAGGTTTAGGAGATGGTTGGAAGGTCTGGGGGACCCTTGGGTGACCTTGGGAGGCTTCTTAGAAAACAAGCCACTACAGGAAAACCTATAGGATATACTAGAAACCTACAGGATTTCCTATATTTCTACAGAATGCAGCCGTGAGAAAAACGATGGGTGTTGGAGGTGATAGAAGGCTTAGGAAAGGTGGTTGATGGGTGGAATGGAGTGAAAAAAGGCCTAGGATCACTTAGAAACCAAAACCAAGTTTAGGAAATGGTTGGATTCACTCAAAATGCTTGAGGAAATTTCTATGTAAAACGATGAAATTGGTGAAGGTTTTGATGAAAACAAGGGATGCCTATGGGTGGATGAAGTTGGGAGGTGGTTGCTTGCTATGAGATCTCTGTTTGCTTCTAAAGCACATGCTCTGCATCAAACGTGTAATTTCCAAAAATTCATGTAACAAGAAGAATTCTCATGAGCTAGAAAAGCAGAATTTAATGAACTAACTATCTACCTTATGCATGAAAAAATCGCTGAATAACATGGAATCATGGATGGGATCTACTGCAAGAATGAATATAGGAGAGATGGCAATGAAATCCTACTTTGCAAAACTGATCAAATGCTAGTTTAAGTACAACAAACTCTAAATATTATGAAAGAAATGGAAATCTATCTTTTTGGGATGCATAAGGGTCTTTTCCTCAAATCACGATCCCAGAGGGAAGAAGTGAGGTCAAGACACCTACTGACAGCTTTGTGGTGCCTCTTTTATCCCTTCTAACCTGCTACTGAAGTAAGGCACAAAATGGAAGAAAACTAATAAACAATTAACCAAATCTAAATTACTTGCAATGAAAGACTTCTAAAGATAGTTTAACCATGAATCTATAAAACTAAGCTAGGCATAAAGATACAAGAAGAGGAGCCTTTGTTGCTAGGGTTGGGCCCTAACCCAAGAGCTTCAACCCTCTAAGTTAACTCAGTACCGAATCAAGAAAAAGCTCATTCTTATTACCAAAACAGAAAATTACATCTAAGTCTTCCACAAGTCTGGAGCTCGAAAATAGCTAGAGTTTTACAACAAAAATTCAAATCCTAATGAGGCTCTAGGCCTCTCTACTTATACAACTGAAGTCTCCAACAACTTCTTTAAATTTAGGGAGGCTCGGCTCCCAAACTTGAGATGAACTAACTCTTTGTCTATCACTTGCTCAGCTGCCTTCTAATCTTCATGACTTGGCTTCTTGCACTCCAAGCTGGTGTGATTAATGGAGGAATATTCAAGTGGAGGAGGAGTAAATGAGGAGGATTTACCTCCTACAATCTCTCTCCCTTGTCCCATTCAAGTTTCAAACCTTAGTCTTGCCAAAATTCCTTGATTTTCTCTTCCAAACTTGCATTCAATGCATATTAGTCCACTAGGCATAATAACTCACTTTAACTCATCTCATTAAACAAAATATAATCAAAACATGTAATAAGTTGTGAGAAACGTTGGTTTTATTAATCAATAAAATTTTTTCCTAGCTTATCCCATAATCCTTCACATAATAGTATTATTATAAATTTATTTTATTTAAATTAAAAGATGATAAGACATATTTGGTTACGTATAAATAATATTGGTAAATAAGCTAACTAATTAATTTGACCAATTAATTATTTCAACATTTATTTATCCCATAATAATATAATTTTATTTGGTTTTAAATTAAACAATTAGATGTTTTATTAAGTTTAAAGTCCTTAATTTAAGTTCATTCATTTAGTTAAGTATAGATTTAATTTAAATAAATCCAACAAATTACGTAATTAATTAATTAATTAATTAACTAATTAATAATATTTCCCCTAATTCTCGGTCCAGTCCTTTGTAGCCGTAGTCTAGTGAATTATAGCCATTTCATTTGGTCAAAAGTAGTCGCTTATAGCCGTCAGAATGCATTGTCTCTCTATTTAACTTGTTGCCATGATCTGGTTTTTCATCTTGTCCTGATGATGAACCACACTTGTTGGTTCGAAACGCGTCGACCTATGAATTATGATGTGATTATTGCCAAAAACATGTATCATCAATTCCATGCCTCTACAGTGGTTTCCTCTTCTTGTTAATAGAAACCTGCTTTCTTTTCTACGTCCTCCCATCGCCTCTTTTCTTCTTCTTCCTTCCTTCTTTCTAGCATCCCTAAGAGCAGTGGTGGATTGAGTCTCAAGCCAATCCAATTGACTTTGAGCTTTTGCATATATTGCTTGTACATGGGTGTCCTATTCAGTGCTTCTCTCATTCTTTGAGGAGAGTGGTACTCTCTTATCTTTAAAATGTATGGCACTGTGTTCAATCTCCTTAGGCAGGCTTGTATGTTGTCATCCCCTAAAAATCTGAACATGTCCTCAAAATGTGTAATTGCTTACTCTTGGGTAGCAAGATACCTGGGTGCAAGCTGAGGATCATTTGCAATTAAATTATGTGTACTGATGAGGGCCATTGGATTGGATTGCTCAGCTCTGATCATAAGAGGTTCTATTTGTTCTTTTGCCAATATCTTCTTCATTTTTGCAGCCCTTTCTTCCTCATGGTTCATCCATGATGCCAAAGACATCAACTGTAAATCTCCTAGCTTGGCATTAGGGTCCCATACATTCATGTCTGTTAAGGCCATGTTATGAAAATAAAAGTCAGACATCTTGGCCCTATCTTCCAATGTACTTTGATCACAAAGATCAATGAACTATCTATAATCTTGAAATGGCATAGTGCCTCTCTGTGCTAGGGACTTGATTTGGAACTGCAACCACTATTCCTTAAGGTATAGGGCATATGATTTAGCTGGCATCCTGCACTGGATTTCTTCCAAAGAGAGACTGCCATACATGCCAATTGGTTCTCTCTTTCTTGCAGTTGTCCTTTAAACCATGCAATTTCTGTCTCTAATTGATTTCTCATTATGGCCTATCTGTCTCTCAAGCTACTTAGTTCTCTTCCCATATCCTTGAGCTTCTCCTCCATGTGATCAATGTCTTCCACCCCCTTGGACTTGGCATTCTGCATCCATTTATTATTTATGGCTCTCTCCTTCTCAAGCTCAAAGAATAATGGAATAGCAATTTTTTGTGGAACGACCCTGCCCCCTTCAACAAATCTGTAATAGGAGTCAAGGTTAGGTTCAGGGCTAGGTTCCCTTGGCTCTGGGTTTTCTTCTTTAGTTTCTTGTTGTAGGCTTCCCTCCTTATCCAATTTTTGAGTCTCATGTAGGTTTAACAGAGTCTCATGTAGCACTGCTTCTGCTTCCTATAGGTTCTGCTGTGTATCATGTAGGATTTCTTTTCCCTTGGATGAGGTGGATCTGGTTATAGGCCTTCTCACATAGGTGATAGGAGACTTAGGATGAGGCATTTTCTCCTGCTGTTTAGGTGAGTCCTCAATTACAATGGGAATTTTGGTTTGAGTTTGGGGTTTCCCCTACCTTATCCTTGTGCTTTTCCTTGTTTTGAAATATAAGGGGGTCTACCTCTATCTTTTGCCTTTTTGTTTGATAGGGGTACTAAAAGTAGTGAGGGAAATTGTTTCTTCTCTTTTTGTGGGTTTTGGAGACACCCTAGGTGACTCCTTCTTGTATTTTTCCTCGTCTTTTCCATTACCCTTTTCCTCTATGTTTTTCCCCTCTTCTCCTCCTTCTAGATTCTCATCTTGTTCATCAGTCTCCTCCTTGACATCTTCCTCTATTTCCTCATCACCTTCCTTATATTTCTCCTATTATTCCTCCTCATTTGTCTCATCTTCCTCCGTCTCTATTTCTTATCCATCTGTTTCAGTTTCTTCCTCATCCTTTTCATTGACAATAGGACTAACATCATAAGTGAGGGCTTTGGTATCCTCCTCTATCTGCATATCTATGAAAATTTCCCATTGGATAGGAATTTTGAGGTTGTGGAGGGAATCTTCTACGATGATTCTAATTAACCCATGGTGGGATAATTGTTGGTGGTTTCCCTCCTACACCTTTATGCTTGTGTCTATCAGTGATTGCAGAAGGAAGTATGGTATGTTGAACCTGTGTTGAGGAGGTATTTCTGCTCCAAACCTAAAATCTTCAAGAAGCCTAAAGTGATACCCATAAACCACACCATACCTACCCTCACATGATATGTATTTGATAAGGTGGTAGCTCACCTCATTACAGGGGTATGGTAGGCTTGCTCTCGTTACTCCATTTTTGTCCTCAATGGGCTCTTCTCATTCTAAAAAGAACTTCTTCTTAGCAATTTGGTTATCTCCCTTGTCTTCCTATCTCCAAGGCACTCTTAGGGGAAGTGTGGTAATTCTTCTTATGAGTTCAGGGGTGAGATCTATGGAGTGGCCTCTCACCACAATAGTGGCATGAATTATGGTCAGTCGAATGAGGGAGAGAGCAAAATCTTGGGCCACTTCATCATCATACCCTCTTAATTTTTCAAAATACCCCATCCAATTATGCTTTGTGAAGCTTTCTAACACCTAAGGGTGTTGGTGGATTCTCACAGTATTAATGGGCTCCCTTTTATTAAACCCCCCTGTCATTTTGTTGGTGAAATTCGAGGAGTTGAGATGGTTGACACAATTTTTTTTGAATGCAAAAGTAAATAACTGAAAGAACTGTGGACACAATTCCCTTACACAGCTGCCAAATTCACTCAATACTAGGGGATTTTCTATTCAATTCTCTTTGAAAAAGGGAGGTAATTATAGATCCTACCTCTTCATAGTGTTTGTTGTAGCCAACCCCAGTGTTTTCCCCTCTCAAATTCCTCTCGGCCAATCCTGTAGACTATCTGTCTATATCCTGTAGGATTCCTGTGTGATCCTGTAGGATTTCCTGTGTAATCCTGTAGGAAATCCAGCGCTTGAGACAGATGGAATTTTCCTCTTTTGTAGGTTGCCTGGGTATGAGAGTGACTTTTGCTAGAGTGATCCTTGAGGAAATGCATGCATGAGTGCATGGGGATCAACAAGTATTTCTTCTTATGGCCGAGTTATGTGAGGTGGTGTGCTGGCAGCGGAGGTACGTTTTCTATTTTTGGACCATTGGTCCCCACTACCACCTCATCATTCCCCTCTCCTCATAATCAACTCCCAGTTCATGCCTCTGTAGACTTAATTGTTTTTGTCCTTCTCTTCTCCTTTTTTGACTTGACTGCTACCACGTGTGGGAGGACCAATTGTTTTGTCTTCATTGACTGAACGAAGGTGGCCAAGTTAACTGGCCACCTTTCGCTTATAAACCAACTTACTCGTAATCTTTACATCTTTTGACTACATTATGCAAATGAGAGAGTAAAGCGAGATACTTACCTTTGGTGCTAATACCTTTCTGCAGTTGTTGAAGACCTGAGGTGCTTGATGTGTATTGGCTGCATGTTATTTCTCCTTCCTTTTTTTTATTACTCTCTGATGATTCATTTTACGTGCAGGTACCTAGTGTTGAAGATGATGGCGTTGCTTCTGCTCTAGAGCTCCTTCTGCTCTTGGATCTTCATGGTGGAAGCTTGCCGCAATCATGATTTGTATTTTGTGGGATAGGCTGCTATAGGATTTCCCATAGGATGTCCTGTAGCTGCGTCTCCCTCAGAATTTCTAATCATTTCTTCTGTTGGGATTTTGGGGATGATGACACAGATTGAGAGGAAGACTAGGAGTGTGGAGAATGAGAAATACTCGAGTGTTGCTCCCTTACGCTCTCTATTTCATTTTTTCTTTTTGTGTTTTCTCTCGAAGACTGTGAATTATTTTTTGGAAACTATTTTTTTTATGATGAATGCAGTGGCAATTAAGGTGGAGAAAGGTATGGTAATGAAGTGGTGATGAAGGGATGTAATTTTTTTGACATGGCAGGTCATTTTATTTCCCTAGGGTCACTTCCTATAGGCTTCTTGAGCCACTGTAATTCCTATAGGATCATCCTGTAGGTTTTTAGGGGATCATGTAGGTTTATAGGGGATCCTGTAGGAAATGCAGTCCCCTTGTAAATTGAAGCAAAGGAGTGAAAAAAATGAAAGAAATGGTGGAGTGATGAATGATGATGAGTGGAAAAATAAAAATGTGAGTGAAATAGGTCCCTTCATGATTTTTTCTCTTTCTTTTTTTTGAAAACAACTAGGCTGCCTTTGAGAGGTTTTTATCCTAGTTGTTTTCCCTGGGCACCTCAAGAGAGGTTTTCACCTAGGGATCTTTTTATTTCCCTTTTTTCTTTTTTCGTTTTTGACACCATCGGGCCATCCTAAGAGGATTTCAACACAATAGTGGGACTCAGGCACCTCATGGAGGTTTCACCTGAGTCCTTTTTATTTTATTTTTTTTTCTCTCAGTGATTTGATGAGGCAGGAGCTTAAACTTGCTCCACCACCATCACTGTTTTATTGATACCATCAATGAACTCTTGCTTTGACAATGGTCTTTTGTAAAATTTCAATCGGTTTCCATTAACAAGTAAAGGAATGGCCTCTTCATCTATGCTTATGATCTGCACTGAACTATTATCATGACAACTTTCTATAACATAAGGTCCTACCCATCTTGTAGTTAATTTTCCCTTAAAGTCTTTATATCTTGAATCATATAACAAGGCCCAATCACCTTTTTGAAATTGCTTATCCTTGATGTTCTTATCATGCCAGAGATTCTTCTGAAGTTGGGTTACCTCTGTGTGTAGGAGGGCTTGCATTCCGAACTCATCTAAACCATTTATCTAAAGCAATCTTTCTTTTTGTGCACTGCTGAGATCTAGATCTAGTTGGGCTGCCATCCTTAATGTGTTATACTCAAACTCAATGGAAAACATTACCTTTTTCTCATAGACCAGCTCATAGGGTGTGAATCTAGTGGTGGTCTTCTAAGTTGTATTATAGGCCCAAGTGGCCTCAACTAGTCTATCTTCCCAATCTTTCTTGTTGTTGTTAACCACTTTGGTCAAGATGCTCTCTAGTGCTTTGTTGGTCACCTCCACCTGCCCACTATCTTGTGGGTGGTAGGGAGTGGAGGTCCTATGCTTGATTTTGTGTTGGCTGAGCAATTCTTCAATCATGTTGGAGGTAAACTGATTGCCTTGATCAATGACCAGTTCTCTGGGGTACCCAAATTTGTAAAATACATTCTCCCTTAAGAAATCAACCACTTTCTCCTTTGTTGCTGCCTTAATTGCCTTGGTTTCAGCCCACTTAGTCAGAGAGTCAGTGCAAAAAATTATGTACTATTTTTTCTTGGAAGGAGGGTCAATAAGTCCAATGAAGTCCATCCCCACTTGTCAAATGGCTCGAACATCACTTGAGGCTGCAAAGGCATTTCATCCCTTGCAGTAGGCTTTCCCATCCTTTGGCACCGATCACACTGACTAGTATATATTTTCACATCCTGATGAAGAGTGGGCCAATAATAGCCTAGTTTTAACACTTTGAATGTTCTCTTTGCTGCAAAGTGACCTCCATAAGGCCCATCATGACAGGTCAGAAGGATGTCAAAGACTTCCTCCTCCCTAACACACCACCTCAAGATTTGATCTGGGCCAAGTTTGAAGAGATTGCCCCCAATCCAAGTAAAGGGGGCTCTCTTCCTTATAATCTTTATTTTCTGTTTGGAAGACCAGTTTAGTGGGAATTGTGCAGATACCAAATAAATTGCTATGTCATCAAACCATGGAGAGAGAATTGAAATGGTGAACAAGTGATCATCGGTAATTGGTCATTAACCATTCCCTCTTCACCTGCAAACAAAGTTAATCTGGAAAAAAAGTCTGCAACAACATTTTCCTTACCAGGCTTATCAACAATAGTTAGATCAAAGTATTGTAATAAAAGTAACCATCTTATAATATGAGCGTTCACATTGGGTTTATTTATTAAATATTTGATTGCAGCATGGTCGGTATGGACAAATGTTTGATATCCTGTAATATAATGCCTAAATTTGTTCAATGAATGCACAATAGTCGGGAGCTCCTTTTTAGTCACTATGTAGTTCAGTTCGGCCTTTGACAGATTCTTACTAATAAAGTAAATGGCATAAGAAAATTTTTCATCTATCTGACCTAGGGCTTCTCTTATGGTTTTGTGTGAGGCATAAGCATGAATGTGAAAATGAAGGGCCCAATTTTGGCCTCGGAGAATCAGGACAGTGGTTAACTTGTGCTTCGAGATGTCCAAGGCCTTTTGACAACTTTTTGACCATATAAACTCAAATTCCTTGGCCAACAACCCAGATGAAGGAGAGGCCAACTTGCTGAAGTCCTTTATGAACTTTCGATAGTATCCAGCTAACCCTAGGAAACTTCTGACATCTCTCTGCTTTTGAGGAGGTGGGACCCTTTGGATGATAGCTATTTTGTTTGGGTCCACCTGTAGTCCTTGCTGAGATATTGAATGACCTAGCACAGTCCTTGCAGTCATCAAGAATTCACATTTCTCGGGACTAAGATATAGGTTCATCTCAATGCATTTGTAGAGTACCTTACCTAAGTTGGACAAAGCCTCCTCGAAATCACCCCCATAAGGTGTGAAATATCCATATATTATTCTATCGTATCATAGACCACCTGAACAAAGATACTCAGGACTGCTCTCTGAAAAGTGACAGGAGCATTGCATAGGCCAAAAGGAAGGACCCTATAGGAAAAAGTGTCCCAAGGACAAGTGAAGGTGATTTATCCTGGTATTCTGGGCTAATCTGGATTTGATTGTACCCGTTGAATCTATCCAGGAAAGAGAAACACTTTTTCCCTGCGATGCCATCTAGCACTTGATCGATGAAAGGTAGAAGGAAATTGTCCTTCTTTGTGGCTTTTTTCAACTCCCTGTAATTGAAACAAATCCTCCACTTATCATTTTTCTTGGGAACTAACACCAAAGGAGAGACCCACTCACTGTTGGAGATAGGATAAATAAATCCTGCATCTAGTAATTTTTGCATTTCTTCTTTGACTATATCTTTAAGAGTTGGATTCATCCTCCTTTGGGGTTGCGTTGTGGTCTCAGAATTCCGTTTCCGAGACATGGAGGATAACCACTTGGTCCCGACCTTAAGACAACTCCTTTTCCGTTTAAAGTGGTGGCTCAGACTAGGGATAATGGGACCTGTTTCCTAATGTGGGTTTTAAAATGAGAGTGGGTGGTTCATGAGTGTTTTGCAATAGAATAATGATAATCTAAGTGACTTATTCTATGACGCAATTTCCCTAACTTAACTTATTCTAATATAAACCTGAGTGTTTTTGTATGGTATGCGATCTACAAAGATATCCGTTTAACATGTGATAATAAAGATTGAACACAATTAAATGGAGATGATAACGTAAAAGATAATTCCTTTAACTAAATAGTTAGTCAAAGAAATTTATAAAATATCGCGCATATCTAATGAGTTATATATGAAAGTCAAAACTTCAGTTATGGAATCATACAAAAGTGCAATTAATGCTTCACAGAAACAATAAATCTCACATATAGTTCATGAAAAGAAAGTTTTGCCACTAATTAAATGTAAATAGAATTATGCATACATGATAATAGTACCACATGTATGAAGTCTTGCTCATTTGACAAATGACATAGACCAAATTCTTCGTTTAAATCAAATTATCTCCCAAGAATACATAAGTGCATCAACAAAGGAAAGTAATCTAATATCTAAAAGAAAAGATCATGTTCCATCATTTCACCAAAGCATTCACAAACTTACAATAGTGCAATCTTTGCAAATGTTTTTGATAAAATTCTGGACCCTTCTCTAAATGCATGAGAACGATATAAATAATATTCTAGCTAAGTGTGAAAAAATAGATTATACAAAATTTGAGGAGGTTTCAAACAACATTCCTCCTACATAAGTAACTAACTCCAAAAATAAGTAGAGATCAACTAAACAGAACTAAGAGGATGACTTGCTGTTTGCCAACTTGTCCTTTAAATCACAAATATCGATCATCGGTTGAATTTGAGGAGATGGCTCGAAATGAGATTTGAGTTGTCTTGTAAATATTGCATCGGCAAGAGGTGGCAACATCCTTTGAGTTGCATGGGGAAAACAATTGAGGGTCATAATCTAGCTATGTAGCTTGAGCAGATACTACCAATACGACTTCCAGTCGGTCGTAGTCAGTTTTGTAATTGCATCTCTTTGATTCCTTGCTTTTTCTTGCCAGCCTTTACTCAGAGCATTTAAGTCAGCATTTCTTTCGCATTACCCTCCTTCATGAGATTAGTAGTGAACATGGTATGATTTACTGCCTTAATGATCTTCTTCGTGTTATCGGGAAAACTAGTGTCTATTCAGAACTGCTAGTCCCACTAAGATGGGTAGCTATCTTAGAAACAAACAAACTAAAGTTACTTGTATTTTTCTTTACGAGAGACAGATGAGAAAGAAGCAGAGAGTACCAACCTCAGTCTTTCGCTTCGTTCCTTGCTTGTTTCCTTTTGTTAAGTTATGGTATGTTCTATGCTTATAACAGTTTACTTCTTTTTCTTATTATATTCCACCGATTAGCAATCACATGTACATAAAGTAAAGTGCAGATAGAACATTAAACGATCGACAGAAAACAAGCCAAGACAAGAGACAAAAGATGTGGCGGCTAGCCAGGGACAAACCCCACAATGTGTGGGGAAACCCTTTGATCAAATCTTCTTTTATCTTCAATAATTCAGCAGAGAGAAATAGTACAATAAATCTGATTCATATTAGCAGTAGCAAACCCTAGATCAGTAGCATCAGCATTAGCAGCTTCATTATCAAACTAGGGCAGACCATATCTCACAAACCGACAGTCAGATTGACTTCATTCCACCACCAAAAGTTTCAGCTTCCAGAGGAGGTTCCGATGAACCTACAGCGCAGTTCAGATGAGGAGATCTTCTAGGCCACGCAAGTCAATCTTTACTTCTACAGTTGCAGCTTCAGTTTCAGCAGTTTCCGGCTTCAAACTAGGGCAATCGATATCTTGCAAACCGTTCGTCGGATTGACTTCATTCCACCACAAAAGTTGTGGCTTTCAAAGGAGGTTCAGATGAACCTACAGTGCAGTTCCAAAGAGGAGATCTTCTAGGCCACGCAAGTCAATCTTTACTTCTGCAGTTGCAGCTTCAGTTTCAGCAGTTTCCGACTTCAAACTAGGGCAGTCGATATCTTGCAAACCGTTCGTCGGATTGACTTCATTCCACCACCAAAAGTTGCGGCTTTCAAAGGAAGTTCAGATGAACTTACAGCACAGTTCCAAAGAGGAGATCTTCTAGGTCACGCAAGTCAATCTTTACTTCTGCAGTTGCAGCTTTAGTTTCAGTAGTTTCCGGCTTCCAATGTGTGTGAGAGAGAGACCCATTTCAGCGCAGTAGAGAAGAGACTCATATCTGCGCAGTAGAGAGAGAGAGAGATGTGATGAGATGAGTGAGTACAAATGAGGAAAAGTCCTCTTATATTTATACACAACGTTGGTGGGTGAGTAGATGCGACTGTTGGGCTTTTGAGCCTACATGAGTTGTAGGTCAGCTTGATAATAATTCCATAATCAAAATAAATTCATATCTCCATGAATACTTATCGGAATTGGATGATATTTATATCAATCCTACACCTCTCGACGAGAGGAATGTAATAAAAATATTATTAGCCATGAATAAGATGACCCACATGAAGTTTTGCCTTGGTTGTCAATTTTAACACTCCCTCTCAACCATGGAGAACTTCATCTGCAATCTGTCTATCGGTCGTTACTATTCATCCATCAAATGCACTGCCTTGTACAGCCTGACCCTTGCCCTGATCTGCTCTATTTTTCCTGTTCTGATTTTTCTTGTTCTGCCCTACACTGATCTGTACTGTTTTGTTCTATTCTGATCTGCTCTTGCATTGTTCTGTTCTACTCTGCTTTTTTCTGAATTATGAAGAAGAAGAAATGATCGAGGATGTATCATACTGACTCAAAGTCAGTCTCAGAGTATGTACCACTGGTCCCAGACCAGTCTCAACCAACCCAAAGTCAGCGTCATAGTGAGTACAACTCCAATGGTCCCAGACCAATATCATCCTCCACTGACTCAAAGTCAGTCTCAGAGTATGTACCACTGATCCCAGACCAGTCTCAACCGACCCGAAGTCAGTGTCATAGTATGGTACAACTCCTACCACTGGTCCCAGACCAATATCATTGATCCCAGATCAAAGGAGGTCATCCTAGCGTAGGGAGTACGGTAGTTACAACGATGCGTCCATCGGTACTACTATGGTCCCTAACTTCATTTCCCTGCTCATTGATCAGATGAGAGGTACTTCCCATGAGTCCCAGACTGCATGGATAGGATGCCTCGACAGGAGAACTAATCAGTCCTGTCCTCACAGGAGAACACATCAATCCTGCTACAATTGCCATGGAGAACACATCAATCCAGGCTACCATGGAGAACACATCAATCCAGGCCTCACAGGAGAACTAATCATCCTGCTACACAGGAGAGCGAATCATCCTATTCCACAAGAGAGCGAATCATCTTGTCCCACAAGAGATCGAATCATCTTGTTCCAGTGTGCACCACCAGGGGAGGGTGAGTCACCCTGTGGTCATATGTTGCTCCAGTAGGAACCACAAGCCCTTAGAGCTCCCAGAGCTCAATGTATGCAACATGCAGGACCCTTGTACAAGGGTTTCTTGCCGACTCCAAGTCGTTTGGGAAAATCACAGATTAGATCTTTCCTCGGGGCTTTGACAAAGTGTATCAACCTGTACATCATCTTAATGTGATGGAGCTTCCTTGCTCATCGACTTACCATATCCCAGATGATGTCTATCTGTTGGAGCAATTGACGAATACGGGATTCCTCAATAATCGAATCCCACCTCTGGTTGTTACAGGGAACCACAGTGGTATCCAATGTAAATCCAAACAGCTCACTGAAGAGCTTTCGCAACCAGAATGCCTCACACAAGGTTATGCTAGCAACAATATATCCTGCTTCGGCGGTGCTCAAAGCCATCGACTTCTACTTCCTTCTCATCCAGGATATCGAAGCAGATCCCAAGGTGAAACAGTACTTGGAAATGCTCTTATGGTCCACCACACTGCTTGCCCAATCAACATCAGTATATCCAAGTAGTCTCACATCTCCGGCTGTGTATCTTAATCCATGAGAGATTGTGTCTTGAAGACATCTCAGAAGATTCCTGGCATCAATCCAGTGAGGCTCAACCAAATATGAGCTCACAATGCTAACTGCAAAACATATGTTCGGACGGAGGTTCACCAAGAACATCAATGCGAATGAGTTTTTGAAACTCAGAGGCATTTCCCAAGTCTGGTCCGACATCACTACCATATAACTTCTAAAAGTTAAGATCCTCGAGGTAGTCACAGGCTTGCAGTCCATCATACCGAATCTTTCCAATATATTTACCATATATTTTCCTTGAGATAGGAAAATTTCCCTTGGCTTCTGCCACACTTCAAGTCCTTGGTCCTTCATTTCAAATTCAGAAGCCAGCTCCCTCTTACATTTGTGAATGAGAGGGTCTGCACCTGTTAGAAAGAGGTCATCCACATACAACACCAGTATGAGAGGTTTGTCATCTTCAACCTTAAAGTAAAGGTTAGGATCGGCTTCACTCCTAGTGAATCCCAGTTTCATCAAGTAGCTATCGATCCTCTCATACCATGCTCGGGGTGCTTGCTTCAGCCCATAGAGAGCCTTCTTCAACCTGCAGACATGAGATTTTTGATCATAAATTTCAAATCCTTCGGGTTGCTCCATGTAGACCTCTTCTTTGATTGAGCCATGTAAGAACACAATCTTGACATCCTTCTGATGTAGGTTCCATCCTTGTGAAGCGGCAAGGGCTATGATCGAGCGGATGGTCGTATATCTAGCAACAGGTGCAAATATCACATCATAGTCTATACCTTCCTTCTGGGAGAAACCACGAGCAACAAAACGAGCCTTATACTTTTCCGTGCTTCCATCTGCTGCATGTTTTATCTTGTAAAGCCATTTTGAAGTAACAATTGTCTTGTCCAGGGTCTGGGAACTACTTCCTAGACATCATTCTCCATAATAGACTCATATTCTATGGTCATAACATCCTTCCATAGTTAATGCTTGATGACATCTGAGAATGATGAAGGTTCATTTTGTATGATTGTGCTCATGATGGTCAGGTATCCCTGATACCTGTTAGGTTTCTTACTTTGACGGAAGGTTCCTCAGGGTGCAGCATGTCCTTCAACATCATCAAGTATCCCCCTAAGCCATGAAGGCCTCTTCCTAGAAGAGGAAGGCTCATGTGGATGAGGATCAATTGGATCCATGGGTTCGTCTACATCAAGCATTGATTCATCATCCTTTTCTTTCGGTTCCCTGGTGTCGGCTTCTTGAGAGCTACTCAAAGTCAGCAGATTGTCCACCTTGCTGAGAGCCATATCTTTGTCAAAGGTGACATCATGACTAATCACGACTTCCCTTTGACCGGTGGTGAACATTTCTTCAGGAGTTTAGGAACCCAATGCTTGATGAGGGCATCGATTTTGTACATATACGGCGGTGATTGTAGTTTCAGCCCATAGAAACTTTGGAAGTCTTTGATCATGTAGCATGGCCCAGACAACTTCCATCATCGTGTGGTTCTTCCTTCCCACCACACCATTCTGCTCAGGAGTATGTGGTGTAGTAGTCTCCCTCTTAATGCCAACCTCAAGTATGCCTGAGTAAACCAATTGTAATATATCAGAGGTCTTGCTTTGGCTTGAGGGGAATGGTCCCCTTTTGAGCTTTCCTTTGGCACATCCCGGACATACATCTTCTTTCTCTACTTGGAATTCGGGCATCCCTGTTACCATCTATCTTACATCGGGTAGAGCTTTGTAATGAAGGTGGGCAAACCTCCGATGCCAAAGTTCGGACTAAATAGTTGTGTCGCAAGACATGACACCTAGCGGACTTCCATCGACTTGGTATAATGAATCAACACTAAACCTAAGAGGAAAGGCATCTTTAACATTATTTTTCCATATACATACCTTGCCATTGCTGAAGGTTACCTTGTAGCCTTTGTCTTCCGTTGCCGAGATGGACACTAGGTTCTTTTTTTTTTTTTTTTTTTTTTTAAGGTCAGGTGCATTTAATACATCCTGGAATTTCTAGCCTTCTTGAATGCTTGTCCTCTTCCTTGATTCCCAGCTCTCCTCTTACCTTTGCTGTTGAATTTGTCATTCCTTTGATTGCCATCAGAGGGATTTTGATCATCGTCCCGGTGTGAGTCCTTTCTATCAGGGCACTCCCTTGCATAGTGACTTGCTTTATCGCAAATGTAACATCCTCATTTTCTTCTAGCCTTAGGTCCAACCTTTCCTTTTGATTTAGTCCCAGAATTATTTCTTTTCTTAGCATGAGAAGAAAAAGCAGCAGCAAGAGCTTTAGGCAAGGGCATTTCCTGCTCTTCTACCCTTGTTTGTTCTTGAATGCATCTATCCATTAATTCCTCGAAACTAGGAATTATTGTTCAGAAGGCTAGTCCTGAACACATACCATTCAGATGGTAATCCTCCGAGAGTTGTGAGTTCCATTTCTCTGTCAGTAATGGTTTCCCCAATAGATAGGAGATCGTTCTTGATCTCGGTGATCTTTAAGAAGTATGCTTGCATACTTTCATCTTTACCCTTCTTGATTTCCCTCAACTTATTTCTAAGAAACAAAACTTGATTTGCATCATTAACTTTAAATAAACTCACCAGCCTGTCGTAGATTTCCTTGGAGGTGTCTAGATTAGAGATGTAGGCCACCAAGCGCTTGTCGATAGAGTCCCGGATGATCTTCTTTGTTTTGACTTCTCCATTTTTCCATTTGTTCCAGGTAGCAGCAGATGCATTTGATGAAGGCTCGACAATATTGCCTCTTACATGGTCCAACACTCCTTAATCTTCAAGGGTTAGATCGATAGAAATCTTTCATCTGTGATAGTTAGCTTTCTCACGGAGCTTGTCTTCGGCAGGAAAGAGTGTTGAGGACCCCATAGTTCTTTTACGATAGCGTTGCCAATATTCTCTTCAATGATTGCTCTTGCTCTTGCTCGGGCTTTGTCTTCACCTTAGCTCTGATACCATGTTAAGTTATGGTATGTTCTATGCTTATAACAGTTTACTTCTTTTTCTTATTATATTCCACTGATTAGCAATCACATGTACATAAAGTAAAGTGCAGATAGAACATTAAACGATCGACAGAAAACAAGCCAAGACAAGAGACACAAGATGTGGCGGCTAGCCAGGGACAAACCCCACAATGTGTGGGGAAACCCTTTGATCAAATCTTCTTTTATCTTCAATAATTCAGCATAGAGAAACAGTACAATAAATCTGATTCATATTAGCAGTAGCAAATCCTAGATCAGTAGCATCAGCATTAGCGGCTTCATTATCAAACTAGGGCAGACCATATCTCACAAACCAACAGTCGGATTGACTTCATTCCACCACCAAACGTTTCGGCTTCCAGAGGACGTTCAGATGAACCTACAATGCTGTTCAGATGAGGAGATCTTCTAGGCCATGCAAGTCAATCTTTACTTCTGCATTTGCAGCTTCAGTTTCAGCAGTTTCCGGCTTCAAACTAGGGCAATCGATATCTTGCAAACCGTTCGTCGGATTGACTTCATTCCACCACAAAAGTTGCGGCTTTCAAAGGAGGTTCAGATGAACCTACAGCGCAGTTCCAAAGAGGAGATCTTCTAGGCCACGCAAGTCAATCTTTACTTCTGCAGTTGCAGCTTCAGTTTCAGCAGTTTCTGGCTTCAAACTAGGGCAGTCGATATCTTGCAAACCGTTCGTCGGATTAACTTCATTCCACCACCAAAAGTTGCGGCTTTCAAAGGAGGTTCAGATGAACCTACAGCGCAGTTCCAAAGAGGAGATATTCTAGGCCACGCAAGTCAATCTTTACTTCTGCAGTTGCAGCTTTAGTTTCAGCAGTTTCCGGCTTCAAATGTGTGAGAGAGAGAGACCCATTTCAGCGCAGTAGAGAAGAGACTCATATCTGCGCAGTAGAGAGAGAGAGATGTGATGAGATGAGTGAGTCCAAATGAGGAAAACTCCTCTTATATTTATACACAACGTTGGTGGGTGAATAGATGCGATTGTTGGGCTTCTGAGCTTACATGAGTTGTAGGTCGGCTTAATAATAATTCCATAATCAAAATAAATTCATATCTCCATGAATACTTATCGGAATTGGATGATCTTTATATCAATCCTACAGCTCTCGACGAGAGGAATCTAATAAAAATATTATTAGCCATGAAGAAGATGACCCACATGAAGTTTTGCCCTGGTTGCCAATTTTAACACTCCCTCTCAACCATGGAGAACTTCATCTGCAATCTGTCTATCGGTCGTTACTATTCATCCATCAAATGCACTTCCTTGTATAGCCTGACCCTTGCCCTAATCTGCTCTATTTTTCCTGTTCTGCTTTTTCTTGTTCTACCCTGCACTGATCTATACTGTTTTGTTCTATTCTGATCTGCTCTTGCATTGTTCTGTTCTACTCTACTTTTGTCCGAATTATGAAGAAGAAGAAATGATCGAGGATGTATCATACTGACTCAAAGTCAGTCTCAGAGTATGTACCACTGGTCCCAGACCAGTCTCAACCAACCCAAAGTCAGCATCATAGTGAGTACAACTCCAATGGTCCCAGACCAATATCATCCTCCACTGACTCAAAGTTAGTCTCAGAGTATGTACCACTGATCCCAGACCAGTCTCAACCGACCCGAAGTCAGCGTCATAGTATGGTACAACTCCTACCACTGGTCCCAGACCAGTATCATTAATCCCAGATCAAAGGAGGTCATCCTAGCGTAGGGAGTACGGTAGTTACAACGATGCATCCATCATTACTACTATGGTCCCTAACTTCATTTCCCTACTCATTGATCAGATGAGAGGTACTTCCCATGAGTCCCAGACTGCATGGGTAGGATGCCTCGACAGGAGAACTAATCAGTCCTGTCCTCACAGGAGAACACATCAATCCTGATACAATTGCCATGGAGAACACATCAATCCAGGCCTCATAGGACAACTAATCATCCTGCTACACAGGAGAGCGAATCATCCTGTTCCACAAGAGAGCGAATCATCTTGCCCCACAAGAGAGCGAATCATCTTGTTCCAGTGTGCACCACCAGGGGAGGGTGAGTCACCCTGTGGTCATATGTTGCTCCAGTAGGAACCGCAAGCCCTCAGAGCTCCCAGAGCTCAATGTATGCAACATGCAGGACCCTTGTACAAGGGTTTCTTGCCGACTCCAAGTCGTTTGGGAAAATCACAGATTAGATCTTTCCTCGGGGCTTTGACAAGGTGTATCAACCTGTACATCATCTTAATGTGATGGAGCTTCCTTGCTCATCGACTTACCATATCCCAGATGATGTCTATCTGTTGGAACAATTGACGAATACGGGATTCCTCAATAATCGAATCCCACCTCTGGTTGTTACAGAGAACCACAGTGGTATCCAATGTAAATCCAAACAGCTCACTGAAGAGCTTTCGCAACCAGACTGCCTCACACGAGGTTATGCTAGCAATAATATATCCTGCTTTGGCGGTGCTCAAAGCCATCGACTTCTGCTTCCTTCTCATCCAGGATATCGAAGCAGATACCAAGGTGAAACAGTACCTGGAAGTGCTCTTATGGTCCACCGCACTGCCTACCCAATCAACATCAGTATATCCAAGTAGTCTCACATCTCTGGCAGTGTATCTTAATCCATGAGAGATTATGTCCTGAAGACATCTCAGAAGATTCCTGGCATCAATCCAGTGAGGCTCAACCAAATATGAGCTCACAATGCTAACTGCAAAACATATGTTCGGATGGAGGTTCACCAAGAACATCAATGCGAATGAGTTTTTGAAACTCAGAGGCATTTCCCAAGTCTGGTCCGACATCACTACCATATAACTTCTAAAAGTTAAGATCCTCGAGGTAGTCACAGGCTTGCAGTCCATCATACCGAATCTTTCCAATATATTTACCACATATTTTCCTTGAGATAGGAAAATTTCCCTTGGCTTCTGCCACACTTCAAGTCCTTGGTCCTTCATTTCAAATTCAGAAGCCAGCTCCCTCTTACATTTGTGAATGAGAGGGTCTGCACCTGTTAGAAAGAGGTCATCCACATACAACACCAGTATGAGAGGCTTGTCATCTTCAACCTTAAAGTAAAGGTTAGGATCGGCTTCACTCCTAGTGAATCCCAGTTTCATCAAGTAGCTATCAATCCTCTCATACCATGCTCGGGGTGCTTACTTCAGCCCATAGAGAGCCTTCTTCAACCTGCAGACATGAGATTTTTGATCATAAATTTCAAATCCTTCGGGTTGCTCCATGTAGACCTCTTCTTTGATTGAGCCATGTAAGAACCCAATCTTGACATCCTTTTGATGTAGGTTCCATCCTTGTGAAGCGGCAAGGGCTATGATCGAGCGGATGGTCGTATATCTAGCAACAGGTGCAAATATCACATCATAGTCTATACCTTCCTTCTGGGAGAAACCACGAGCAACAAAACGAGCCTTATACTTTTCTGTGCTTCCATCTACTGCATGCTTTATCTTGTAAAGCCATTTTGAAGTAACAATTGTCTTGTCCAGGGTCTGGGAACTACTTCCTAGACATCATTCTCCATAATAGACTCATATTCTATGGTCATAACATCCTTCCATAGTTAATGCTTGATGAAATCTGAGAATGATGAAGGTTCATTTTGTATGATTGTGCTCATGATGGTCAGGTATCCCTGATACCTGTTAGGTTTCTTACTTTGACGGAAAGTTCCTCAGGGTGCAGCATGTCCTTCAGCATCATCAAGTATCCCCCTAAGCCATGAAGGCCTATTCCTAGAAGAGGAAGGCTCATGTGGATGAGGATCAATTGGATCCATGGGTTCGTCTACATCAGGCATTGATTCATCATCCTTTTCTTTCGGTTCCCTGGTGTCGGCTTCTTGAGAGCTACTCAAAGTAAGCAGATTGTCCACCTTGCTGAGAGCCATATCTTTGTCAAAGGTGACATCATGACTAATCACGACTTCCCTTTGACCGGTGGTGAACATTTCTTCAAGAGTTTAGGAACCCAATGCTTGATGAGGGCATCGATTTTGTACATATACGGCGGTGATTGTAGTTTCAGCCCATAGAAACTTTGGAAGTCTTTGATGATGTAGCATGGCCCGGATAGCTTCCATCGTCGTGTGGTTCTTCCTTCCCACGACACCATTCTGCTCAGGAGTATGTGGTGTAGTAGTCTCCCTCTTAATGCCAACCTCAGGTATGCCTGAGTAAACCAATTGTAATATATCAGAGGTCTTGCTTTGGCTTGAGGGGAATGGTCCCCTTTTGAGCTTTCCTTTGGCACATCTTGGACATACACCTTCTTTCTCTACTTGGAATTCGGGCATCCCTGTTACCATCTGTCTTACATCGGGTAGAGCTTTGTAATGAAGGTGGGCAAACCTCCGATGCCAAAGTTCGGACTAAAGAGTTGTGTCATAATACATGACACCTAGCGGACTTCCATCGACTTGGTATAATGAATCAACACTAAACCTAAGAGGAAAGGCATCTTTAACATTATTTTTCCATATACATACCTTCCCATTGCTGAAGGTTACCATGTAGCCTTTGTCTTCCATTGCCGAGATGGACACTAGGTTCTTTTTTTTTTTTTTTTTAAGGTCAGGTGCATTTAATACATCCTGGAATTTCTAGCCTTCTTGAATGCTTGTCCTCCTCCTTGATTCCCAACTCTCCTCTTACCTTTGCTGTTGAATTTGTCATTCCTTTGATTGCCATCAGAGGGATTTTGATCATCGTCCCGGTGTGAGTCCTTTCTATCAGGGCACTCCCTTGCATAGTGACTTGCTTTATCGCAAATGTAACATCGTCATTTTCTTCTAGCCTTAGGTCCAACCTTTCCTTTTGATTTAGTCCCAGAATTATTTCTTTTCTTAGCAAGACAAGAAAAAGCAGCAGGAGGACCTTTAGGCAAGGGCATTTCCTGCTCTTCTACCCTTGTTTGTTCTTGAATGCATCTAGCCATTAATTCCTCGAAACTAGGAATTATTGTTCAGAAGAGTAGTCCTGAACACATACCATTCAGATGGTAATCCTCCGAGAGTTGTGAGTGCCATTTCTTTGTCAGTAATGGTTTCCCCAATAGATAGGAGATCATTCTTGATCTCGGTGATCTTTAAGAAGTATGCTTGCATACTTTCATCTTTACCCTTCTTGATTTCCCTCAACTTATTTCTAAGAAACAAAACTTGATTTGCATCATTAACTTTAAATAAACTCACCAGTCTATCGTAGATTTCCTTGGAGGTGTCTAGATCAGAGATGTAGGCCACCAAGCGCTTGTCGATAGAGTCTCGGATGATCTTCTTTGTTTTGACTTCTCCATTTTTCCATTTGTTCCAGGCAGCAGCAGACGCATTTGATGAAGGCTCGACAATATTACCTCTTACATGGTCCAGCACTCCTTGATCTTCAAGGGTTAGATCCATAGACATCTTTCATTCGTGATAGTCAGCTTTCTCACGGAACTTGTCTTCAGCAGGAAAGAGTGTTGAGGACCCCATAGTTCTTTTACGATAGCCTTGCCAATCTTCTCTTCAATGATTGCTCTTTCTCTTGCTCAGACTTTGTCTTCACCTTAGCTCTGATACCATGTTAAGTTATGGTATGTTCTATGCTTATAACAGTTTACTTCTTTTTCTTATTATATTCCATCGATTAGCAATCACATGTACATAAAGTAAAGTGCAATAGAACATTAAACGATCGACAGAAAACAAGCCAAGACAAGAGACACAAGATGTGGCGGCTAGCCAGGGACAAACCCCACAATGTGTGGGGAAACCCTTTGATCAAATCTTCTTTTATCTTCAATAATTCAGCAGAGAGAAATAGTACAATAAATCTGATTCATATTAGCAGTAGCAAACTCTAGATCAGTAGCATCAGCATTAGCGGCTTCATTATCAAACTAGGGCAGACCATATCTCACAAACCGACAGTCGGCTTGACTTCATTCCACCACCAAAACTTTTGGCTTCTAGAGGAGGTTCAGATGAATCTACAGTGCAGTTCATATGAGGAGATCTTCTAGGCCACGCAAGTCAATCTTTACTTCTGCAGTTGCAGCTTCAGTTTCAGCAGTTTCCGACTTCAAACTAGGGCAGTCGATATCTTGCAAACCATTCGTCGGATTGACTTCATTCCACCACCAAAAGTTGCGGCTTTCAAAGGAGGTTCAAATGAACCTACAACGTAGTTCCAAAGAGGAGATCTTCTAGGCCACGCAAGTCAATCTTTACTTCTGCAGTTGCAGCTTCAGTTTCAGCAGTTTCCGGCTTCAAACTAGGGCAGTCGATATCTTGCAAACCGTTCGTCGGATTGACTTCATTCCACCACCAAAAGTTGCGGCTTTCAAAGGAGGTTCAGATGAACCTACAATGCAGTTCCAAAGAGGAGATATTCTAGGCCACGCAAGTCAATCTTTACTTCTCCAGTTGCAGCTTCAGTTTCAGCAGTTTCCAGCTTCAAATGTGTCAGAGAGAGAGACCCATTTCAGCGCAGTAGAGAAGAGACTCATATCTGCGCAGTAGAGAGAGAGAGATGTGATGAGATGAGTGAGTCCAAATGAGGAAAAGTCCTCTTATATTTATACACAACGTTGGTGGGTGAATAGATGCGACTGTTGGGCTTCTGATCCTACATGAGTTGTAGGTCGGCTTGATAATAATTCCATAATCAAAATAAATTCATATCTCCATGAATACTTATCGGAATTGGATGATCTTTATATCAATCCTACAGCTCTCGACGAGAGGAATCTAATAAAAATATTATTAGCCATGAATAAGATGACCCACATGAAGTTTTTCCCTGGTTGCCAATTTTAACACCTTTCCCCTTCGACAGAATCTCGCCACTGCTTCCTTACTTGTCCTGCTTCAAAGATAACCTGTAGAATCACAGCAACATAATACCATCAAGAATAAAGATCTATCACTGTAAACAATATAGGATCAGATATATATTGACCATACAAATGCATATATCAACACAATATTCAGAGATACACAAGAATATGGAGGAAAACTCAAATAGATTTATTGATAAAAGTAGTAGAAGAGAGGATTACAACCACTTGGTCTAACCCAGTGCCATCCTCCCAGCTTGAAAGCCCTCTTCACCTCATACAAAGCAAGATCACCCAACAATGTCTTCAAAGAGAAACCAACAGCACTTCTTTGCAAATTACCAAATTCCAACCTCCAGCCTCTGGATCTCTAAGATGAGGGATCCATATATAGATATTTGCAGAGGTGTGAGTTAGCTCTGGGTTTTTGATTAGTGTCATTCCACTGATAGTTCTTGGTTCCACTTGGAGATTTCATTGATCTCTTACTCATCCCTGGGCGAATTCTGAGAGGCAAGTGTCATATGAGAAGTTTCTAGAAGATTCCTTGATCATCCACTTAGAAAACTGTCTCTGCCATTTGTCTATTCTCGCTCATTGCACCCTAGAGAAGGCCTTTTAAGTATGCATTGCACCTCTCATGTGTACAAGGTGAGATGCATCGCACTCTGGCCATGGAGGAGGTGAGATGATCTAGTTTTGACCAGTTCTGAGCAGTTTTTCAGGGAGAACTTCTGGGAAATGATGTAATCAGTTGACCTTGATCCTTTAGGGTATGAAACAACACTTTTAGGGGTTTAGAAGCCCTTGGTTTATGGACATATGTGATTGGGGTTGCAGTGCCCAAATATGTCTATAACACTTCGATACTCCAACTGCCCTTGTGATTGCCAGCTCGACCTGTTTTATCCTAGCATCCCAATCAGTAAAGAGGATGTCTTTGTGAGTTTCCTCAATCTCAGGTAGATTGGAATTATTTCCCTCTTCTGATTCCTTCCATTCAATGAAATCAGAGATTTTGGTGTTTAAATCATTAAACTTTGTTCTTTGGTCAATGGCTTTGTCTGTGAGATGGTCGCTCGTAATCAAGTAGGGAGTGATGTGTGAGAGCTTCTGGTAGAAATACTCTTACTGCTTGACTAGAAGCGAATTTAGTTCTAGAGCCTCTTTAATGAATTCCTCAGTAGTGGGAACGTTCTTGTACCTATCCAAGGATTGTTGTGATTCTTGGATTTGCGTGTTTTTGGATGATAAGTCAACTTCATGGCTTATTTTCAAGACTTCCATGTCCTGCTGCAATTGTGCAAGCTACTCGGTTGCCTGCTTGTTTGCGCTTTCTTTTTCTGTCTTGAGCTCTTGTTTGAGGTGCGTGATTCTTTCCTCCTTTTCCTTTAGAAGAGTAGACACCTCAGTAGCCTTGTCCATAGTGGTCGATGCGTATGTTCCTATGAACTATGACATCCTAGTCATGTTCTCGACCAGATTGAAAGGCATGTCCTTCGAAACAATGTCCATTGGCTCATGTCCAGGTGAGAATTCGGGTGCATCTACCCTTCTCCTTTTCCTTTGCCTTCGGACTACAGCCTTGTGGAGAGGGCTATAAAATACATCAACTGGAGGTATCTCCATCTCTTTTAGAACAATTTTTGATGTGGGCAGAGCAGGGATAATTTCAACATGCTGGGATGTTGTTGTTTCTTGATCCATAGGTGTAGACTGTTCGTCGACAAACTTGGGTTCTGTATCTTGATGAATTTTCAGAGAAGTTTTGAATTCCTCTCTTTCTTAAGTATTTGGAGCTTTGGGTGTGTCTTGCAATTTCTGATTGAATTGATCCCATTCCTGCTCCAAACTAGTGCCTTGGGTTTCTGAACTTATCTCTATGGTCGAGGTGTCCATTATCTATTTTTCTGTTGGCTTCCTGCTAGACTCAACCATATTGTCTACGTCCTGGACTTTCCTTGTGTCTGGGATATTTTCAGTGTTTACCTGAGAGTCCTTTTGAGAGCTAACGGTTGCGGTATCGATATTGTTACTTGGTGTAGGCTTATCCTCTGGCTTTAATAGATGCATTGGAATGACTCGGAGCCTCTCATTCCTGAATTCTTGAATTCTTTGAAAATATTCGGGTTTCAGGTTCGCCTTTGCCCATTCAATTTCTTGCTCAAAAGAAACTGTTAATTGTAACAAATCCTCAAAGTAATTATCTCCATGATTATATGCCTTGAGCTTTAGTCCTGTAGTGACATTGTATGCCACTTTGTTTGGATCAAATTGCCTTGTAGGAAATGTATGAAGCCTGAGAGCTTCCATTTGTGCTAATTCCTTAGTAGCATGAACAAAATTGGCTAAAGAAAAATCGCTGCATTTGATAGGAAAAGTAGGCCATAATGACTTATTGCCATCTTTAAGAACTTTAGTCAGGTCCTTTCCCACAGTCTAGTAGGCAATATCCCTTGCTAATAGCTTATCAGAAACATATAAGGGAAGGACGTGTGGCTAAGAAATTCTACCAAAAAATATAATTTAGGTGAACCATTCCTCAATAAAATACTTGCATACAGCAAGAAGGTCTGCTGCAGCTTCTTGGGAAAACCTAGGGGCTTTCTTATTGAAAATCATTTAGTTTAAGGGCAACACGATAGAATGAAATATTTTATAGAAGTGAGGTATGTAATGCGATTCCCATATTTGTTTATGACTGAGATGGATTGGGTAAGGATCTTATATGGTCCATTTCCAACCCATGGTTGGAAATGTTGTGCAGAAACAGATAGCATCCATAATATAAGCAGAAAAATAGAAGGGAGGGAGGTTATCTGAAGAGGAGGCGTTCTTTTGTTGATATTCAGTAATAGAGGTGGCTAAGTTGTCAGATAGGATAGAAGGCCAATTCATGATATAGGAATTAACACAAGCATTGATCAAGGGAATCCATTCTATTGAAAACTTAGTGTTATTTGGAAGTCCATACAATCTACATAACATTGCGGCCGCGTAATTGTAGGGGTTTGCCAAAGAGGTTATTGGATGCATACCCGATTTTTCATACTTGAATTTGTTGTCTAACATTCTCCAAGTCTGAATTAACTTAAAGGAATTTGGATTATTCTTTGTGAAGTTAGCCACAAATGTGATGTCGTAGATTTCCTGTGGATCAGGTATGTGATACATTGCCTTCAAGTCTTCTACCCTGAACGATCCTATGAGCTCCATCCTAGAATTCTTGAACTGCCTATCTTCAATGATAAGGTTTTCGACCACCCATCTGATCATGTCTATGTAGGGGAGGATTTTGGCTCTTGCTCCTATCCTATGGAGGAAAGAACAGGAGGCATCCCTGCATTGAGGTCCTGAAGGCTTTGTTGACCCAGTTGTTGCTCTCGTAACAGTGATTTTAGGATGCTTGTCCTCCAGTCTATTGTAAATTACTTCCCAAGCTGTTGCGCCTCCAGCTGCATCACAGACTGTATCAGCAAAGATAGGAGCCATCTCTGTATCCTCTATTTCAACAATGGTCTTCTTAGTTTGCTTCTGCATCACCTTTCTTAAGGACATGTCTTTTGTCGCTTGCCTGAAACAAACAGGATATATCAGTGCAGACGATGTCAAGTAATTAAGACTGAAATACTTTGTGAAATGACTTTGGATCGTGAGAAAGGTTTTTATGAGATATTCGATTATAACTACCCATAACCTGGAAAATGATTATCCTCCCTCGGGCCGCTAAACATTAAATAACCTATCAACTCGTTTGTTCTTATTATTTAAAACGTAATTATTTCACACGCTTTACCTCCTTAATCACACATCATGGTATTTAAAGGGGTACCATATAACGCTTATCATATATATCGAGCGAAATGCGATTGCGAAAATTGCAATATCGTATTTCACAAATCATTATCATTTTTCCTAAGGCATGTTCAATTTTTTTGCGAATTGCAAAATGCAATTGTGAAATGACAAGATGAGGTTATCGTAGCGGGAGATCTTTTTGCATATCGCAATTTCGCAAAGGTTTTATAAAATAGTGATGTGGAAAAGTGCGACATGCGATTTGAGATATAAGTTTCCTCCTTAGCTTATTTTGCAAGGTTTTGCTAAGTTTTCTCTTTAGAGTTAGGTATTATTATCCTAGGCTTAAAATTTTTAAAACGGTCCCCATTTTTAACTCAAATGCTAGCTATGGTTAGTTAAAAATGCCGGGGGGCGGGGGGGGGGGGGTGTGGGGTGCAGATATTTCGTAGTACAAAAAATGGCGATTCACTTAGGAGAACTAGTTATCTCTGAGTAATTTTCTGAAATTTATAAAAACTTTTAAAGTAATTGGAGTTATAAGAATAATGATTTCATGAGTTATAAGGTAAACAACATTTATTTTGAACCACCATTACTTGCTCAGGCCCATCTGCTTAATTACTTCACCCTTGTAATGATAGAAATATAAATGTTAGCATCAGTCAATAATAAGATTTAAAATAATATAGTAGGTGCCTCCTGCAGATTAGTTTTTTGGCTTTTTACTAATTTATCACAGATAGAGCCTTTACTGCCAGTAGGCATTCATAGCCTCAACAGTGTTACCTTTTAACCAACAATGATCCATTATCCCATCTGTATGACTTTTTAGATTTCAAAATGATATTCGTTTGAATTGAATCTCACTTGGACTTTGTCCCCTTTTTTACCTTTTGAGTATAATCTTTTTCCTTAAAAGACATTATCTAGGCGTGGTAACCTACTAATGACAATGCCATTCAATAGTTGTAAATAAACTGAACAAGCTAGCTCTTGATGAGACCCCTTGTCTTCTGATCAAGAAGATCTTTAGCTATTACCCTGTTTTGATATGTAGTATTGGTAATATTAGTTTTAATTACTTCCCTATGAACATGGTAAACAAGCTCATAATGAGACTCTTTATCTTTTAAGTTTTTATATTTTAGAATTACACTCTGAAAAAGGAAAATTTTAATAGATGGGGTGGGCCATTGGCCTTTTTAAGGGTTTTGGGTGATAATGATAGAGTTTTTTAAGATACTGATATGCAGGAAGTCCTTGCTAGTTAAAGATTCTTTTCTTGATTGTTAACAAAACCTTCATATCATATAAAGATAAGAGCTTTTGCATAAAAATAAATGCTTTTAAGCAAGATCAAGTTTTTCCCAAGGGATGAAGTTTATTTTAGTACTCAAATGTCCTAATTGTTCCTTTTAACTCCTATTTTCTTATAGAAGCGAAAAATAAGAAATGTTATCAAAGACTTATTTTGAAAAGCCATGAGTAAATACTAGTTAACCGTTATTTTCCTAAAAAGCAATATATTACAAAATTGGAAGATTTTATCTCCTAAGAAAAGTACCTTTTCAATATTCTCCCATTAACGGGCAAATAATCTTTCCTACTAGACAAATCTTGTAAGAAATGTTGATTTTCTAATTTTTTCAATAATTTGAAAAGGGCCAAGCCATAGTCTTTGGAATTTGGTATGTCTACCTTCTTCCTCATGTGGCTTGTCCCATTTCAAAACTAAGTCACCTACTTCAAAGGATTTTTGATTGGCAGAAGTTGTATCAAAAGAATATTTAACTAATTGTTGATTATGGAAGTGGGTTGCTTTATCCTTTTCTCTTTCTTCTTTGAGTTTGAGAATTTGAAATTGTCTAGCCTGGAGAGAAGATGAAGGGCTTTCATTGATAAATTGTACTAGGGCAAGAGATGGGATTGCTACGTTTGTGGGAAAAACATCTTCTTTTCCATAAAATAAAGCAAAATGAGAAGAACCAATAGAGGCTTTCTGAGTAATCTTATCTGCCCATAGAGCAAATGTTAATGCTTTATGCCAATTCCTATGATTTTGATTAATAGTTCTTTTGATAATTCTAATGAGGTTTTTGTTTGTTGATTCTGTTAATCCATTACCTTTAGGATAATAATTAACTGAATATTTTAACTTGAAACCTCGCTTAAGAGCAAATTATACCATTGTATTTCCAGAAAAGTAAGGTGCATTGTCAAACATTAACGCTGAGGGTAAGCCAAACCGGGTAATTATGTACTGATCAATGAAATTTGTGATGTTTTCTGTATTAGCTATCTTTAATGGGACACCTTCTACACACTTAGTAAAGTAATCAGTAGATGTAAGGATGTACCTATGCTACTTGGACGAGTTAGGAATAATCTCACCAATTATATCTAATCCCCATTGTTCAAATGGTTGTTGGATGTTAACTGGTTGTAAAGGGAATGCTGGATTTCTTTCTCTTTGGCTGTGGTTTGACAAGTTTTACACTTCCTTGAATATTCATGTGCATCTTTAAATACCATTGGCCAGTAATATCCTGCATCCAAGATTTTGTGAGCAGTGGTATTTCCTCCAAAATGTCCTCTAGCTAGTCGATCATGTAATTCCTGCATGACCATCTCAGCTTTGGGTTTCTCTAAGCATCTTAGCAATATTGATTCATAATTCTTCCTAAACAATACATCATTGACTAGCTCATACTGGTTTGACTTCAATCTTAAAGCTTGCTTTGTTTTATAATTAAGGTGCATAGGAGCATATCCATTTTTAAGATAAAATTTCAAATCAGCATATTGTGATTGCGTATCGTTGAGGCTTACCTCAGATATTTGCTCTTCATTACCTTGGTCTTCTTCTGATGGCAACTGCGAAACTCCTGTTAACATCCTGCAAAAACCTTGGCCCCTGACAATTTTAGCTGGACGGATTTCTACATCATATTCTTGGAGTGTAGTTACCCAATTAGCTCTTTTCTCCCCTACTTCTCTTTTAATTAGTAGTTGTCTTACTGCAGGGTAGCCCGGAAAAACTATATTTGTATGGGTTTTAAGAAGAAAAGTTCTTAAATGTTTCAGAGTTTTAAAGACAGCAAATGATTGTTTCTCTATAGTTGAATAATTTAATTCAATGCCCTGTAAGTTAGACCTGAAAAAGGAGATGGGTGCCTCGACATTTTCATCGTTCCGTTGTGTCAAAACTGCAGCATACGAAGTATCAGATGAAAAAGTATATAATAAAAAGGGTTTGAGAAAGTCAGGAGTTGTTAATGAAGGGGCATTAATAATGGCTTTCTTTATGAACTCAAATGAATCTCTTTCATCCTTGTTCCATTTGAAAACTGCATTTTTATTATCATCGATTGAAGAGGTAAGACTATTTGTGAAAAATCTCGAATGAATCGTTTAACAAAATTTATTTGGCCTAGGAATGATTGCATGGTTTTCTTATCGTGTGGGAGGGGAATTTTTTCTATTTCTTGGGATCTATCAGGATCAATATAAATTCCTTTCTTGGATACTATAAACCCAAGGAATTTGCCTTCTAGTAAAGCAAAATAAGATTTTTTGGGGTTTAACGAAATACCATATTTTATGCATCTTTCAAAGATGTGCTTGAGGTCTCTTAGATTATTGTTCCTATCCTTGGAATAGACTGCAATATCATCCAAATAAATAGAAACCGATTTATTGATTAGATCTCTAAAGGAAATGTCCATATCACGTTGAAATGTGGCACCAACATTTATGAGTCCAAAAGGCATTTTCTCATAGGCATATGTTTCCCACTTTTTTCCGAATGTTGTCTTTAATTTTTCATCTGGATGCACAAGGATTTGATTATATCCTGAGAATCCATCTAGAAAAGACATTAATTCGGAACCTGCAACTAATTGTAGTACTTGTTCCATAGTAGGCAAGGGAAAATTATCCTTTTGGCAAGCTTTGTTTAGGTTTCTAAAATCAATGCAAATCCTAATTTCACCGTTCTTTTTCCTCACAGGTACCGTATTCGATACCCATTAGAATGTCTGACAGGGAAGATTATCTTGTTCTTTAGAAGCTTATTCAAATCTTCTTTAATTTGACTTTCAAGGTTCGGGTGAATTTTTTGAAGCTTCTGCTGAACTGGTTTTTCATTTGAAGTCATGGGTATGGTATGCTGAATTATAGAGGTATCATAGGTTTTGAGATTTATATAATCCCAATAAAAGACACTTTTATATATTTTCAATAACATGATGAATGATACTCTTTCTTGAGATTTTAGGTCAAGACCTAGGTTGATATTTTGAGGTTTCTCTTTGATCCTAGGTTTACTACTTCAAATCTCAGAGTAGAACTTTGAGCTTTGGACTTAGTAATTTTCTTAAATCTATCTTTCAAATCATAAAGAACTTCCATCTTAACCATGGACTTAGGAATTGGGTTTAGATCAAGATTATTTTTTATTTCTATATCATGCTTGTGCTCGTCTATGGTCTGCTCTTCATATGATCCTTCCGATGTAAGGAAATTTACTATATTTGCATCATTATTGAATACTCTACAATTTGTTATATTGTCGGGAATAGATGGCCTAAATATTAATTCTATTGAAAATATGTCTGGACTAAAATCTTCTAATGGTATAAGTCTAGATGCCACATTTGCAAGTAAGTCATCACTTGCGTTCTAGACTCTAGGGATTGAAGAAACATTGAAAGCAAAAAAATGAGAAGTCAATTTCTGAGCTAAAGATTGATAGTGTTTAAGATGCCCAGAAACACAGTGAATTGTATTTCTCACTTGTTTCACAATTATTTTAGAGTCACCATAGACTCGAAGGTATTTGACATTAAGACTGATGGCTTTATACAGTCCTTGGATCAATTCTTCATATTTAGTCTGCAGGCCAGCATAATTTTCTCTCCTTGCGGATTGATAAAAATGCATCCTGCACCTGCACCGTCTTCTAATTTAGAACCATCAAAATAGAGCTTCCAAAATAGAGAGTCATTATAAACTTTATCAACTAAATTTAAACACTTGGAAGCATCTATTTGTGAGAAATTCTCGATTTGAGAAACTATAACATTATCTAAAAAGGGAGATTTCTGAGCATTAAAAGATCCTAAAGAGGACTCAGTTGAGTAGTTTCCAACGATGTTATTCGTGAACGCAACAAGTTCATTGCTTCCCTCAAGGTCTGTTACTATATATTTCATGAATTTTTCTCGTTCTACCTTGATTTGGTTTGGTTTACCGTTGTGTGGCAACCACATGTGAGACCAGTCAGTTTCAAAATAACCATGCAACTTTTCAGACCAATCCCTGCTGAGAATAAAACCATAAAATTCAAGGATATCAGCCATTAATATATCAATTATTTGTGAAACTTTTCGATTAGAGGAGAGCCTAATTGAAACTGATGCTATTTCTCCAAGTACTTCTACTTTCGTCCTGTATAACTGAACTATGTGTACTGCAAATTTTTGAGGTGTAATGTTCAATTTAGTACACACAACCCTAGACATTATGTTTGAGGAGGCTCCTGAGTTGACAAGGCAGTTATGAACATTCCTGTTGAAAATTTCATAAATAAGTAGAAAGGGAGGAACATGAGAAATAGACCTATCACCAATTAGAACTAGATCTGAAGGATCTACTTTATTTGAGGATGAAGGAAGTTTTCCCATATTATAGGCGGCTTGAGTAACTAGAGTAGATGGTAGGGGAGATACTGAAACTGCTTTTAATTCTCTTAACATGATTTTCTGTTGCTATTTGTGTTTAGTGAGTTCATGCAATGTGATATTAGCTCTGGTATTTTTCATGTCTTCCACTATATTGTCTTTGACCGTATCCGAGATTACCAATGTTTTTAAGGAATTCAGGGAATCTGGAGGAATAGGGTCGGTTTGAATGGTTTTAGATTTCTTAGTTACAGTTTTCTCTTTTGCAGGAGTAACATGTTTTTGCTTCTGATTTGTGGTATATGTGTCAAGAGAAATTTTGCTTATGGTAGTTACTGACATTACTTGTGCTTCTTCTTCAGTTGGGAGAATAAAACCCACATCCCATTTAGTTCAATTTCTTCTTCTTTTTCAAATTCTTCATCATTTGGTGAATCCTCTCCCGATTCTTGGTGAGATTAAGTGTTTGAAATGTTGTTTGGGGGTTATGATACAGAAGAGGAGTTCTTTTTGAATGATCGGAAAGGTTTTTTAGGAGCAGAAGCTTCTGCGACCTATTTTTTAATTTCTACCATTTCATTGGACATTGTTTTTAATACTTTCTGAAGGCCTTCGAGATCGAAAGGGTCCTTTGAAGTTTTCTTCTTAGAGTCATCCTTAAACGTTACTTTCTTGGTCTTCCTCTCATCTGTTTGTGATATTTTTTCCAAAGCTAAGATTCTTCTTTCTACAGACAGGGCTTCTTTCATGTTTTCTACAATGGTAGACTTATTGTCTTTATCTATAAAGATTGCAATATTAGAAGGAAGAGATGATATATACCATTCTCTATGTACATCAACAACAGGTTTAGAGGTAGCTGGGATTTTGTTTAGCAATTTGTTAAATCTGGAGTTCAAATCTTTGATATTTTCATCTGTATTAGCTTTTAAATTAGAAATATCATTGATCAAGGATGCTACAGTTCTGTCATCGCCAAATTTTGCAAGAAATACTTCTTGAAAAGTATCCCAGTCTCTAATTGAACCCGCTGGAAGGGAAAAATACCAAGATCCAGCAGATCCTTGGAAAGTATAAGGAAACAATCTGATTACAACATCTTCATGTGCAACCCCATTGAGATTCATGTCTCACATAAAATTGTTTAGATATTTTTCAGCCGGGAGAGCATCATCAGGATTATACTTAGGCAACCATTTTTCTAGATTTGCTAGGAGTGCATTTGGATTTGCAACCAGGAAAACACCAGACTTTGTCCAAGGTTGAGCAGGTTGATTGGCCCTAACTTGAGTTGAGGAATGAGAGAATGGGAAGGTTGGTCCAGAAGTAGGTATATATGGCGAAGAACTTACTACTGAGTTAGTACCAATAATTGTAGTACTAACGGGGGGAGTGGATATTTGAGAAGTAGATGAAGGAATAGATAGTTGGAAAGGTGAAGTGATCTCGCTAGTATTTGATTCAGATACTGATGAAGTGACTTTCATACATCGTGGAGGGATAGGGAACTCAAAAGGAGTGACCCCAAGTTTCTCACTTTGCAGTCCAGTCAATACACTAGTTTGCTATAATAAGGAGGTAACACTTTCTTCAGATAATTCAGGTTTCTCTGGCTTCTCAGTAGAAATGGATATATGTTCCAATTTCTGTATTAAAGAATGAACTTCGGGAGATTCGGGAATATAATCTAGAGATGGTGGTTGCCTTACTACTTTAGGAGATGAGGGAGATGTTTCTATAACTTCATATTTCTGGTCAGGGGATTCTGAACGAGATCTAGAAGGTATAGAAGTGGTGGATGGGTTTTGAGTCTTGTGAATGCTTTCTGAATGACCCTTAGGTTTTTATGCCATTCACCACTGAAGGCCCTCCTTCTAGCGCCAAAATGTTGCGGCCTCAGAATTCTGCTACTGAAACATGGGGGATGACCACCCAGTCCGAACCTTCAGACAACTTTTTCGTTTAAAGTGGTGGCTCCCACTGGGGATAATGGGACCAGTTTTTCAATGTTGGTTTTAAAATGAGAGTGGGTGGTTCATGAGTGTTTTGCAATATAATAATGATAATCTAAGTGACTTATTCTATAATGCAATTTCCCTAACTTAACTTATTCTAATATAAACTCGGGTGTTCTTGTATGGTATGTGATCTACAAAGATATCCATTTTGTTATCACTCAGGTTGTTCCCTTTGACTCCTAAGGGAATACGGCCGAGGTAACCACAAACCAATCTTTGGATTGCAGGTCCTAGCCTACCTGCAATCAGAGAGGGCTCTCTCTTTCTGATTTAGCTTTGTTTTGGGAATTTTAGGCTAGCTATGAAACACTGAATTTTGTTTGAAGTTTGGTTGAATGATATCTTCTAAAAGAGGGGCATGCAATATTCAGAGAGTTTTATTCCATTGGGCAATCGGAGTCCATGATTGTGTGTCACTTAGAGTATGTGATAAAGATAGTGTCATTGCAGAGCCAGACAGGTATTCATGAAACAAACATTCAATTTAAAGGAAAAACAGAATGAACCCACACAATGAAAGGCAATGAAGATTTCTTTCACTGTGAAAATGATAATAAAGGGTTGAATGCTATTCAAGAGCAATTAAGAATTCCTGAATAGATTTCACCATGGAAAAGTTAGATTCACTGTGAAAATGAGAATAAAGGGTTGAATGCTATTCAAGAGCAATTAAGAATTCCTGAATAGATTTCACCATGGAAAAGTTAGAGTAAATGGGAGCATTTAAGAATTCCACATTTATAACTAGTTCTAAAGAAAACATAATTAGCAACAAAGATTGAGTTTAGGGTGCCTCAATGGACAAATCCTGAACTATTCTTTTTCCTTACTGCTAAGAGTATCAAACATAGAACATAGATGGGTTTTGTAAACAAAGAAAAGACAAAACACGGTTCAGAAAAACTTATTGCATCATGAGATAACATGGGAATCCTGCAGTAGCCAGCAATCTCATCACAACATGTCCAAGGAAAGCCAAATTGAGAAAACCAACAGCCTCTTGTATTCAACTCTGAGAAGATACAGCCAAGCTCTCCAGAATAAAATCAACAACCCCAAATAAGTTATGTGTGGGGATATATATACAAAAGTGTTTCACAAAATATCTGAAAGATGAGTCATTAACTCACAAATTTCTTACCAACTCTCCAAAAATACCAGATACAACAGTTATTGCTATTAAAATAGACAAACAATAGCTATTCATTTTTGTCAGAGTTCTTTGACTTTGCAACCAACTGGGCCAACCGAGTGCTTTGCATCCATTTCGAGGAATTTCGCCTTTTGCTGCCTTGTCATGGCGTGGTTGCTTTAGCCCCGTCATCTGCACTCATTCATTTGTGCCAAGTCACTATCCTTGTTATCCAGCTGCTCTTTCTATTGCCACCCAGGTAGATTGAACATGTGAGTCATTTGAAAATGCTGACTCGAGATTGATCAAAAAGACTTCAAACAAAATTTGATTTATCAAAGTAATGTTTCTATCATGCCTCTCCACCAATCTTCAGTAGGCAATTGGTGTCTCTGTATTTTAATTATAGTCCATCAGCTTTAGTGTATTTGTAGTAATTTGGAGGCACTTCAAAAAGGTGTTTGATCTCATGCTCAATAAAAAACAAATTTTCTAACTTCTCATAAAGAGTCTGCCCAGATGGGGGCCCTGTTTCCTCTGAAATGCTTGCGGATGTTGTTATTTGATTTGTTGCATAATTGTTGACCCTCTTGGCATAATGTTCATGTGATAATAACCTTCCTGCACTAGTTACCAAGCTGGTAAGACCTCTGTTATGCAATGCTGTGATTTTTGCAATAAATTCATTTACCTCTGTTTGCATTTCTTGACACTTTCTGTCCAATGTCTGCACATAATTCCTCAAGGTAAGCACCCTCTTTATTAGTAAAATGGTATCAGTCCTGTTTCTGATACCCATTCCTGTTAGCTGAAGGCCAGTGCGATTGTTAAGGAATTGAATCATTCTGTTGGCTATTTCAGGCATATTCCCTAGGGATGCCCAGGCTCTTTGATTTTCTGATTTGGCCCTGCTTAGGAGATCCATTTTCTCATGGATAGTTTCAATGGGCTGCCATTGGTCTATAATGGATTGACCAATGTTGGCCCATAGAATCTTCTTGATTTCACTTATAGTTTTGTCTAGAGTAAGCTCTTTTTCTAACTCCTTTATCCTTTTTTCAAGAGCTCTTATCTCTCTTGCCCTTTCAGCCAAATTCTGCTTGGATTTGTCATATTTTTCTTCAAGCTTGGCTAACTTTTCTTTAGCCTCTTTCAGTTCAGCCATCTGTACTTCTAGAGCTTCAAGCTCCTTCATCATATTCTGCATGCTGAGGCTGGGTACCTGTTCTGATGCTGCTACCTGTGCTGTCACTTCCGGTGCTGGTGCTGAGCCTGAAGGGCCTGCCTCTGATGTTTGCCCGGTGGGAGGAGCTGGTGGAGTTATTATTTGAGGAGTATCCTCAATATTTATGGTTGCTTGTGGTGGCTGAGGTTCTTGCTCTTCTTGCCTTTGCTTTAGGCTCGCCTCCAAAGCACCCTTTGTCTCTATCAGCCTCTTATGTAGGGCTAAGAGCAAAGCAACCACATCTTCATCTTTCTTTTGCTGGGCAACACCTTCAGTCTGAGGGTGAAGGGTAGGTGGTAGCTTAATTTGCTTTCTTAAAGCTGCTATGTCTTCATCTTTTTTCTTCATTAATGCCTGCACACCCTTAGGGTCATTTGGATCATGTCCCAGCTCTATAATAATTTCTTCCAAGGACTTGATTCTGTTGTCCTTGGCTTGAGATGAAGCCTTCTCTAATTCTAACTGGGCAGTAGTGTTATGTAGAGAATTTTGCAATCTGTGTGCTAATAGAGTTTTATCTGCCAATGTAGAATAGGCCATCTCCCCTGTTTGCTTGTGTAGCTCGACCTGGTCCATGGGGTGGATGTCTTTGGCAAACACTTCCAAGAGGGTTCTGATGTAGTCTGCAGCTGACTGAGGTTGCTGTATGGTAGGTCTAAAATGACTAAGAATCATCTTTCCTTCTTGAATATCATAGGCTGACATGAGCCTTTCTTGATTGGTTGGTGCCATTCTGAGCAGCTGGTTATAGAGCTGGTATCTAACCAGCTCATTTCTTGCTTTTATGTCTGTGAACTGCTTTTTGATGCTTGATTCTGATCTTAATTGTTGCCCTGAGGAGCTGACCTCCCATCCTTGCTGTCTCTCTTGCTCCTGCTGAAAGGAGCTGGCTGATGCTTCTGTGCTAGGAGGACCCATGCCCATAGTTGGTCTGTCAGGCATTTCCTCCTCAGAGAAAGGATTAAGTCTTTGCCTTTTCTCACCTTGCTGATCTGTTGAAGTGGTAGGAGGAGTCTCCTCTTGTATATCCCTTTTCTTCATTCTTTCCTCATTTGCTGGTGTTTGTAAAACTATAGCTTCCTGCATTGGAGGTATTTTTTCTTGAGTTTGCTGGTCTGTGGAGGCAGGTTGCTCAGCCATTTCCTCTGGTTGCTCCAAATTGGGGAGTGGCTGTTGTTGCTGTATTTCCTTTTCTTTAGCTGTGGTTGCTGCTTGGCCAGCTGCTTGGGAAAACTGCTGCGGAACAGTGGAAGATGAGGCACTTTCTCCAAGATGCCGAGGGGCTGGGGAGCAAACCTGTCCAAAATATTCCAAGTCAACTGCTTTTTCTAATTTCTTAATTGCTCTTTCTGCTAATTCTTCTTCAGAATAATTCTCCACTAATGTGCCTTCTCTCCACTCTAGTTGGTTAGCATATTTTTCAATTTGTGGAATGCTAAGGTGATCATAGGTAGCAAGCCTATACTTGATTCTTCTGAGGCTTATGAAATGATTAGGGTCATATGGTGCCCAATAAAAGCTTGTTTTGAGCTGGAAGCTTTTTAGGATCTTGTCTGCCTCTTCCCAAGCTTCTTCCCTCTTATTAAAAATGAATGGACCCAGTTGGTGCTTAATTTTCAGCTGTGCTTTCTTATTTTTGCTATGGAAGTGTACCATGTCTGAATTGCCAAATCGCCAAAAGTACTCTAGGGCAAAAAGTCTCATGGGAACGTACTTTGGCAGTCTGTATGGTGCTAGCTGACAGCCATATACTCTGATTACTGTGTGGTCTTGGTAGAAGTACTAATCTCCAATGCTATAGTTCTTTGAAAGCTGGAGGATCTTCTGCATTTCATCGGTGAGTCTAGGAGGAGGAGAACTCAACAGCAGGGACAAGGTTGGATGAATGAACAGATCAATGAACTCACAGTAGTTGTATGGAGAGTAAAAGATATGGTGACAGACTGGTGTCCAGAATATCACTGACCTCCTGTTTCCTTTTGCATCCAGCTTTTTGAAGAAAATAGGGAAACTGTCAGGCTGATTGTATAATATCAAATGATATATGTATGAGGTATATTTGAATACTCTCTCTCTCTCCAGATTCATGAATTGCTCATGAATTCTGTCAGCAATGAATGTGGCATAATCATACTGGACAGCAGGGGGCTGTCCTGGAGTGAACATGGATAGCATTACCAAGATAACCTCATCAACATACTCACTGGTATTGAATCCTAAGATGCAGGATATCATGTCTACTAGCAGTCTCCCTGTTTCATTGAATCAGAGATGTAGATAAGGAGGAGGTTAGCGGGGCTGGTAATCTGGGAGCATGAACAATTGGCCAATCCTTGTGACCTCTGAGCTGGGCAGCTTGGTACCTTGGTTGAGCAGAAAATTCATAGAAAGGGGCACCAGAGGCTTAGTTGGCTCAAAGCTTAGCATCTCATTTATGGTTTGAGGAGTGATGTGAAATAAAACAGTCCCAGATGGATCCAAAACTGCTCCTTGAGTGGGTTCATAGTGTTCACAACACTGATGGATGAAGTCTGGGAATACATTCACTTGTGGAAGATAATAGATGGGCAAGTTGGACTCCCAGATACCCATGTCATCAGTACCGCTTCTGTGTTTCCTCTTTAGCTCACAAACGGTTTCTATGTGATATTTGTTGCTTATTTCAACCGTTTCCTTCATTTGATAATCCCTGTCAGCAAGGGCCAACCATTCTAGGCTCTTATGTGGGGCATTCAGGGGTGCAATATTCAATGCCACAGGGGTCTCCATTGCTTAGTTGTCACTTGGAGTTGAATTGTGCTTTGGTTTAGCAAAGCTGGCACTGAACAGTAAATTATGGTCGATGAAATAACTTGCAGAGATGAGAATGAAGGTGAATTGGGTTAACAGAGTGAAAATGCCGCTGAAAGAGGTGGAAGGGGTGAATTGTAATCCAGCGGGCTGCCTTGCGAAGTGGAATGTGTTTGCTAACGGATTTGAGTTGGAAATGGAGCAAGAATTGTGAGGATGGAGCAGAATGGGACCCGGGACCCCCTTTCAGATTTGCTCTAGTTTAATTTGGCAATTACAGGGTCTGAGAACACAGGGAATTTGACCGTTTGCTTAGAATTTCTTAATACAGGGAAACTCGAAAACTAGGTTGCGTAGAGGAAACAGTAAATACCTAATAATTATGAGGCCTGGGGTGTCGACAGTGGTGAATCCGCAGTGGTAGTAGCTCAGGAGTTGAATTCTGGAGTTGGCGGACAACAACATGAAAACATCATGTAGGTGGTAAAGTGCTCGTCAAATGAAAAAGTGAGAAAAATCGTGATTTTGTGCAAAATATGGAAAAAATGAGATTTTTGGCGCCTTTTTAATAAATGACGTCAGCATGACGTCACTGGTCAGGTCCGGGTATGGCAGGTGACGTGGCGATGCATGATTGGGCTGACGTGGAGGGATGACGCGGCGGCCACGTCGGATAGACAGTGAAATGGGAGTTGACACAACTGTTGACGTAATTATGACGCAACGATGACATGGGCGGAAAAGAAACAGTGGTAAGCGGTTTTATTGGACTGCTTGTGGTACGGGTCCGGTATCTGTTAGAGGCCGCCCGATTCAATAAGAAATGGATGCGCGTCCCTGGCAATATGTCAGCAATCTGACAATTTCGGGCGCTAACGGTCAGTCGGCGTAGGGGTTCCGAAATACCCGATGACCGTCAGATGGGAGGGCCCAGATCCGACGGTAGACGGGAGATAAAACAGCCAGCGAGATTACGGCGGGACCTGGCCAATATTTAATTATTTTTTCTTTTTTTGGTAAATGCACCGAGACATAAAAACTTTGGATAAATGATAATTGTGGGTTTTGCAAAAATTTGCATAATAAACAGGGAAAACATGACATTACAGTTTATAAGGTGGGTAAGGGTTATTAAATCAACAAGGTGTTAATTTAATTCCCGACTATAGTATGAACATATATTTACATGGGACTCCGACTTCATCACACTTCCAAACATTGGGATATATGGCTAAACTGCCCAAGGGGAGGATATGTATATATTTTTGGGATTTTTACATAGAATGCTATAATAATAAGGGAAGGGGAAAACTTAGGGAGCTATATAGTAAGTTTAGAAGTTAATATGAATTTGGGATGTGAAAGAGGAACTGGGAGCTAAGTTTAAGGAGCAAACTTAGGTTTGGAAGCAGATGAGAGTGGGAAATGATTTTACACAGGAAATGTGGCTTTCTTGTGTGATGGAAACCAACTCTTTGACTTGATGTTTCTCAAAAGAGAAAGTGATAGCAGGACTTTGTTGGGAAGAACCCAATGGTCCATGGAGGGATGTTAGAAAGAGGTTTTATGGGGAAAAGGGGAAATTAGACATGCTTCCATATTTTGTTATCAAAATGCTGAATAAACAGTTCTGTTCTTGCCAATATAAACTTTCTTTGTCAAGCTAACTCATGAAGAAAATCAGGCTTCGGCAACCCCTGTCTACCTACCCATCTTAGTACCTAGCATTTTTTGTTATTTCAGGGAGGGTGCACTTAGACTTGCAAACCCTCAATTGATCTTTTCTTTTTCTTTTCAAATGATTTGCTATCTAAAACTACCCTTATCACTTCCAAGGGTCCAGATTAAGCAGTTGGGCGCCTTTGTTCTCTACCTAACTACTAATCTGCCAAGCTTAAACTGTTTGGACAGATTCTCTTTCTCTATTCTACAACATCAATTTAAACATGGCATGATCCAGATTATACTGTTGGATCACCCATCAACAAGTAGGACATCAACAAAATTGTTTACAGATGTGTTTTTACACACAAATATGGGACCTTTGCATCATCAAAGCAGAACATATTTGGAATTTCCCCTGCCAATCATGATATATGAAACCTATTGGTATAGGAGGCTAACAGTGGCTCCACTTGGGGATGGTTTTTTCATATGAAAGACCAAGAACAACAGGTCAGAATGCCTTGGTCCTTGACCTTTTCCAAAATCTGGAACTTTTGCTTTCTAGATGACCAAAACTGGAGCTTTGCAAGGCAAAACAAAAAATCTTGAAGTAGTACCTTTTCCCTTGATCATTCCCAAAATTTGTGAAACTGGAACTCTATTTGCCTGCTGAAAATAAACTACTAAAAACAACTATTAATGTACAAGGCAGCCTTGGGTTATATACATGGAAAGTAGTCAAAATAGTGCTTTAACATTCGGCCATTTACAGGGCCCTCTTCAACCTCAGTGCCATCCAGATTTTTAAAAAAATATGTGTTGTTTCCTTGCACTGCTTGAATAACAAAGGGCCCTCTCCAGAGGGAATCAAATTTGCCATGTTTTCCCTTGTCCTCTCTTCTTGAATCCCATTTAAGCACTTTATTCCCAATGAAAAAATCTTCTGCTTTGGTTCTTTTGTCAAAGATTTTCTTGAGTTTCTCTTGTAAAACCTGAACTCTGTTGTACACTTGGTCTCTAGTCTGCTGCAAACAGATAGTTTGGTTAATTCTTCTTTGTATATCATTGGGCTCAGCTAGAACTTCTTGAAGTAACTTGATGACAGGAACCCCTAGTGATGAGGAAACTTGGCCTCCATACCATAAACCAACTCATATGGGCTGGTCCCAATAGATCTCTTGGTTGTCAATCTGTCTGCCCATAAGGCATTTACAAGCTTTTTGTGCCAAATTTTCTTGTTTTCCTCCAATATCTTCTTGATGATGTTAATAAGGCTCTTATTAGATGATTCAGCTAAACCATTGCCTTGAGGATAGTATGTTGTGGAGTGGCCCAAAGTGATATGAAACTTATGGCAAAAGTTGACCATTTTCTTGGATCTGAAGGCAGCAGCATTGTCTGTAATGATCTTTTCAGGGCAACCAAATCTGGACAAAATATTAGTTTCAAGGAACTGAATGATAGTGGAGTCATTTGCTTGTCTGCATGGAACAGCCTCAATCCACTTGGTAAAATAATCTGTGGCTGTTAGGATCCATTTGTGCTGACCTGAAGATGAAGGATGAATTTCCCCAATAAAATCTAAGCCCCATTGTTGAAAAGGCTTCTCTGTTGAAATGGGCTTAAGGGGTAATGGCAGTAATTTTCTTTTGCCTTCAAATATCTGACACTTATGACATGAAGTAAAAAATTTCTTGACATCTGCAAATATAACAGGCCAATAGTAGCCAGCCCTTAATATCTTATCCACAGTGGATTTCCAATACAGATGTCCTCCACAATCCCCTGCATGAAAATCTCTCATAACATTGTCAGTTTGATTCATAGTTAAACAATTAAGCAATATACCTTCATGATTTTTCCACAATAAGGCACCATCTGCAACACAAAATTTAGAAGCTTTCATTCTTAAAAATCTGCTTTTAGTTCTGGACAACCCTGGGGGAGCACACAGGTTTTGCAATATATAACAAATATCAGCATACCAGGGGGATTGTTCAAAGGCTATATTGATCTGTGGAGTCGCCAGCTCTGGTTCATTGTCCAGTTCATTGATGTCTAAGGTTTGAAAGTTTGTTTTAGACATTAATTTGGCTAAACCCTGTCCTTTTATCAGCTTAGTGGGTTTTATTTCAATATCATACTCAAGAATGCTAGCAATCCACTTGCCTCTTTTGCCTTCTAGCCCTTCTTGAGTCAATATGTCTTTCACAATAGCATTTGGCACATAAGCAGTGACATGAGAGTATAGAATATAAATCCTAAAATCTTTGATGGCCTTAACCAGGGCATAGGCCTGCTTTTCCATGATCTGATACTTCAAGGATGCATCTCTAAGGGCTCGGCTCAAAAAGGAAATGGGCTTCTCATTCCCTTGATCATCCTTCTGCAGTAAAACCGTAGCAATAGTATGTTGGGAGGAAAAGGAGAAAATAATGAAATCCCTATCAAATTGGGGACTTGTAAGGACTGGGGTTTGAGTCAAGGTAGTCTTGATGCCCTCAAAGGCCTGTTTGGCCTCCAACGTCCATTTCACTTTGGAATCTTTTTTCAACATGTGGTTTAGTAGCCTTATCAATTCTGCTAGGTTTGGGATGAATCTTCTTAAAAAGTTGATTTTCCCCAAAAAGGCTTGCAATTCTTTTATATTTCTCGGTTGTGGGACTTGTAGAATGGCTTGAATCCTGTCCGGATCAATTCTAATTCCCCCTTTTGAAATAATGTGGCCTAGCAATTTACCCTCCTCTAGACCAAACATAGACTTCTTGGGATTTAAGGAAATGCCATATTTCCTACATGTCATGAATATTTGCCTTAGGTGTCTAAGGTGCTCTTGGTCTGATTTTGAAAAAGGGGTGAGGTCATCAAGGTAAACAACTAGGAAATCATGTATCTCCTTGGCAAAGGCAATATCCATTGCCCGTTGAAAGGTAGCTCCTGCATTTTTCAGTCCGAAAGGCATTTTGACATATTTAAATGTTCCCCACGGGGTTGTGAATGTTGTTTTATCCTGATCATCCGGGTGGACCAGGATTTGATTAAAGCCTGAAAACCCATCAAGTAATGAAATTCTTGAAGCCCCCACCACTCTTTGGAGGATGTGATTCATTTTAGGTAAGGGGTAATTGTCTTTGAGGGATACTTGATTCAAATTTTTGAGGTCAACACAAAGCCTAATCTCCCCTGATTTTTTCCTTGTAGGGACAAGATTATAAACCCACTCTGAAAATCTAATGGGTGCTATAATACCTGCTTCAAACATTTTCTGTACCTCTATCTCAATTAAAGGGAGAAGAATCGGGTTAATTCTCCTTAGTTTCTGTTTGAAAGGCTTTTGATTTGGTTTGAGAGGAATAGTATGTTGAATGACTAAAATATCACAGGATTTTAAGTCCTCATAACTCCATGCAAACACATCTTGGAACTCCTTAAAGAGGTCAACATACTTCGGCTTCTGATCAGGGGGCAAAGACTTTGATAGTTTTATTATCTTGGGTTTTTCAACTGTTCCAATGTTGCATTCTTCAATGGCAGCATTTAGGGGCTGCATCTTTGGTTTCCTAGGAATATCATTGGAGTCAAAAATGTCTTCCAAAGGAGTCAGGCCTGTGGGTAAAAAATTGTCTTTTAATTCAATAACTTCAGACTCTGCCTCAGTTATTTCATCAAGATTGATTTTTTTAAGCTCTTGCACATTCTTGTTATCAAAGGTCGTAGGGTGCAGCATTTTACTTGCTTTTTGAGCTGATATACTTTGTTGGTTTTGGTTCATCTGCTGTTGTAGGTCATCCATAGCATCAACATCAATATTTAAACCTGAAAAATCATGCTGTAAAGTTAGGAAGTTATTTATTTGTGCATCATTTTCAAAAACTTGTCAGTCTTTGACATTGTTTGGAACAGCAGGTCTGTGCTTTATCTCAGTTATGAAATAGTGATTAGGCTCAAAGGGAAATTTACAAGTGCTAGCAAAAGTGGCCAGACTGTGTGCATGGAGATTATGAGTTCTTGATATCTTATTAAGTTGGGATTCAGTGAAAGTGTTAAGTATTTCAGTTGCAGCAGATCTGTATGCTCTCAATCTATTGTCATTAGTGACAAAACTGCCTTTCATTTGTTGAATAATCAGGTCAGAATCTCCTAGAATTGACACTCTTGTTGCTTGTAAGGATTTGATTAATTTGAGCCCTAATAGGAGGGCTTCATACTCCGCCATGTTGTTAGTGCATCTGAAATTTAACCTATAGGCATGACCCTCTGCATGATTGTTTTGCCTATTGTGGATCCACACTCCTGCTCCTGCTCCTAATCTGTTAACTGAGCCATCAAACTCAAGGTACCAGAGGATGCCTTGATTTTGAACAGTATTAGAAGGCTCAGTTGAATTTGCAATGGACAATTGAGATTCTTGTTTTTTATGTGATTTATCTTCTAAAACAGTTTCAAGGTTTTGGACAACTGACTACTTAATTGTGAGTGTTTCTTGTTCCAAGGCCAAAGGTTTATCATCAGCTATAGGGCAAGCATCATCATTAGACAGGATAAAAGAATCCATGTCAGAATGAATTGCATAAATAGGAAAATTTTGGGGTTTATCCTCACTGCTCACTACATATTTCATCAATGTCTCCCTATACAGTCTCTTTGGTTGCCCAAAGACTGAAATAGTGGCATAGGACATGTCTAATTGGAGGGATCCCTGGAGTTTGGCTCCCCAGGATCTTGATAATAGCATCCCATATTTAGGTGGGATATCAGCTACAACCACATCCATCAGGATGGTTTTGTTTGGGTATTGGACTAGAGAAACACAAAAATCTTTGATTAGGCCCAAACATTTGACTTGGCTAGAGTCAAATGAAAATAAGTCCTTGTATGGTCTTGTAATGTCTAAGTTTAGTTTCTCCATTACAGATTTAGGCATGAGGTTATGTGAGGCTCCTGAGTCAAACATTGCATTGTGTAAAACTTTGTCATGGATGTGTAGACTGGCATAAAAGGGTAAGACACCTGTATTTATTGTTTTTCCATCAAATTCTGGTCCAAAAAGTAACTCAGGTGTGTCATCCAGTACATTAACATCATCTCTATTCTCAGACATTTTAAGGGACTTTTTAATTTGTTGTTTATACACATCATGTTTGGCGAGTTCTGAGAGAGGAATAGTTATCTTCAATTTGGCAATCTCTGCCTCAAGATCAAAGGGTTTTTCAGATTGAATTTTGGTGTTATGAGTGACAGACTTTTCTTTTTCAACTGTGTTTTTAGTGACTTTGTCTTGATTATCAGTTTCCTGTTGGAGTATATATGTTTTGGAAGCTTTCTGAGGGGTATTATCAGGGTTGTCCTGTGAAGAAGATGTTACCCATGGCTACTTTTTTGCAGGAAATATCTCAGTCACATCTTCTACTGTTATTTCTTTTGGGTCTGGATTTATTTTGTCAACTGATTCTACGAGGATAGCCTTCTCCTTTATCATCTTGGGCTGTTTGGTATCCTTTGTTTTGGCAGGTTCAGGGACATCTATGATCTTGCTTCTTAACTTATATTGCTTGTGAACTTCATAGACAACTGTGTCATAGCCTTCTTTGAAGTCAAATGACTCCCCTGACTTGGTTTGAAACTGTTTGATATCATTATCCTCCTGGTCTTCTTGTGTTAGGAAAACCTTCTGCTCATCATTTAAGCCCATCAAGTTGATGTGAGTGTCATCTATTGGCTCATTTGATGTTGATGCTTCAGTAAAGTTTTCTTGGAAAGGAGGTCTTATGTCTTGTTCCAGGCCAGCCCTACCAGCATTTGTGTTCTGGGTTTTCCTAAAATTTGGGTTCCTTGTAGTATTGGACTGTTTTCCTTCCCATGAAGCTCTTCTCTCTACACTTTCTACTCTGTCTCCTAGTCTTTGCATGCCACTGATAATAGCATCAAGCTTTTGCTCTAGGGCTGAGGGTTCTTCCTTAAAGGTGGTTCTTCTTTCCATTCTGGCCCTATTACTTTTGGCAATTAGGTTGGCTTCTACACGAACAGCAACATTTTGCATGTCTGCAAGAGTTTGAGGGGCTCTTTCCTTTAACTGGTAGGCCATATCTGGGTCAAATCCATCAGGGAATTTATACAAGGCAAGGTCGGGTGGAGGCCTTAAATTCTGTGGTATTGCATTGTAGACATTATTGAATCTTGCACAATACTCCAGGACAGTCTCCTATGGGCCTCTTCTAATTGTGTCATACTCAGCTAGTATGTGTAAGGGGTCTTTCTTTTTCTCCCATCTGTTGGTAAAGGATTGATAAAGCTCATCAGGAGTGGTTATGGAATTTGCAGCAAGTGATCTGAACCAAGTTCTTACATCACCTGTTAAACTTTGAACAAAAATTCTCATCCTCACACTATCCTCATCTATTTCATAATTCTCGAAATAGTCTTGCATTTTCTTGGTATGCTGAAGGGCTGTGGAAGAACCAGTGCTATCAAAATATGTGATTTTAGACGAGTAATCTTGAGGCAAAGCCCCATGATTAGCAGGTAGTTGCAGGGGCGCATATCTATTAGCCATATTCACAGGGACAAAAGGAACAACAGGAACAAAGGGGACGACTGGAAAAATGGGGATAATAGGAGTAACTGGAAAAGCAGTAACTGCTGCAGTGGTAGTGGTAGTATGTGCAGGAAATGGAGGTGTAGAAGGAGTGCTTTGAGATGTGGATGATGAACAAGGGGAAGCAGGGGATGAACGAAATAAAACCTTGACAGGAGTTGGAACACAGCTTGGGTTAACTGTTTCAGGAGTATTGTCAGCAAAATCTTCTACTTGCTCGTGCTTCCTCAAGATCTTTGGGATTAGGTTCAGATTTTCAAAAGCAGCGGGAGGATTTGGATCTGGGTTGGACCTTGTATAACGAGAATTATTTTTGGGAGCCAGCTTCTGAATACGTTTTGGTATTTTCTGGGAATGCTTTTATAACTAGCAAGGAACTGATCAAATTTTGAAATAGCTGTATAAAACTTAAGACTGAATAAAGATTGACTGAAGCAGCTTTTATATACTCCTGCAAATTCAAAGAAAAAACAGTTTCCAAGGCTTTCTGGCTGTCATTCAAAATTTATCTACAGCATTAAGGGGTAGGCAGCAGTTGAAAAATTTGTTGTGTCCCCAGTGGAGTCGCCAATGATGTTATCACTCAGGTTGTTCCCTTTGACTCCTAAGGGAATACGACCGAGGTAACCACAAACCAATCTTTGGATTGCAGGTCCTAACCTACCTGCAATCAGAGAGGGCTCTCTCTTTTTGATTTAGCTTTGTTTTGGGAATTTTAGGCTAGCTATGAAACACTGAATTTTGTTTGAAGTTTGTTTGAATGATATCTTCTAAAAGAGGGGCATGCAATATTCAGAGAGTTTTATTCCATTGGGCAATGGGAGTCCATGATTGTGTGTCGCTTACAGTATGTGATAAAGATAGTGTCACTGCAGAGCCAGACAGGTATTCATGAAACAGACATTCGATTTAAAGGAAAAACAGTATGAACCCACACAATGAAAGGCAATGAAGATTTCTTTCACTGTGAAAATGAGAATAAAGGGTTGAATGCTATTTAAGAGAAATTAAGAATTCCTGAATAGATTTCACCATGGAAAAGTTAGATTCACTATGAAAATGAGAATAAAGGGTTGAATGCTATTCAAGAGCAATTAAGAATTCCTGAATACATTTCACCATGGAAAAGTTAGATTCACTGTGAAAATGAGAATAAAGGGTTGAATGCTATTCAAGAGCAATTAAGAATTCCTGAATAGATTTCACCATGGAAAAGTTAGATTCACTGTGAAAATGAGAATAAAGGGTTGAATGCTATTCAAGAGCAATTAAGAATTCCTGAATAGATTTCACCATGGAAAAGTTAGAGTAAATGGGAGCATTTAAGAATTCCACATTTATAACTAGTTCTAAAGAAAAAATAATTAGCAACAAAGATTGAGTTTAGGGTGCCTCAATGGACAAATCCTGAACTATTCTTTTTCCTTACTACTAAGAGTATCAAACACAGAACATAGATGGGTTCTGTAAACAAAGAAAAGACAAAACACGGTTCAGAAAAACTTATTGCATCATGAGATAACACGGGAATCCTGCAGTAGCCAGCAATCTCATCACAACATGTCCAAGCAAAGCCAAATTGAGAAAACCAACAGCTTCTTGTATTCAACTCTGAGAAGATACAGCCGAGCTCTCTAGAATAAAATCAACAACCCCAAATAAGTTATGCGTGGGGATATATATACAAAAGTGTTTCACAAAATATCTGAAAGATGAGTCATTAACTCATAACTTTCTTACCAACTCTCCAAAAATAGCAGATACAACAGTTATTGCTATTAAAATAGACAAACAACAGTTGTTCATTTCTGTCAGAGTTCTTTGACTTTGCAACCAACTGGGCCGGCCGAGTGCTTTGCATCCATTTCGAGGAATTTCGCCTTTTGCTGCCTTGTCACGGCGTGGCTGCTTTAGCCCCGTCATCTGCACTCGTTCATTTGTGCCAAGTCACTATCCTTGTTATCTAGCTGCTCTTTCTATTGCCGCCCAGGTAGATTGAACATGTGAGTCATTTGAAAATGTTGACTCGAGATTGAGCAAAAAGACTTCAAACAAAATTTGATTTATCAAAGTAATGTTTCTATCATGCCTCTCCACCAATCTTCAATAGGCAATTGGTGTCTCTGTATTTTAATCAGAGTCTCATCAGCTTCAGTGTATTTGTAGTAATTTGGAGGCACTTCAAAAAGGTGCTTGATCTCATGCTCAATAAAAAACAAATTTTCTAACTTCTCATAGAGAGTCTGCCCAGATGGGGGCCCTGTTTCCTCTGAAATGCTTGCGGATGCTATTATTTGATTTGTTGCATAATTGTTGACCCTCTTGGCATAATGTTCATGTGATAATAACCTTCCTGCACTAGTTACCAAGCTGGGAAGACCTCTGTTATGCAATGCTGTGATTTTTGCAATAAATTCATTTACCTCTGTTTGCATTTCTTGACACTTTCTGTCCAATGTCTGCACATAATTCCTCAAGGTAAGCACCCTCTTTATTAGTAAAATGGTATCAGTCCTGTTTCTGATACCCATTCCTGCTAGCTGAAGGCCAGTGCGATTGTTAAGGACTTGAATCATTCTGTTGGCTATTTCAGGCATATTCCCTAGGGATGCCCGGGCTCTTTGATTTTCTGATTTGGCCCTGCTTAGGAGATCCATTTGCTCATGGATAGTTTCAATGGGATGCCATTGGTCTGTAATGGATTGACCAATGTTGGCCCATAGAATCTTCTTGATTTCACTTATAGTTTTGTCCAGAGTAAGCTCTTTTTCTAACTCCTTTATCCTTTTTTCAAGAGCTCTTATCTCTCTTGCCCTTTCAGCCAAATTCTACTTGGATTTGTCATATTTTTCTTCAAGCTTGGCTAACTTTTCTTTAGCCTCTTTTAGTTCAGCCATCTGTACTTCTAGAGCTTCAAGCTCCTTCATCATATTCTGCTTGCTGAGGCTGGGTACCTGTTCTAATGCTGCTACCTGTGCTGTCACTTCCGGTGCTGGTGCTGAGCCTAAAGGGCCTGCCTCTGATGTTTGCCCGGTGGGAGGAGCTGGTGGAGTTATTATTTGAGGAGTATCCTCAACATTTATGGTTGCTTGTGGTGGCTGAGGTGCTTGCTCTTCTTGCCTTTGCTTTAGGGTCGCCTCCAAAGCACCCTCTGTCTCTATCAGCCTCTTATATAGGGCTAAGAGCAAAGCAACCACATCTCCATCTTTCTTTTGTTGGGCAACACCTTCAGTCTAAGGGTGAAGGGTAGGTGGTAGCTTAATTTGCTTTCTTAAAGCTGCTATGTCTTCATCTTTTTTCTTCATTAATGCCTGCACACCCTTAGGGTCATTTTGATCATGTCCCAGCTCTATAATAATTTCTTCCAAGGACTTGATTCTGTTGTCCCTGGCTTGAGATGAAGCCTTCTCTAATTCTAACTGGGAAGTAGTGTTATGTAGAGAATTTTGCAATCTGTGTGCTAATAGAGTTTTATCAGCCAATGTAGAATAGACCATCTCCCCTGTTTGCTTGTGTAGCTCGATCTGGTCCATGGGGTGGATGTCTTTGGCAAACACTTCCAAGTTAGTTCTGATGTAGTCTGCAGCTGACTGAGGTTGCTGTATGGTAGGTCTAAAATGACTGAGAATCATCTTTCCTTCTTGAATATCATAGGCTGACATGAGCCTTTCTTGATTGGTTGGTGCCATTCTGAGCAACTGGTTATAGAGCTGGTATCTAACCGGCTCATTTCTTGCTTTTATGTCTGTGAAATGATTTTTGATGCTTGATTCTGATCTTAATTGTTGCCCTGAGAAGCTGACCTCCCCTCCTTGCTTTCTCTCTTGCTCCTGGTGAAAGGAGCTGGCTGATGCTTCTGTGCTAGGAGGACCCATGCCCATAGTTGGTCTGTCAGGCATTTCCTCCTCAGAGAAAGGATTAAGTATTTGCCTTTTCTCACCTTGCTGATCTGTTGAAGTGGTAGGAGGAGTCTCCTCTTGTCTATCCCTTTTCTTCATTCTTTCCTCATTTGCTGGTGTTTGTAAAACTGTAGCTTCAACTGTTGCTTCCTGCACTAGAGGTATTTTTTCTTGAGTTTGCTGGTCTGTGGAGGCAGGTTGCTCAGCCATTTCCTCTGGTTGCTCCAAATTGGGGAGTGGTTGTTCTTGCTGTATTTCCTTTTCTTTAGCTGTGGTTGCTGCTTGGCCAGCTGCTTGGGCAAACTGCTGGGGAACAGTGGAAGATGAGGCACTTTCTCCAAGATGCCGAGGGGCTGGGGAGCAAACCTGTCCAAAATATTCCAAGTCAACTGCTTTTTCTAATTTCTTAATTGCTGTTTCTGCTAATTCTTCTTCAGAATAATTCTCCACTAATGTGCCTTCTCTCCACTCTAGTTGGTTAGCATATTTTTCAATTTGTGGAATGCTAAGGTGATCATAGGTAGCAAGCCTATACTTGATTCTTCTGAGGCTTATGAAATGATTAGGGTCATATGGTGCCCAATAGAAGCTTGTTTTGAGCTGGAAGTTTTTTAGGATCTTGTCTGCCTCTTCCCAAGCTTCTTCCCTCTTATTAAAAATGAATGGACCCAGTTGGTGCTTAATTTTCAGCTGTGCTTTCTTATTTTTGCTATGGAAGTGTACCATGTCTGAATTGCCAAATTGCCGAAAGTACTCTAGGGCAAAAAGTCTCATGGGAACATACTTTGGCAGTCTGTATGGGGCTAGCTCACAGCCATATACTCTGATTACTATGTGGTCTTGGTAGAAGTACCAATCTCCAATGCTATAGTTCTTTGAAAGCTAGAGGATCTTCTGCATTTCATCGGTGAGTCTAGGAGGAGGAGAACTCAACAGCAGGGACAAGGCTGGATGAATGAATAGATCAATGAACTCACAGTAGTTGTATGGAGAGTAAAAGATATGGTGACAGACTGGTGTCCAGAATATCATTGACCTCCTATTTCCTTTTGCATCCAGCTTTTTGAAGAAAATAGGGAAACTGTCAGGCTAATTGTATAATATCAAATGATATATGTATGAGGTATATTTGAATACTCTCTCTCTCTCCAGATTCATGAATTGCTCATGAATTCTGTCAACAATGAATGTGGCATAATCATACTGGACAACGTGGGGCTGTCCTGGAGTGAACATGGATAGCATTACCAAGATAACCTCATCAACATACTCACTGGTATTGAATCCTAAGATGTAGGATATCATGTCTACTAGCAGTCTCCCTGTTTCATTGAACCAGACATGTAGATAAGGAGGAGGTTGCCGGGGCTGGTAATCTGGGAGCATGAACAATTGGCCAATCCTTGTGACCTCTGAGCTGGGCAGCTTGGTACCTTGGTTGAGCAGAAAATTCATAGAAAGGGGCACCAGAGGCTTAGTTGGCTCAAAGCTTAGCATCTCCTTTATGGATTGAGGAGTGATGTGAAATAAAACAATCCTAGATGGAGCCAAAACTGCTCTTTGAGTGGGTTCATAGTGTTCACAACACTGATGGATGAAGTCTGGGAATACATTCACTTATGGAAGATAACAGATAGGCAAGTTGTACTCCCAGATACCCATGTCATCAGTACCGCTTCTGTGTTTCCTCTTTAGCTCACAAACGGTTTCTATGTGATATTTGTTGCTTATTTCAACCGTTTCCTTCATTTGATAATCCCTGTCAGCAAGGGCCAAGCATTATAGGCTCTTATGTGGGGCATTCAGGGGTGCAATATTCAATGCCACAGGGGTCTCCATTGCTTAGTTGTCACTTGGAGTTGAATTGTGCTTTGGTTTAGCAAAGCTGGCACTGAACAGTAAATTATGGTTGATGAAATAACTTGCAGAGATGAGAATGAAGGTGAATTTGGTTAACAGAGTGAAAATATCACTGAAAGAGGTGGAAGGGGTGAATTGTAATCCAGCGGGCTGCCTTGTGAAGTGGAATGTGTTTGCTAACGGATTTGAGTTGGAAATGGAGCAAGAATTGTGAGGATGGAGCAGAATGGGACCCGGGACCCCCTTTCAGATTTTCTCTGGTTTAATTTGGCAATTACAGGGTCTGAGAACACAGGGAATTTGACCGTTTGCTTAGAATTTCTTAATACAGGGAAACTCGAAAACTAGGTTGCGCAGAGGAAACGGTAAATACCTGATAATTATGAGGCCTGGGGTGTCGATAGTGGTGAATCCGCAGTGGTAGTAACTCAGGAGTTCAATTCTGGAGTTGGCGGACAACAACGTGAAAACAACATGCAGGTGGTAAAGCGTGCGTCAAATGAAAAAGTGAGAAAAATCGTGATTTTGCGCAAATATGGAAAAAATGAGATTTTTGGCGCCTTTTTAATAAATGATGTCAGCATGACGTCACTGGTCAGGTCCGGGTACGACAGGTGACGTGGCGATGCGTGACTGGGCTGACGTGGAGGGATGATGTGGCGGCCACGTCGGATAGACAGCGAAATGGGAGTTGACACAACTGCTGACGTAATTATGACGCAACGATGACATGGGTGGAAAAGAAACAGTGGTAAGCGGTTTTATCGGACCGCTTGTGGTACGGGTTTGGTATCTATCAGAGGTCGCCCAATTCAGTAAGAAATGGACGCGTGTCCCTGGCAATACGTCAACAATCTGACAATTTCGGGCGCTAATGGTCGGTCGGCGTAGGGGTTCCGAAATACCCGATGACCATCGGATGGGAGGGCCTAGATCCGACGGTAGACGGGAGATGAAATAGCCAGCGAGATTACGGTGGGACCCGACCAATATTTAATTATTTTTTCTTTTTTCGGTAAACGCGCCGAGACATAAAAACTTTGGATAAATGATAATTGTGGGTTTTGCGAAAATTTGCATAATAAATGGGGAAAACATGACATTACAGTTTATAAGGTGGGTAAGGGTTATTAAATCAACCAGGTGTTAATTTAATTCCCGATTATAGTATGAACAGATATTTACATGGGACTCTGACTTCATCACACTTCCAAACTTTGGGATATATGGCTAAACTGCCCAAGGGGAGGATATGTACATATTTTTTGGATTTTTACATAGAATGCTATAATAATAAGGGAAGGGGAAAACATAGGGAGCTATATAGTAAGTTTAGAAGTTAATATGAATTTGGGATGTGAAAGAGGAACTGGGAGCTAAGTTTAAGGAGCAAACTTAGGTTTGGAAGCAGATGAGAGTGGGAAATGATTTTACACAGGAAATGTGGCTTTCTTGTGTGATGGAAACCAACTCTTTGACTTGATGTTTCTCAAAAGAGAAAGTGATAGCAAGACTTTGTTGGGAAGAACCCAATGGTCCATGGAGGGATGTTAGAAAGAGGTTTTATGGGGAAAAGTGGAAATTAGACATGCCTCCATATTTTGTTATCAAAATGCTGAATAAACAGTTCTGTTCTTGCCAATATAAACTTTCTTTGTGAAGATAACTCATGAAGAAAATCAGGCTTCGGCAACCCCTGTCTACCTATCCATCTTAGTACCTAGCATTTTTTGTTACTTTAGGGAGGGTGCACTTAGACTTGCAAACCCTCAATTGATCTTTTATTTTTCTTTTCAAATGATTTGCTATCTAAAACTACCCTTATCACTTCCAAGGGCCCAGATTAAGCAGTTGGGCGCCTTTGTTCTCTACCTAACTACTAATCTGCCAAGCTTAAGCTGTTTGGACAGATTCTCTTTCTCTATTCTACAACATCAATTTAAACATGGCATGATCCAGATTATACTGTTGGATCACCCATCAACAAGTAGGACATCAACAAAATTGTTTACAGATGTGTTTTTACATACAAATATGGGACCTTTGCATCATCAAAGCAGAACATATTTGGAATTTCCCCTGCCAATCATGATATATGAAACCTATTGGTATAGGAGGCTAACACGTTTAACATGTGATAATAAATATTGAATACAATTAAATGGAGATGATAACGTAAACGATAATTCCTTTGACTAAATAGTTAGTCAAAGACATTTATAAAATATATCACATATCTAATGAGTTATATATGAAAGTCAAAACTTTAGTTATGACATCATACAAAAGTACAATTAATGCTTCACAGAAACAATAAATCTCACATATAATTCATGAAAAGAAAGTTTTTCCACTAATTAAATGTAAACAGAATTATGCATACACGATAATAGTACTAGATGTACAAAGTCTTGCTCATTAGACAAATGACATAAACCAAATTCTTCCTTCAAATCAAATTATCTCCCAAGAATACAAAAGTGCATCAACAAAGGAAAGCATGATATCTAAAAGAAAAGATCATGTTCCATCATTTCACCAAAGCATTCACAAACTTACAATAGTGCATTCTTTGCAAATGTTTTTGATAAAATTCTAGACCCTTCTCTAAATGCATGAGAACGGTATAAATACTATTCTAGCTAAGTGTGCAAAAATAGATTATACAAAATTTGAGGAGGTTTCAAACAACCTTCCTCCTACATAGGTAACTCACTCCAAAATAAATAGAGATCAACTAAACAGAAGTAAGAGAATGACTTGCTATCTACCATCTTGTCCTTTAAATCGCAAATATCGATCATTAGTTGAATTTGAGGAGGTGGCCCGAAATGAGATTTGAGTTGTCCTGTAAAGGTTGCATCGGCAAGAGGTGGCAGCATCCTTTGAATCGCATGGAGAGAACAGTTGAGGGTCATAATCTTGTTATGTGGCTTGACCAGACACTGCCAATACGACTCCCAGTTAGACATAGTCAGTTTTGTGATTGCATCTCTTTGATTCTCTGCTTTTTCTTGCCATCCTTTACTTAGAGTGTTTAAGTCAGGCATTTCTTTCGCATTACCCTCCTTCATGAGATTGGTAGCGAACATGGTATGATTTACTGCCTTAATGATGTTCTTCGATACTCTAGCTACCCTTGTGACTGCCAACTCAGCCTGTTTTATCCTAGTATCCCAATCAGTAAAGAGGATGTCTTTGTGAGTTTCCTCAATCTCGGGTAGATTGGCATTCTTTCCCTCTTCTGATTCCTGCCATTCAATGAAATCAGAGATTTTGGTGTTTAAATCATTAAACTCTGTTCTCCAGTCAATGGCTTTGTCTGTGAGCTGGTTGCTGGTAATCAGGTAGGGAGTGATGTGTGACAGCTTCTAGAAAAAATACTCATGCTGCTTGACTAGAAGAGAATTTAGTTCTAGAGCCTCTTTAATGAATTCCTCAGTAGTGGTAACATTCTTGTACTTGTCCAAGGATTGTTGTAATTCTTGGCGCTGCATGTTTTTGGCTGATAATTCAGCTTCATGGCTTATTTTTTATACTTCCATGTCCTGATGCAATTGTGTGAGCTGCTCGGCTGCTTGCTTGTTTGTGCTTTCTTTTTTTGTCTCGAACTATTGTTTGAGTTGTACAATTCTTTCCTACTTTTCCTTTAGTAGATTAGACACCTCAGTAGCCTTTTCCATAGTGGTCGACACGTATGCTCATGTGAACTGTGACAGTCTAGTCAATTTCTCAGCCAGATTGAAAGGCATGTCCTTCCAAACAACGTCCATTGGCTCATCTCCAGGTGAGAATGTGGGTGCATCTACCCTTCTCCTTTTCCTTTGCCTTCGGAATACAACTTTGTGGAGAGGGCTATAGAATACATCAAGTGGAGGTATCTCTGTCACTTTCAGAACAATTTTTGATGTGTGCAGAGTAGGGATAATTTCATCATGCTGGGATGTTTCTTGATCCATAGGTGCAGACTGTTCATCGACAAACTTGGGTTTTGTATCTTGATGAATTTTCAGAGGAGTTTTCAATTCCTCTATTTCTTGAGTATTTGGAGCTTTGGGTGTGTCTTGAAATTTCTGATTGAATTAATCCCATTCCTACTCCAAACTAGTGCATCAGGTTTCTGAAATTGTCTCTGTGGTCGTGGTGTCCATTATCTGTTTTTCCACTGGCTTCCTGCTGGACTCAACCATATTATCTGCGTCCTGGACTTTCCTTGTGTCTAGTGTATTCTCAGTGTTTACCTAAGAGTCCTTTTGAGAGCTAGGGGTTGGGCTATCGACAGTGTTACTTGGGGTAGGCTTATCCTCGGGCTTTAATAGATGCATTGGAATGACCCAGAGCCTCTCATTCCTGAATTCCTGAAATCTTTGAAAATCTGTGGATTTCAGGTTCACCTTTGCCCATTCAAGTGCTTTCTCAAAAGAAACTGCTGACTGTAACAAATCCTCAAATTAATTATCTCCATGATTTTATGCCTTGAGCTTTAGTCCTATAGTGACATTGTATGCCACTTTGTTTGGGTCGAATTGCCTTGTAGGCAATGTATGAAGCCTGAGGGCTTCCATTTGTGCTGATTCCTTAGTAGCATGAACAAAATTAGCTAAAGAAAAAGAGCCGCATTTGATAGGGAAAGTAGGACATAATGACTTCTTGTCATATTTAAGAACTTTAGTTAGGCCCTTTCCCATAGTTTGGTAGGCAATCTCCCTTGCTAATAGCTTATCAGAAACATATAAGGGAAGGATGTGTGGGTCAGCAGTGCTACCAAAAACCCTAATGTAGGTGAACCATTCCTCAATCAAATACTTGCCTACAACAAGCAAGTGTATTGTAGCTTCTTGGGAAAACCTAGGGGCTTTCTTGTTGAAAATCATTTGGTGTGAGGGCAACACGATAGAATGAAATATTTTATAGAAGTGAGGTATGTAAAGTGATTCCCATATTTTTTTATGACTGATATGGATTGGGTAAGGATCTTGTATGATCCATTTCCAACCCATGGTTGGAAATGTTGTGCAAAAATAGATAACATCCATAATATAAGCAGAAAAATAGAAGGGAGGGAGGTTATCTGAAGAGGAGGCATTCTTTTGTTGATATTCAGTAATGGAGGTGGCTAAGTTGTCAGATAGGATAGAAGGAAAAATCATGATATAGGAATTAACACAAGCATCGATCAAGGGAATCCATTCTATTGAAAACTTAGTGTTATTTGGAAATCCATACAACATACATAACATTGCTGCTGCATAATTGTAGGGGTTTGCCAAAGAGGCTATTGCATACATACCCAATTTGTCATACTTGAATTTGTTGTCTAACATTCTCCAAGTATGAATTAACTTGAAGGGATCTGGATTATTCTTTGTGAAGTTAGCCACAAATGTGTTGTCGTAGATTTCCTGCGAGTTAGGTATGTGATACATTTCCTTCAAGTCTTCTACCCTGAACGATCCTATGAGCTCCATCCTAGAAATCTTGAATTGCCTATCTTCAATGAAAATGTTTTTGACCACCCATCTAATCATGGCCGTGTAAGGGAGGATTTTGGCTCTTGCTCTTATCCTATGGAGGAAAGAACATGAGACATCCCTGCATTGAGGTCCTAAAGGCTTTATTGACTGAGTTGTTGCTCTCATAACAGTGATTTTAGGATGGTCATCCTCTAGTCTATTGTAAATTAATTCCCAATATGTTGTGCCTCCAACTGCATCACAGATTGTATCAACAAAGATAGGAGCCATCTTTGTATCCTCTGTTTCAACAATGGTATTCTTAGTTTGATTCTGCATCACCTTTCTTAAGGAAATGTCTTTTATCGCTTCCCTGAAATAGACAGGATATATCAGCGCAAACAATATCAAGTAATTAAGATTGAAATCCTCTGTGAAATGAATTTGTATCGTCAATTTTTTTTTTATGAGATATTCGATTATAACTACCCATAACCTGGAAAATGATTATCCTCCCTCGGGCCGCTAAACATTAAATAACCTGTCAACTTGTTTGTTCTTATTATTTAAAACGTAATTATTCCGCACGCTTTACCTCCTTAATTGCAGATCGTGGTCTTTAAAGGGGTACTGTATAATGCTTATTAGATATATCGAGTGAAATGCGATTGCAAAAATCACAATATCACATTTTGCAAATCGTTATCATTTTTCCTAAGGCATGTTCAAGTTTTTTGCGAATTGTGAAATGCGATTGCGAAATGACAGGATGAGGTTATCGCAGCGGGAGACCTTTTTGCATATCGCAATTTCATAAAGGTTTTATAAAATAGTGATGTGGAAAAGTGCGATATGAAATTTGCGATATAAGTTTCCTCCTTAGCTTATTTTTCAAGGTTTTGCTAAGTTTTCTCTTTAGAGGTAGGTATTATTATCCTAGGTTTAAAAATTTAAAAAGGGTCCCAATTTTTAACTCAAATGCTAGCTATTATTAGTTAAATTGGGGGGGGGTTGTTTCGTAGTACAACAGGTTGTCGGACTGGCTTGCAACCTTTTTTGATCTAGATGTGATGAGTACACAATGAGGGGTGTACTCCCTTCATTTCTTTATAACTCCAAGCGAAGGCATCCAGATGTTCCTTTAGCATGTTGCACAACTTCTCTTGGAGAACAGAAAGATATGGATTGATTTTAAAAATTTTCTCAAGGCCAAATTCTATGGTTTTGACACGGAGGGGGGTGGAATCGGCCATGTACAAATCAATTGGATGGTTGTTCTAGGTTTCCTTTACTACTTCTTCTAGGGAAAATGTACTGGGAGTTGGACTTTAGGGTAGGTGTTCAATCAAATCGTCTTCATCCTGTTGTCCTCCTCCCATGGTTATTTCTAAGGTATATAATTGGGTAGAATAAACTTCATCTTCTTCCTCCTCTCCCAGCCATAAAGGTAAATCATTCTCTAGAGATGGCTAAGCAACAAGGTATAGGACTAACTTCTTGGACATATGCCCATTCTTGATGGTCATATTCCCAGCTCTGCAGCTGATGTAAGCTTCGACAGTGGCCAACTAGGGCCTCCCAAGGATAAGAGGGTAACCAGTGAGCTTAGCCATAGGCTGAAGAACTAGGAAATCTATAGGGTACTCCCAAGAATCAATGGAGACCATCACATCCTCCACAATCCCCTCAAGGGTCACTATGGAGCGGTCTGCAAGTTGCAGGAGTGTTGTGGTCTTTCTCAATGAACCTTGGAGGTTGAGCTTAAGCATGTTTCCTTGGTCATCACATTAATGGTAGCCCTAAGATCGATCAAAGTGTGTGGGACAATGGTGCCATTGATGTGCACATCTACTACAGGGCTTCCAGGGTCCAAATACTTTGGACAGATTACCTGCCCCAGCATTAAGTTGGACAGTTGTCCAATGACATTAATGGTAGGGGCATCTCTTTTTCGCCTCCCTGGATGCTTGAAAAACTGCTCCTTAATCAACTTGTTGTAAATAGTTACATCCTTGATGGCTTGGAGAAGTGGAATCTTGAAATATAGGTCTTTCAATACTCCTAGAAGTTCAATCTCTTCTGGTGTAGGCTAGAGTGGTTGAGTTAATCTCTCAGGAAAGGGTGGATTTACTTTAAGAATGCTTTCCTCTCTTTCTTCTTCAACCTCCCTAGGTGGAGGTGGAGGTTGGTTATCCGATAGAACTCTCCCAAATCTCAAGTTAATTTCCTGGATCTCCACAGCATAAGTTGGATATGATGTTTCTCCACTGTATACTTGTTGTGCTTGTCTATTGTTCGGGTTCGGATTTGGCTGGGTAGGCATCTGGGGTTGTTTATGTGGAGCAGAGTGTAACAGCTGTGGTTGGGTAGGTGGTGAAGGCAATAAAGCAGGAACATTGTTGTATTGGGGCCTCCACCCTTGGGGCGGTGCATTCCACTGAGATTGTGGCGGAGCATATGGTTGAAATGACTCGCTGGCTGGCTGGGTATGATATTGAGATGAAAAGGACCAAGGAGGAGGTGTAGACCAGGAAGGATGATCAGTGGGTCCCCAAGAAGGTATGGATGTGGTCTGGTTGGGGTTGTAATATGCATGGGATGACCCTTGCATGCCCTGCTGGTATTGCCTAGACCCATGAGGTCTCCTTTGGTTTACGTAAGGGAGCTGCTCAGTGACCCCTTGTCTGTGGAGTGATTTTCTTCACAGACTAAGTAAATTTCAATAGAATTCAATGCACATTCATTCCTAGGGTGCCTCTTAGTGCATCTAGGACAGAAGATGGCCAAGGCTCTATCTGCTTCCTCCTGATTTCTCCTAATGTGCATAGTGTCCTTCTGTAAGGCAAGGGTTTGCAACATCTCACTCTTGAAATCTTCCAACATGTTTCCAATTTCACCCTTGATGGATGAATTGGAAGAAGATGTACTGACCATAGGTTGACTTCCCCTACCCTTTTTCCTAGCTGCCCTAGAATGGTTTCTAAAGACAATCTTGATATCCTCATAAGGTAACTGGTATATATCTCCTCCTATTAACAAGTGTAGGGTATCCAAAAGGTCTTCCCTTACTCCTATAAGAAGGACTATATTCAGTGACTCATGGTCAAGTGTGCACCTAGCCCTTTTGTAACTAAGTTGGAATATTTCTTCATAATCCTCTAGGGATTCATCATTACTTAAGGTCATCCTAAAAATTTATTCTTTAGTATCTTTAGACCTAGAGTAGTCTCGATACTTGTTGTTGAAGGCTTACTGCATCTGAGCCCAAGTTGTGATGTTATCCCCAGGTAAGCCCATGAACCAACACAAAGTTCATCCTTGGGTTAGATGGAAATAGTTTCGACTTCTCATCATCTGTATAGTCATAGGTTCGGCATATAAAAACAAACTCAAATAAGAAAGTGTTGGGACCTTCTGTGGTCGGGCCATGGAAATGAAGAAGGGCAGAGGGGCTTATATTTTTCATCTTAGTGTCCCCATTGGTTTCCCTGATGGGGAAGGAACCCCCAACTCTCTCTCTATTCCCTCTGTCATTTTTGTTTTTAGCCATTGGCTCGGTAGGAATGGGTTTTTGTTCTTCCCGTGTAGGTTCTTCAAATATGTTTGGTTGCTTGCCTAAGGGTTCCTCCAGTTCACAGCCACCGAAGAAGAGGGAAGGTTGGTTGTTTGATGCAGTGGGGGTATTTGGAAAAAATTTCCCTAAGTTATCTCTATTCCTACGAGGCATGAAAGGAAATGTTTTTGGTTTGGTTTTGTGATTTTTTCAAACTTTGCAAGCGCTTTTCAGAACTGAAATTGCAGATTGAATGAAAACTACTAACTGGATGAAAAAACTAATTGCTGAATTGAAAGCTAACGTGTAGAATTGAAATTGCAGGTTGAATGAGAACTACTAACTGAATGAAAAAATTAATTACTTGCTTGAAATCTAACTTGCAGAATGGGAAGGAAAGCAAAGAATGCAGAATGAATAGGAAGCAAACTAAATTATTTTTGCAGAAATGAAACTAATGGCAGAATAGTAGAAACAATAAAATAGAAGAAAGAAAGAAGTAATCACATATTACTCAGACACCTCCCCAGAAATGGTGCCAAAAAGTGATGAGCACCAATATTGCAGCAAGAACGCTACAACTCTTGGGCTACCAACTTTACTTTATCAACCTGGGGTTTGTACAAACTTGGAGGTGACAATGTTGTATACACAAGTAAAAGTGATGGTTTTCCCAAGTAAAAGTGATGGTTTTCCCTTTTGTCATTGTTCAGCTGGCAAGAGACCACTAAAGTTTACAAGATAGACTTATATGGATTCAAAATAAGCTTGGTTCCTTGATGGAAGAAATATAAATCTAGTCTAAGAGAGGGTTGATCTACTACAATAATGAAAGAGACTGAAATTCAATGCTAAGGCACACCATTTCCTAATTAACTGCTAAGAGATATGCTTTGCAATGATGTTAAATTAACATGAAAAAAATGTTACTATCCTAAGCATGCAAGTTAAAAACATCAAACACAATTGTTATGCATGTAGAGGACTGTAATAAATTTGTTTTGTCTTTTTATGTTTTTCATGAAAAATCAAGTGTGCAAACTAATCTCTTTTGGTGATGTGGCAGGTGGTTTAAGGATGCTGGTGGATGGCTGGAAGGTTCAAGAGATGGTTGGAAGGTTTGGGGGACCCTTGGGTGACCTTGGGAGGCTTCCTAGAGGTTTTCCCTCAATTCGGCCTCTAAACGGGTCACTACAGAAAAACCTACAGGATGTACTAGAAACCTACATGATTCCCATTATTTCTACAAGATGCAGTCGTGAGAAAAACGATGGGTGTTGGAGGTGATGGAAGGGTTAGGAGAGGTGGTTGATGGGTGGAATGGAGTGAGAAAAGGCCTAGGATCACTCAAAACCCAAAACCAAGTTTAGGAGATGGTTGGATTCGCTCAAAATGTTTGAGGAAATTTCTATGTAAAATGATGAAATTGGTGAAGGTTTTGATGAAAACAAGGGATGTCTATGGGTGGATGAAGTTGGGAGGTGGTTGCTTGCAATGAGATCTCTATCTACTTCTGAAGCACCTGCTCTACATCAAATATGTGTAATTTCCAAAAAATCATGTAATAAGAAGAATTCTCATGAGCTAGAAAAACAGAATTTAATGAACTAACTGTCTACCTTATGCATGAAGAAATTTCTTAATAACATGGAATCATGGATGAGATCTACTGCAAGAATGAATATAGGAGAGATGGAAATGAAATCCTAGTTTCCAAAACTAATCAAATTCTAGTTTAAGTACAACAAACTTTAAATATCATGAAAGAAATGGAAATATGTCGTTTTGGGCTACATAAGGGTCTTTTCCTCAAATCATGATCCCAGAGGAAAGAAGTGAGGCCAAGACACCTACTGATAGCTTTGTGGTGTCTCTTTTATCCCTTCTAACTTGCTATAGATGTAAGGCACAAATGGAAGCAAACTAATAAACAAATAATCAAATCTACACTACTTGCAATGAAAGACTTCTAAAGACAATTTAACCATGAATCTATAAAACGAAACTAAGCATAAAGATACAGGAAGAGGAGCCTTTGATGCTAGGGTTTGTCCCTAACCCAAGAACTTCAGCCCTCTGAGTTAACTCAGTACTGAATCAAGAAAAATCTCATTCTTATTACCAAAACATAAAATTACATCAAAGTCTTCCACAAGTCTGGAGCTCGAAAATAGCTAGAGTTTTACAAAAAAAATTCGAATTCTAATGAGGCTCTAGGCCTCTCTAATTATACAACTGAAGTCTCCAATGAATTCCTTAATTTAGGGACACTCAGATCCCAAACTCGAGATGAATTAACTCTTTTTCTATCACTTTCTCGACTGCCTTCTAATCTTCAAGACTTGGCTGCTTGCACTCTGAGCTAGTGTGATTAATGGAGGAATATTCGAGTGGAGGAGGAGTAAATGAGAAGGATTTACCTCCTACAATCTCTCTCCCTTCTCCCATTCGAGTTTCAAACCTTAGTTTTGCCAAAATTCCTTGATTTTCTCTTCCAAACTTACATTCAATGCATATTAGTCCACTAGGCATAATAACTCACTTTAACTCATTTCATTAAACAAAATATAATCAAAACATGTAATAAGTTTTCAGAAAACTCATAACATTGCAAAGGCAAACAGAAGCAACTAAAACATATTTTATAAGGTATACGCTACTTCCATGTGTCAAACCTATGTGTATACGCGCTTTCCTCAAAGCGAACCAGTGTACAGATCTGCAAATCCAATTTATGATGTATACGCTGTTTTGATATGCAGAACTAATGTGTATACGCTCCTTTTCTGAAGTGAACCTGCATACAGATCTGTAAAATATGATTTAAACATAACAACAGTTCTAGACTTCAATCATACCCATATCATCATATTTACAGACTACAACATGCGCCAGTTATTCAAATATATGATCAAACCACATAAAGATAATTCACTTCAAGCCTTAAGATCTCAATACATCATTAGATCTTATCCTTCATTAAGCGCTAAGGTTCTTCCTCGGTTCAGATCAAGCACGACACCATAAGACAATAACCTGCATATTAGATATCACACTATGTCAGATATTCAATCCTTACACACTTGGCTTAATGATCTTCTCCTCCTTTTATAGTTTTAGGCCTTTCTCAATACCATGGACCAAAAACCACTTAGAACCAATACCTTGGACCAAATACCTGGGGTCAATACCTCGGACCCGATACCTTGCACCAATACCATGGATCAAAATACCATGGACCAAATACTTCAGACCAAACATTTAGTTTTCCAAGGTATACACACTTTTCCTTTTGTGAAAGTGTGTGTGTATGTATACGCGACTTGTATACAGTGAACCCGCGTGTATATGCGGCTTGGTCAATGGTGAACCAACGTATACCTCTCTTTCTTCATTATGTGTAATATGATCTGTAACTCTGTCTGTTAACTTGCAGAACTATGATCTGTCATCTGAGTGAGTCGCTTTCTGAACTGATTCCTTGAAGTTTCCCTACATTTCATCATATTTGTAAACACTCCTGTCATGCATTCTGTCACATCTCATATCTCTTCTGTAGATTCATCTAGTTACCATATACAAGAGAGTTGTTCTGCTACAAGTGGGTTGCCATCAAGTAAAATACATACATCATAACACCAACAATCTCCCCCTTTGGACTTGATGGAAACATCCATACCATGTCACTCTCCCCCTTTGACATCAAGGGAAAAGGGTCATGCTCCCCCTAAGTGCACGCTGAATTCTCTGATATGTTGAAGTGCTGATTGAGCTCCCATGATTGAGTCCATGCTCCCCCTAAGCATAAGTAAAGTCTGCAAAAAGATGTTCTAAAAGAAGAACATGACTCTACAAGTGACCTATCACTAATGACTCATACAGGCATCGTTCTCCCAACCAAGTGGGGATATACCAAATTTGACTCATCCACCCAACCAAGTGGGGATATATCAATTGTTTATACAAGTCAAAAACAAGAAACATTACATCATTCATCCCATGCATAGTGGGGTTACAAATTAGGTCTTTTCATCACCGTTACATTTAAAAGGTATACATGTCATATATAATAGAGACCAGAATCTAAACAAGACCATGATAGTCATTAGCAACTATCATACACCATATATGATCTGCACCATAAGCATCTGTCAACAGCGTCTAGACCTGTAGTCTGTAATACCATTCTCTTGACCAACCAACAATAAGTAGCAAGATGTATCTTTTAGCCACATAAGTAACATCACCAAAGACTTCTAATCGTAATGTTAATAATGCATTATTTTGAAGAATATGCTCCCCCTGAACCTGTTCCATCTGTTCACTGTCAGATCTGATCATGCATATATTAGCAAGAAGTATCAAGGCATCATCATCAATCAGATATACATCAAGTTAACTTGTGAGGATAAAAAGTACTTCTAAATAACATTTTATGAGTACCAACACATTTCCACACATCATCAGTAGATTGTAACCATCATCAAACAGAGTAAATAATTTCCTGAACCATATCAGACCCTTTTTGTTGAGTCTGTCCCACTGCTTTTTTTCAAACCAACATATACACAACTATGTCCACAGAACCTCACGTATAACCACCTTTCCCTGAAGAATATGATTTAACAACAGGATGATGCAGAAACTACTCCCATCTTTTGTCTGAGATATTCAAATGTCTCTCTGGGTAGTGGTTTAGTGAATATATCAGCAACATGTTCTTTGGAGGGAACATATTCCAATTTGACCTTTTTTCAAGCACTTGTTCACGTAGGAAATGATATTTGATGGGTATGTGCTTGGTCTTGGAGTGCATGACTGTATTTTTTGAAATACTGATGGCACTTGTATTATCACATAGAATGGAGATGGGTGGAGTACATGTGATCTGAAAATCTTGCAAGGTTTGCATCATCCAAAGTAATTGTGTGCAGCAAGATGCAGCAGCCACGTATTTTGCTTTAGCTGTAGATAATGCAATTGAACTTTGTTTCTTGCTAAATCAAGGCACCAACCTGGAACCCATATAGAATGCACCACCACTAGTGCTTTTTCTGTCATCAACACTTCCTGCCCAATCTACATCTGTATATGCATGAAGTGTAAGATCAGTGTCTCTAGGATACCATAAACCAAAGTTATGTGTTCCTTGAATATATTTGAAGATCCTTTTGACTGCTTGAAGGTGAGATTCCTTTGGATTTTCTTGGAATCTTCCAACTATTCCCATTTCATGCATGATGTCCAGTCGGGTACTTGTTAGATAAAGCAGACAGCCAATCATGGATTTGTAAGTTGGTTGGTGTACTGCCGCAGATTCATCATTTGAGATGAGACTACATCCTGTTACCATTGGAGTACATACTGGTTTAGAATCTTCCATGCCGTACTTTTTCAGGATTTGTTTGAGATATTTGGTTTGTGAGAGAAAAATACCATCTTTATTTTGCTGAACTTGTAGACCAAGAAAATAGGTAAGCTCAACAAGCAATGACATTTCAAATTCTTGCTGCATTATTGAAGCAAAATTCTGACTCATGGATTCTTCATTGCTACCAAAAATGATATAATCAACATACACAACAATTATTAGCAATTTATCAGTGTCCATATTTGTATATAGATTGCTATCTGCTGACCCCTTTGAAAAACCTTATTGGTGGAGATATTTGTCAAGATGGTAATACCATGCCCTTGGAGCTTGTTTTAGACCATAGAGAGCTTTCCTAAGTTTGCATACAAGTTTTGCATCATTTCCAAGAATGAATCCTTCTGTTTGTTCAATATAGACTTCTTCTTCTAAGTCTCCATTAAGAAAGACAGATTTTACATCCATTTGGTATACTTTGAATTTCTGAAAACTAGAAAGAGCAAGAAACATTCTAATGGCTTCAAGTCTAGCTACAAGTGCAAAAGTTTCTTCAAAGTCTATACCTTCTTGTTGAGCATATCCTTTACAAACAATTCTAGCCTTCTTTCTACTAACTTCTCCATTTTCATTCAACTTGTTTTTGAATATCCATTTAGTTCCTATGATATTCTTATCATGAGGTCTAGGAACTAATTCCCAACTATTATTCTTTTCAATTTGCTCAAGTTCTTCATTCATGGCCTTGACCAAACATTCATCTATGCATGCTTCATTTACATTTTGAGGTTCAGTGGAAGATAGTAATGCTAGATAGCTTGAAGCTTTGGCAATGGTTCTTCTAGTTTGTTCACCTGCCCCTTTTTCTCCTAAGATTTGAGCTTCTGGATGATTTTTCTGAACATACTTGGACGAATTTTTTTCTTCTATTGTTATCTCTTCTTATGGTTCTTCATTGGTTTTTTCTTCAAAATCAGTGTGATTTGATGTGGGAAAATGATCCTCATCTTCTTCATAATCTTCGGTTTTTATCTGTTTTGGACTTTTGCATGCTTCATCAACCACAACATCAATACTTTCAGTGATTTTTCCAAGTCTTTTATTGTAACATTATATCCTTTACTTCGGGAAGAGTAGCCAAGAAGAATACCTTCATCTGCTCTGGGTTCAAACTTACCAAGTTTTTCATCAGTCCTTTTGATGTAACATTTGCTTCCAAAAACTTTGAAGTATTTTACAGTAGGAGTCTTACTATACCAAATTTCATGTGGAGTTTGAGTGTTGTTTACCCAAACATTTTCTTAATTGAGAATAGTGATGGCAGCGAATGCAGCTTCACCCCAGAAGGTTGCAGGAGTTCCAGATTCATCTAGCATAGAACGAGCCATTTGTTGAACAGTTATGTTCATCCTTTCTACCACTCCATTTTGTCGAGGAGTCCTTATGGTGGAGAACTTCCTTTTTATTCCATCATGTTCACAAAAGTCAAAGAATTCGTCTGAGGTAAATTCCCCTCCTCAATCAGATCTAAGGCATTTGATTTTGCGATTTGATTCATTTTTACCTAAGCTTTGAAGGCTTTGAACTTTTCAAATGCTTCATCTTTATGCTTTAGGAGACCTATCCAACACATTCTGGAAAAATCATCAATGAATAATATAAAGTATTCTTCTCCACGATGTGACTTTTTCCTTGATGGACCACATAAATCAATATGAACAAGTTCAAGGGGCTTACTAGCTAACCCTTCCTTTTCGATGAATTGAGATATGATTTGCTTACCGAATTGACATGATTTTCATATAGTATTTTCAGGAATGTTAATATTTGGAAGATCACGAACAACCTGGAATTTGCATGCTTTTTTTAATTGAAAAAAGCTTAGATGTCCCAATCTTCTATGCCATAGCTAGTTTTCATCATTTTTGCTTAGGTAGCATTGTTGTTGTCCTCCCTTGAGTATGTATAGGTTGTTTGGAGTTCTTGCCCCTTTAATCACGGTTTCTCCTGTATCAAGCTCACGAACAACACATCCATTTGATCGAAATACTACTTCATTTCCTTGATCACGCATTTGACTCACACTCAATAGATTATGCTTTAAGCCATCAACATACATAACATTCCCAGCTTTAACTTTTCTTTCAAGAAAACAGAGCCTTTACCTTTTATGACAGCAGGAGTGTCATTTCCAAATGAGACACTCTTTTCCTTTTCTAAGGCATTATATGAGTGTAGTTTTTCTCTGTCACCTGTCATGTGTTTTGAGCATCCATTGTCGATGTACCACTAGTTTTCTTGTCCTTCTACTTACAAGGCTTACCACATCTTTCTGTTTGCAATTCTTTCTTTCTCCATATTTTGGGATTTAATGGATTTTTCTTTTTTTGAGCTATTTGCTGAAATTTACTCTTGCATTCAAATTCTTCATGGCCAAAGTTGTTACAGATTGAGCATTATATTTCATTTTCAAGAAGAGAAAAGTTATTATAGGAACTTTTCTTGATCCCTGTCACATTTCTTTGATTTCGTGCTTCTCTAGTCATGATTGTTTTAGAAGCAACACATTGAGCAACTTTGTGTCCAAAATTATGACATGAGAAACATTGACCATTAAAGAAGTTCCTGCAATTATCGAATCTACTGACCTGTTGATTGTAGTTGAAGTTCCTCCTACTGACCTGTTGATTGATATTCTTTGAAGAAAATTGAGTATGATTTACCTGAGGTTGATTGTGGCTTCTATTCATCCTTGAAGTAAATTGAGCCTGATTCACCTGGTGATTTGCTTTATGCCTTTGCTGATGATTCTCGAACTGTTCACTGCTCTTTGCTACATCACGATATCTTTTAGTGGAGGTTGACGGCTTCTGTGATTGAGATGTTTCTTCAGTATATCCAAGACCTGTCTTTATTAGAGGACAACGCTGTACTTTGATAATTTCATTTAAGGTTTCTGATCCTTTGGAAAATCTAATATTCAGAGCTTTTGTTTTCTCAAGATTCTTTCTTAGACCCACAATTTCACATTCTAGCTTTTCATTGTGTTTTTCTCTTTCAACAAGTTGGTATGTCAAGGTATCTATAATCATATTCTTTTCTTCTAAACAGAATTTGAGTTTAGAGATTTCTTCATAAAGGTCATCTTCACCTAAAGCATCCAAAAAATCATCATCTTCATAAGCCATCAGAAGTCTATAGTCATTACTATTTTCATCTTCATCACTATTTGATAAACCATCACTATCCTTATGAGTATAGTAGCTCTTTTTACTTACACTTTTTTTTCTATTCCATTTTGCAGTTTCCTTCCCTTTATCATATTTATGTTTATGAGGACATTTGGCAGCATAATGACTGACTCTACCACAGGCAAAACATTTGAAAGGTAGTTTACCTCTGAATCCGCTGGAACCTCGTTGAAGATTTTTGACAAAGTTTGCTTCCTCTTCCTCTTCTGAAATATGTCCTGATTCATTGAGTTCTTCTTTTCCTTTTTCTGAAGCTTTAAATGCGGCTTCTCTCATATCTGATGGACCTCATTTTCTCATCTCAAAGGCAATTAAGATTCCGTGAAGCCGTGTCATAGTAATAGTGTTACAGGGAAAAATGTCTACTCAGAACTGCTTATCCCACTAAGGTGTGATAGCTGCCTTAGAAACAAACAAAGTAAAGCTACTTTCATTTTTCCTTTATGAAGTATAGATAGAGAAGAACAAAGAAGACCAACCTTTGTCTTGCGCTAATCTCCTGGTTCGATTCCTCTCTTCCTTGATAGTCTTTCGCTACTTGTTCCCTTGCACGCGCAGCTTCACAGAGTACCTGTAAGATCACAGTAGCATAGCACTATACAAGAACATGGATCTATAATCATAAAAAATCTAGGATCAGATGTAAATTGACCATACAAATGCAGAAAATATAAATGACACAAGAGTATGGAGGAAAACTTGAATAGATTTTATTGATAAACAAGAAAGAGCCAAGGGGAGTTATAACCAGTTGTTCTGACCCAACATCATCCTCCCAGCAAGGAAGCCCCTCTTCACCTCATACAAAGCTTAGATCACCTAACAATCTAATGTTTGTCTTAAGAAACCAACAACAATTCCTTACAATATGCAAAATTCCAGCCTCTGGATCTCTGGGATGAAGGATCCATATATAGATATCTGTAAGGGAGATGAGTCAGCTTGTGACTTGATTAGTGTCTTCCCTCTGATAGTTCTTGCTTCCACTTGGAGATTGATGATCTCTTACTCATCCTTGGTCGAATTCAGAGAGGCAAGTGTCACAGGAGAAGTTTCTGGAAGCTTCCATTGCCTCACCACCTCGCGGAATGACACTGCCATTTGTCATTTCTCGCCCATCGCACCCCATAGAAGGGATTTTTGAAATGCAACACACCCACATAGTGTGTTTAGGTGATATGCAACGCACTTTGCCTATAGAGCAGCTGAAATGATCCTGTTTTGACTAATTCTGAGCAGTTTTTCATGGAGAACTTCTGGGAGAAGCTGTAATCAGTTGACCTTGCTCCTTTAGGGGTTAGAACAACACTTTTAGGGACTTAGGAGCCCTCGGTTTATGGAAATTTTATGCTTGGGGTTGCAGTGCCCAAAAATGTCTATAACAGTTTCCTTCTAAAGCATGAGGTCGTTAATCTTTTGATGTCGGGTGAAATGCTTTATTATGAGGATCCGAAGTTCTTTCAAGCTGGAAGGAGACCTGTATTAAGATATAATACAATACATTATCTTCATAATATTTTCATGATCTAGCTAAGGCGGGAATTCCCATGCTCAGCTTTATAAATTCATTTTCATGTACATAGGACAGACAATCGTCTGAGTGTAGACTGATGATTCTGGTAGAGTCATCATCCCTTTGATTGGATGATTATCTATGCAGCAATGATGTACTTTTAATGTCTTTATTTCCCTGAATATATATCGCAGCCCGGATGGATGAAACTAGATCCGGGGTCTTCAATCTCGTTCGATCTTCACTCGAAGTACACGTCTATCCATGTGAGATATGTTCTGGAGTCGAACATGGAAAGACATCGCCTGATTACCAGCCAATGATGTAAGCTGTTAACGGGCGCGAGAGGAATCACCGATAATGATAATGACCCTCAAGGTACTGTAGTACAATTCACGTGGTTTGAATAAAGGACTTGGTGTTGAACACCACGCAAAATCTTTCGGTTGAAGGCCATTGATGTAAACCTGTCGCCGGAAGTGAGAAACTTGCCATTGAGGCATGCAAGCTTCAAAGTATTGAATGGGGTGTTCCTAGATTGACTTCTTGGATAATGAGCTGATGTCGACAAGAAGCGATCTATCACAGGAGGGTCTTAATGAATCCCACATCAATGACACGGAACGGAGCAAATGATTTTAATGGAGGTGAAAATGATCCGGTGATATAAGGTTCAGGGTGGCAGTCATGAAAGAATGGAGTGTAAATGTATTGTAGCGGGTGAGACACAGGTGAATTATCTGAATGACTTCTCTTGAACATATTGGTGACACTAACGTGATGGATTGGTAGCATTAACCCCAAATGTGGATGGTATGATGGGACCATGGTGATGTGACCAGTGAATGAAACAACCCAACCTGACTTGGATGCGGAGTGAAAGTGTCATGTTCAAGAGCGACTTACTACCAACAAAGTTTCTTCAAGTTTTCTTCCCAATTTTTCCCCAGTCATTGCTGACCAGTACCTCTTTATTTTTGTCAAGCTTTAGGAGGATAACATATGCTTGTTCTATAAGTTTCCCTTCGGGCAAACCCATCGCTATGTTTTAACGAGCCTAGCGATAGCGAAACTCGTTCTCGTCTATAGACAAGTTTGTCGCTATTAAAATTTTAACGAGTTTAACGACAAAGATAACTCGGTCCTTTTCAATTTTAGAGAGTCTGAAAAGGAACATAAAGGAAACTCCAAAATTCCTTTTTCGTCATCTAATCCCTTAAGTCCGAAAAAGTATAAAACAATACAGAAGGGATGAATTTTCAATCCTTTTAACGAGCCGAACAAAACAAGCGCTCGATCTTTTTGTGTAATAGTCCCTCGGGTCCAAAAAGATTAAAATTTAGAGGAGGGATAGCACTTCCGGTCCCTTTAACAAGCTGGAGAGGCCAATGGCTCGACAATCTTTTCATATTTTACGAGTCAATTGAAAAGAGCTTAAAGGAGACTCGTCTTTTGAGGAACGAGTGATAAAATGGGTAGCAGCTGATTCCAGGTAAGGTTTGGAATTTTCCAATCACAGCAGTGTTACAAGGATGGCTAACATGATCACTCTTCGCAGCTGTTCCTCAAAATGGGTAAACAATCAAATGGAGGTGAATGATCGGCTAATGTAAAAGTGGACGTGACGGTGCAAACACGACCAAGGCTTTAAAGGCTGAAGTATTACATTCACGATGGTTATTTACCAGAAATTGGTTCATTTTTTAATGAGCTTAAACTCTGTGTTAGCCTCTCTCATAAAAAAATAATAAATCCAAAAATAAATAAATTAATTAAATATTCCAAGTTAGGAATTTGTGCCTAATTCTTGGGTTGTTCCTCTAAGATAGGAGTTAGTTTAGGTAACTCCTATATTGATGTGTGTCTGGTGAGAAATTATCTCAACCAAAGATGTCTAAGATAGCACGCACTATCTTGAGAACACTTTCTCTCATCTATTTATTTGTAACACTATATTCAATTATTTTTAATGAATGAGAATAAGAGATAATACATGAGGAAACCTGAAGCTTCAGCCTTTTTCCACCAATATTGTGTGTCTGGTTTTTAATGTGTGATTTATATATTTGTCTGAGTTAATTTCTTTTTTCAATATGTGGTATCAGAGCTAATGGTTTGCTCTTTGGGAGCAAGAGAGAATTGATGATAACATTATACGAGATTAGATCAGGGACCATCAATGCATGAATTGAATTGGTTTGGTGGGAAATCAGCATTGTGTACGAAACTGCATCTGGTCGGCATCCTCGCTTCGACATTTGTTGAAGAAGCTTGAGGGCAGTATCCATCTTGTTGTTCTTGCAGAGAGCTTTGAGAAGAATGTTGTAGATCCAACGTCTTCACATCATACTGGTCTGGAGAATCCCCGCTGCACCTTAACTGAAAAGTGAATAGTGTCGCTACTGCCTTCGCCAAAGTGAGAAACGTGTAAGCACGATCTAGAGGGGATAATTCCGCCAAGACATCGGGATCGCAGGCCGCCAACACTTCTCTGAGATTGGATTCGACTTCCTCACAATTCGTGTTAATAGCTTCAATGGATTCAATGATATCTGCGGGGACTACGCTGCTGCCATTGTCCGTCATTCTCAGAAACCTTCAAACTGTTGTACCGACACAGAGCCTTGTCTGCAAAATTCTGGTACGTACAATGGCCTGTAGTTTATGATGCCCATTGAATCTAATCTTCCATAAGCACAGTCCAATTTTGTTGACTCCGAATCACCAGAGATGTTAGCGCCCCCAAATTGAAATGTTTACCATGATCCACATTCCATAGCGTGGCAAAGTATAACGTGATGCAAGGAATCCAATTTCCAAAGCTCACTCTCGTCCTCGTCCTCATTGCGTGGCAATAACGTTTTTTGTTTGAACTTCATGCGTTAGAGAAAATATTGACTTGAACATGATATTGTTCTGACATACGCATACCTTCCAGTAAGTCAATCGGTCCAGTCAGCCTATGAAGGGTCGTTGAAATTCTCGTGGTTTGTATTTGTCAAAACCAAAATAATGTGGAACTATGTTGGTAGGGTTGTGACTAAAAATATATAGAAATACCATGTTGCAATGTTGAAATTCGGATTTTGAGTATTCGGCTGGAATTATGGGAATGGGAATTATACCAGGAACGTAATTTGCAGGTGCTTTAGGGGCCACATAGTACGGACTTTCAACCACATCACTAAATGTTTCAAGAATATTTTGACTTGTAATAGTGGAGGTATAAGTGTGAATTTATTTAAAGTGTTTTATGGAACTTTAAAAAGGAGTATATTTTGTAATGAAGCGTGGTTATTTTTAATATATGATGAGAGATAGTAAGTAGTAAGTGGAATGTGAGAGAATGAGTGGGGTAAGAATGAAGTTTAACACTTAATGTTTCATGAACTTTAATGGGTTAGAGTTAGTGGAGAATAATATTTGGGACGAAGAGAGAATTAATGGTGAATATGATGAGAGATGAGAAAGGCTGTTTTAATTTTTGAAATCTTTGAAGTGATAGATTTTTCAAAGGAGAGCTCATTGATGTAGGAGGTTGAGTCAGGTTTTTGAACGCATTTTCTTCCAAATTTGTGAGTGTCAAATTCTCATTGTTTGAGAAAGCTTTCATGGCAATGTTGTAAAAGATGAAAGGTTGATGATCTCAATACTCAATAAAGACATATTATTTGTGGTGATTGTGTCCAAGATCCACCCGAAATTGAATAAGGGGATCTTAGGTACAGCATGTGTATTTGTGATGACGAGTGTTTTTATGGCTTCATGTTGTTGCTTATGATTTGTGTCTAGTTTTGACACATAAATGATCCCATTTAACACACATAAAGTTCAATGCAAGAAAGCACAACACTTGTAACAAAATATTTTCAAGGAAGGATAATTAAGCTCAACACATACAACAACTAATCAAAGTTTTCAACATCGGCATTCTACGTCAACAACCAAATTCACTCAATACAATCAAGTTCATGAATCTGCAAACTCCAGCATTTCAAAGCAAAGTCTACATCACTACAATCAAGTTAATGAATCTGTAAACTTCAACGTTTCAGCGCACAGTCTACATCAACATTATTGAACTTGTACTAAAACTCAAACTACATTGAATTGTAAGGGTGCATTCTCGGTTGAAACCGACACCCAAGTCTTGAATTGAGTCAAATTGAATTCATTGTAGTGAGTCATTAAAATCATTGTAAGCTTTTTGGGTGCATTTTCGACAGTGTTCGACACCCTTCCTTTAAGCAGATTCGAGCGAATGCACGATTTTTAACTCTAAAGCAAACAAGCAACAAGTTCACATCTCCTGCAAGAGAGCGTGAGTATTCATTCAAGCAATTTGTGTCAAAACAGTACAAAGTTCAAACCTTCAAGCAAGCCAGAGTGAAGTTCATTGCAGCAACCATCCTAACACCAATCAAGAAAGATGAGATCGACATCAAGCGAGCGTAGCTATTCATTCAAGTGAGCATGAAGTCATCAAGTAAGGCAAGTGAGCATTCACACAAATACGATCATCATCAAGCGAGCGTGAATTCTAGAGTTTAAGCAAGAAAGTTCTACAACTCTAGCAAGTGTTCCCAACAAGTTCAATAAGCAACAAATCAAGTGAGTGTGCCATTCAAGTCCCATAGCAAGTGAGCCTGTCATTCAAGCAACAAAATCAAGTGAAACAGTTCAAAGCACGACATCTACGACAAGAGAGCCTGATTTCAAGTGAGCAAGTTCAGATGGCGCAACATATTCAGCTACTAAACATTCTTCATAGTTTGATCATCTCCAATGATGAAGACATGGTGCACATCAGCAAAGAAACTCTTGCTGATCTTTCACGGCATCTACGACAAACAAATGAAACAATTGAGTTCCTTCATCTAGAGTCGCAACTACAAAGAGATGAGCTGCAACAAAAGAGTGCTTCTTCCAAGTCATTCAACCATACAGATGAAGATAAAGATGTTCATTCCAAATCACTCATCCAAACAACTTCAAGTGTCGAAGTTGTTCATGATCAAATTCAAATTTCTTCCAAACCCATCATCAAGCCCTGGGAAGAAATTCAAAATAACAAGAATCGACGCGGCTTAGGATATGTCACTGATGACACCAATTTACATATCCCAGATTATTCCAAGCCAATTAAGTTCGTGAGTGCAGGATTTCTTGAACAACTCACCTCAGTAGGTTCTGAGAAAATTTCAAACAAACAGAATTGCACGCAACCTGAAGTTAATGTCCAACCAAAATGTTCTCATTGTCAAAGAACCGGTCATATGGAAGATCAGTGTTTTGATCTCCATCCTTGTTGCCATTGTGGCAAGCCTAATCATTCCTCAGAAAAATGTCGCAACCAACAAAAATCAGCCAGATTGAAGATACATTATGAATGGATCGATCCTTGGGAATGGTCATCCACAGTCAAATGATTGTCTCAGTTCTACAACCGACTACAATCACACATAATGCAGCCAGCAGCGAACCAATGATGGTCCTCTCATGCAGTTAAATGAGGGAGTACGACAGTGAAACTCTCCTACACCTGAAGGGGGGGAGTTCAAATATATATTGGAGTAGATTGTCTCTCCTTTCAGCTGACAAAGGGGGGAAAATGTCAATGAAATTGACAAGTGGTTGTCAGACTGAAAGTCTCGACAACATCAGCGAAGTAGCCAGTGGGCATTTGTCATCAACAGTGAGCATCAGCAAATTCGCTAGTGGGTGATCGACAGCCAAAGCAGCAGTGAGCAGCTTTCATCATAGCAAAAAAAACATTGAGTTGTTTTTCGATATCTTCAGCCATTGGGCAATCATCATCAGCAAACACGCCAGTGGGCGTTCATCAAAATTGTGTCAGTGGACACCGGATGCTGTTTTCAAACAAAGGATAGTTGGATCCTTTTACGACTTGGCACGTGATGGAGTTGTCAAGCAACATTTAGAGATGAATCAGGCATGCAGCTAATTCATGTTCTCTTCAGATTTGAGTTTCTTCAGCATCCAGATTTGGCGGTTTTTTCCGGGCAAGGTTTTTGAGGATAAACATGAGAACTTGGAAGATGGTTCCTCGTTCTTATTTTGGATTTATCATTGAAGGGGGGAATGTTATCCTCTCTCATAAAACAATAATAAATCCAAAAATAAATTAATTAATTAAATATTCCAAGTTAGGAATTTTTGCCTAATTCTTGGGTTGTTCCTCTAAGATAGGAGTTAGTTTAGGTAACTCCTATATTGGTGTGTGTCTGGTGAGAAATTATCTCAACCAAAGATGTCTAAGATAGCACGCACTATCTTGAGAACACTGTCTCTCATCTATTTATTTGTAACACTATATTCAATTATTTTTAAAGAATGAGAATAAGAGATAATACATGAGGAAACCTGAAGCTTCAGCCTTTTTCTGCCAATATTGTGTGTCTGTTTTTTATGTGTGTTTTCCTGTAATATCTTTGAGTTAGTTTCATTTTTCAATACTCTGGAGGAACATGTGCTCATTTCTTATGTTTATTTTTTAACGAGCATGAAGTCTGCGCTAAAACTGCTCGATGTAACGGTCATTTCTTGATTTTACCGTAAATAGCTTTGTTCTTTCAAAGATTGTACTGCATTTTCAATTGCTTCATCAAAATAGTTAGAAATGAACAATACATGTTTGAAAAATGAGTTAGAACACTAATACTTTACTCGAATTACGTAAAAAGTAATGTAAAAGTGCTTTTACCTCTCATTTTACCATTTCATTTGAAATTTGGTTTGTTGGAGCTTTGGAGGTGCTTTTCCCCCTTGATTTTCATCAGCTGATTTTGGGAGATTCTATGGACCATTATCAGCATCGTCTGGACCAAGTAGGAGCTAAACTTGAACTCTTTCATTTCATGCTTTCCATTTTGCATTCTGAGCTTGATTCTTGGTTTTTTTGAGCCTCTGGGGTTTGAAAAACTCGCTCTGCCTTCAACGCACCCTCTGTGTATCGAAAGGCGCATTGGATGTTGGCCTGTCTACTGGCCATCTGACATGCAACGCACCCAGAGCACTACTGTAGGTGCGATGGGCGCAAAGAAGGAATTTTATGCACAGTTTTTGATGGAAATTTTCCCTGTTTCTTACCAAAATCAGGATCTAACTCTTCTCTTGTTTGTTTTCAGAGATCTTTGGAGCAAGATGACTATTACATGGTGAGAACGTGAGCATGAGTAAGAGGACATGCTTGATTTGCATGATCCAGTTACAGTAAACGCACTGTGGAACTGTGCCTTGCTGAAGTTTTTCCGCATTTCTAGCAAGAGACAACAGATCAACTTACTGCAGTATTTACTCGATGCTTGGGATCCTACCAACCAGGTGTTCCAGATTATGGGAAAATCCATCCCCTTGACTGTAGTGGACATCTATTTCTTGACTGGCTTGTCGAGGCGGGGTGCCCCCATCTCCTTATCAGGTTCGGCCCGAGGAGGTGAATCTGTGAGAGATTATGTTCGCCGGTATTGCAGAGAGGGATCTCAGCCGAGTAAAGACGGCAAGATCATCATCCGTGATGTCACTGACAGGTCCCTCAGGACTATTCTATTTACTTTTGGTAGGATGGTTGGTGGAGCGGCTCTTCATGTAGCCAACTGATCTTATATGCAGTATGCCTTGGAATGGCTCCAACCGAAGGTGTTCAACTGGTGTGATGCAGTACTTCTTGTGATGAAAGAACAATTGACCAAGGTAAAGAGTGGGAGGTTGAAGAACTTTGGGTATGGTTCTATTTTGACCGCCTTTGCCTTGGAAAAGATACCACTGATGCAGCCGCAGTATATTGCACTCGATTTACCTTCACCGACTGAACCACGTATGCAGAGATGGGTTGACCATATGTCTAGGCATGTTGGTCAGTCTCAGATTTCCTTTTTTGATACCTTCTTCGGATGGTTTGATCGTCAGGAGATGGTTTACTCCGAGTATCCATATGCTGGCATGGACTTCCGAGGTGATCCAGATTTAGTACTGCTGGATGGCGAACAGTGGGGCGCCATTGGTAAATTCTTTGACCATATTCCTGTTTATCACTTTTCTTTTATAATGTCCTTGTGCTTTATTCTATCAAGAATTTAATCAAACTCATGTGTTCATGCAGATGTTGGTCCCATTCGGCCAGTAGTACGCCTGAGAGTGCCAGCTGCTGCCCCAACAAGAGAGGCTGTTGGAAGGGCTATCCTTCGTGACCTCGATGTGGCCGAGACTCTTGCGGCATTACAGGAACAGGTTGAGGGCCTCACTCTTGGTATTCCAGATGTGAGGACTGATGAGCTGCCCTTGAGGTTGCAGCGGCATACTACTGGTGTGCCAAGACGATGGACTCGGCTCTTACGCATGATCGCACAGGCTATGACTTGCTATCACGAGCATCATTAGACTAGGGTGCCCCCTAGCATTTTGAGTTTTGAGTCATTTGACCAATTTTGTCTTGGTTACAGAACATTATGTGTAAACCATAAACAGTTATATATATATTTTTGATTTTTGGAGTTTTATTTTGGTTAAGTTACATGATCCAAATGCAAATATTGATGGTATGCTTCCTTTTATAAATGTTGCAAACGTCTATCTAACACATAAATTTTCCAATGAGTCAGTTAATATGTTTAAGTTTCTGGAAATATGTTGATATTGAATACAATCAAATTGCCTTTCCAAAATCTTAACCCTTAGGAACATGCGATAAATAGCTGGATTTCGGACAGAGTAGATACTAGTGAGTTGTAGTATGATGAGTTGTGAGTCTAGCTTGACAATCAGTCAGCGTATACCATGTGTGATGGCATCAGAGAGAAGTTCTATCAACGCGCTATATTCAGTGATGTTATTTGTTGATCGACCAATGCGTACCCCTCTGAAACTTACTAACTCGCCGCTTGGATCAAAAATGGCCCAGGCCGTGGAAGATAGGTTCTGCGAACTACGACTCGCTCCATCGGCATATCCAACACATGACTCCAATAGGTTTTACATCTGCAATAAATGTAAAAAGTGGATTACTTGACCAAAATAAACACTTTAGCGAAAACAAAAACATAACAAAATCATACAGGTTACTATACTGAATCACGCATAGTAATGCTTGAGGTACAACCCGTTACGAGGTTGTGCCAATGGAATTCTGTCATAATCCATTAACTCGTAGGCTCCTTTTGCTAACACTCGCTTAACAATATAGGGGCCCATCCACAAAGACTTGAATTTTCCTGCTCCCAATTTATCGGATTCTTGGTCATAAAGCAAGACCAAGTCACCTTCTGAGAAGACACGGGGTTTGACATTTTTGTCGAACTGTGCTTTGACTCATTTCTTATGGGCTTCGTTAGCCAAAGCGACATCACGATGCGTTTCATCTAATTGGATTAGTTTCAAGAAACGAGCTTCTTCTTCTGAAGTTCCGGGGAGAAGGTCAATTGCGAGTTTGAGGGACGAGATTTCACACTGGATTGGTAAGACTGCTTCCAGGCCATATACCAGTTGGAAAGGTGTAAACCCGGTTGCATTCCTTACCAATGTTCGGTAAGCCCACAAGGATGAGTACAGGATTAGGTGCCAACTTCTTTTATGAACTCCAATCATCCTTTGCAGCATGCGCTTCAGGACCTTGTTGATTGCTTCAACTTGTCCATTGGCTTGCGGATAATATGGAGTAGAGTTGTTGTGAGACAACCCTAGTTTGGCAGCTAATTTGACCATCATGTGATTGCGAAAATGTGATCCATGATCTGTGACTATAGCTTGTGGAACGCCGAATCTAGCGACTACATGATTGAAAAAAAAGAGGGCAGTTGTTTCACCAGTATTATCTAATGTAGGCATCGCCTCGGCCCAGTTGGTAAAATAGTCAACTGCGACTATGATATACCCATGCCCCTCGGTCGAGGTGGGGTTACATGTCATGAAATTGATGCCCCATTTGGCGAATGGCCCAACAGCAACTATTGGCTGCAGAGGTGCGGGTGGTCTTTTGGTTTTGATATCGAAAATTTGACAAGCATGGCAACTTCTGACTGCGGTTATGCAATCTTTGAACATTGTTGGCCATAAGTATCCTGCTCGTAAGATTTTTTGCACTGTAGCATAACCGGATTGATGCCCCCCACACGCGCCTGAATGGCAATCATTCAGGACTTTTTCGGCCTCCTCATGGGTGAGGCACCTTCTCAGAACTATATCGATACCGTGATGGTAAAGTGTATCACCGACGATCATGTAGTCTTTTGCTTGGTATTGAATACGTTTTTGTTCGGAGCGAGAGGTATTTGGCCTATATTTTTGGGTTTGGAGATAAATGATTATATCCCCATACCACTGATTGCTTGAAGATATCAGAAACAAATTTTCGTCCACGATCATTTCTTTGGATGTTTCATCGTTGGACGCGATGGGAGATCGCATAATAATTCTGCGAAAACCAGAGCTTTCTTTGATTTGGATTTTACAAATTCTAGATCAAACTATTGTAGAATTGCTATCCATTTTGAATATTTGCCCCCCAGCAACTGTTGCGACAATATATAAGTCATGGGATTGCAATCTGACAGAATGGTAGTTTTCCAAAAGAGGACATAGTGTCGAAATCTCTGTATCGCTTGAACAGCTGTGAGCGCTAGCTTTTCAACATAAGAATATTTGCTTTCTGTATCATTTAAGTTCTTACTTAAATAATATATAGGATGTTCAATTCCGTTGTCTTCTTGAACTAAAACCATCGCGATGGTTGTATCTGCTGCAGCCAGATACAAGTTAAAGTCCTTTTGATAATCAGGAGCGTACATTAATGATGCTTTCATTAGGGATTCTTTTAAAGCATCAAAGGAAGCTTGTGCAACCTGATCCCAAACAAAGGGTACTTCCTTTTTCAAAAGACGTGTATAACCTTTAGCAAGTTCGGCGTAATTTGGAATGAACCTCCTCAGAAAGTTTGCTTTCCCTTGGAGTTTCTGAATCTGAAGCAAATTTGAAGGTGGAGGCAAATTTATGATTGCCTGAACCTTACATGGGTCGAGACGAATCCCGTATTTCGAGACTACAAAGCCAAGTAAACGACCAGAACTAACACAAAATACACATTTGTCTGGATTGAGTCGTAATTTGTAGTGTCGGCAACGTAGAAATATCGTTCTTAAATGCTGCGGATGATCAGTCTGCTTTCGCGAATGAGCCGAAAGGTCGTCGAGGTATGGTTGAACGATGTTTTTGATGTCATGGAAGGCATAATTCATTGCCCTCTGAAACGTTGCCCCTGTGTTCTTTAAACCAAAGGGTAATTTTCGATATGCGAATGTGCCCCACGGACAAATAAATGCAGTCTTTGACTGGTCCTGTGGGCGGATATTTATTTGATTATACCCAGAGAATCCATCCATAAATGAAACGATTTCACATCCGATGCATTCATCAATTATCTGGTTGATGAAGGGTGTAGGGTAGTTGTCTTTTGGACAAGCTTGATTTACATCCCTATAATCGACGCACACTCTAATTGTTCCTTGTTTTTTCATAACATGAACAATATTCGATACCCAATCGGTTAGAGGAACCGGGTAAATGAAACCAGCATGTAGAAGTTTTTCAACTTTTGCCTTAATGGCAACGGCTTTCTTGGGGTGCACCTGCCGTAGCCGTTGTCGTACTAGTTTGACATCTGGATACATCTTGATTTCGTGTTCAACGATACTCGAGTCAATGCCTAGCATTTCATTATATGACCAAGCAAAGACATCTCTGAATTCGCAAAAAAGAGCGTTATATATTCCCTGTTGTGAAGGAGAACAACATTTTCCAACATAAATATTCTCTACAACATCTGCTTTGGTCGAGATATTTATGGCGATAGTCTCTTCAATGTTGGACAAGTTTCGCTCAGAATCCACCGTGTTTACAGTATTTGATAGAAAATAAAAAACTGAAGGATGATAAAGGTCATCAGGAGTATTTTCTTCACAATCCAGAAGAAGGGAACGATGGTGGTAATCATCCCATGGTGCCCCTTCAATTACCACTGATTGAACAATTCCTTCATCGGTGTCATGCACTCTCGACCAAGGATTCGAAGGGGTGCCATATTCCTTAGACCTATCTATCCAAACGCTCGATGAGCGTTGATTTGGGTTTGCCTCCTAGGCTAGGAACATTGATTGCTACAATATTTCTGTTGGGCTTGGAGGCAAAACCATCGCATGATCCATGTTGATATTGTTTTCTGAGATCTTTTTAGAAGATATCATGTTGCAGGTTCCTACTGACGCTACTTCCGCCAAATTGATTGGAGTTGGAAGGGAAAAAGTTTCCATTAATACATGGTCTTTTAGTAGACCTACTCCGATATTTTGAAGCGAATGGGGGCTTCCATGGATCATAGGAATGCTTCCCGTAACTTGAGAACCATTGGGGAGGAAGTTTTGTTGATCGATGATCGTAATCCCTCCTTGAAAGGGAAATGGAATCTTCCTAAAATAGGTCGACACAACAGCAGCCATAGCATATATCCATGGTCTTCCTAGTAGGATGTTGTAATCGAGATTTCCGTCAATTACCTCAACATCTATTTCTACTGTTTTCCCTCCTAGTTCAACCTTCAAGTTACTTAGAATACCATATGGGGTATATGTTCGTCTGTCAAATGCTTTTAATGTCGTCGAAGATCGCGACAAGGTTGCAGATCCTAAAGTTTTCCAGCAGCTCATCGACATAATACATGTAGATGCCCCCTCATCAATAATTGTTCGATAAACAGTTTTGTTGAGGGCTTTCACTTGAACAAGGAAAGCTAGTTGAGCTGGTAACTGAGGATCGTATCCTTTATGATCAAAGGATACAAGATTGGAATCCTTTGGGTCTATCCCACCAATGGCTGATAATAAAGCTTGCTTTTGGGATGGGCAATTTTGTAGTACTTCAAGATTCGACATAGTGGATGGCGATTGGGCCAAATCTTCCACTATATTATAATGCTATGCTGCTCTAGCACGAGGGTTAAATGTCGATTTGTGTACTACTCCCTTTGGTGGTTTTATTGTCAGTTCAGGAATGATGGGCGGCGCAAGTTCTGTTGAAGTTGTTGTCGAACTACTAGGTTGATCTTTATCCTTGTTGTTCGACAGTTGTGGATTCCCATAATCTTTGTTCCTTGTCGATATCAAAACATCATTTTGCTGTTTTGAAACCGACAACATTAGCACTTGAGACGGGGAAGCATTTCCACTGTCAACCAGATTTGTTCCTGGATTCGGAAACGGATTAGTTAATACTGCTGAGGTCTTTGTATTCTTGAAGAATTTTTTAAGCTCAGCTCTGTGTGGACAATCTGGTGTCCGATGATCCTTATCACATATCATGCATGGATATTTTAGTTTCCTATTTTCAGGAGGGTTTGCAGAAGATTTTTCAGGTGATGATTCTTCTTGTTTCTTCTTCTTCCCTTTGCCTTTCTTCTTGCCCCCTGGTTTCTTGGTTTCTTTGCCTTTATCTGTCGATACGACATTTACTTCCGAGGCAAGAAGTTCATCTTTTGCATTTTGACCTGAAATCTTACGGGCCTTTTTGGATGTAGCCTTTGTCGATTTCGTGTCTGTTGCACCAATCACGCCATCGCCGGCATGAGAGTCATTGTTTGATTTAGGAGGAGGAGGAACTGAGAATTCCGGTCTAGGGGTGTCAGGTATTTTATCGTAGAGCGTGCCAGAATGAGTGTAAATCAAGTCCAAATATTGCACACGAGCAATAACTTGCTCTTCTGTGATGACTCCCCCTTTTGCCACATCTTCCGTGATGGAAGGCAGTAATGACTTAATAAACCATTCAGCTAAAAGCTGATCGGGAACATACGTTTTCACCATTCTACGACGATGTTGCCACTCATGTATATGATCAGATATGTGAGTGGCCATCGTTTGTTTGAAGTTGGTAAGAAGCTCCGTTTCCGTTTCATACCTTATTGGTAATTGAAAATGGGTTAAAAAGGTTGTGGCTAGGGTACTGAAGTTGTCGAATGAAGCTCTAGGCAATTCGATGTACCATTTTGCTGCCGGACCAGTTAACGTCCTCTGAAAAAGGCGAAGCCTAATCGAATCATTGTTTAGGGTGTTTGATGAACACCATAGATGAAAGGTCATCACATGATTCGATGGATCTTCACCCGGATTTCCATTAAATTTAGGAATATCTGATGGAAGTTTATGCGGAATCGTTGGCCACCAAGGGGCGTAAGCGATTGGATCGTTTGTTAATCGATTTAAATCAGGTAACTCTAAAGTTGCCACGAAGGGTAATTATTGATTCAGGTTAGGTGAAGCATACCCAGGATAAGATGGGATTGCCTGAGCAGTTGGTCTTTGCATACCAGCATAATGCATTTGATGCTGGTAACTTTGATAAGGTTGGCGGGCATGACCATTGTAAAATGGTTGATTTTGACCATTTTGAATATATGGTTGCCCACTATTTGCAAATATTTGTTGCTCAGAACCTTGGTATACTTGTTGGAACTGCAGTTGTTGGTATTGCACTAGCCATGGTTGTGAAGCCATGTGCTGCTACCCGATACTAACTGTTTGACCAAGATGAGGGATAATTGTACCCGTTTGAACTTGTGTCATTCCATCAGTCAGCGATTGTGGTTGAGTCGCAGGGTCAAGGGGCTGTTGCATTATAACCTGAGAAACCTGAGGTTGGCATACAACAGGCAGCGCTTGAACTTGCGACACCATCACAATAGCTAGCGTAGTTGGTATATTTGACATAGGTAAGCATTGTTGCATCGAATATACAACTCTTGGTTGTTGAGGTAGTATCGGTACCCAACCGCTTGAAGTAATTCCAACATAACCCGAATTTTGTTGTGAACTCCCGTATGGCTGTCCTCCCGGAGGAGATAATGAAAGGGCATACTGCCCCCCATACGGTGGTAATCCGGTACTTAAGGGAATGGTTTTCCCTTGAGGGCCAGATTGCCCAAACTGACCTCCAAATGGATCAATTTATTGAGACTCAACATAAGAGTTTCTGGATATTATTCCGGATGAACAAACAGGAACAGACCATACCGTCGAAATGGGCCCTGAGTGGGTTCCTTCTAGCGATTGATAGCTAGTTGGGATAGATGGTATACCGGTGAACATTGTTGGAGTGATAGCAGGGAGTTCTGCCGTCGCTGTGTCAGACGACACAGTCCTGGATGTTGACGGTTGTTCAGAAATTTCTAGTCTATCAAAAAGATTACCTAGCGATTCTATAAGAGCTTCCGCTGGTGGTAGACTAACTTCTGATGAAGAAGGATACAGAGTGATCCCGACTCCAAATTGCGATGGAGTACTAGATGGAGGATCTTCCACAATCTCTTCTATAGCAATCAGACCAAGTGGAAGGGGTAGACCGTCAGGTCCGTAGAATATTTCAGGTGCCGAAGAAGGTATGGAATCGGTAGCGACAAATGTTTGAGGAGCAACACTCTCCGAACCGGTTGTAGATGGAACTGGTTTAGTGATATAAGTGTTTACCCTCAGACTGGGATCAATACTACTGTCCTTCTGTGGCTGCTGAACTTCTTCTGTAAAGGCAGGGATACCAAAAATGTTTGGAGTAACCGGAGTCTCTGATGTTGTTGGAACACTTGTTCTAACTTTAACAGGAGATTTGGAACCGGTTAAACGAGTTCGCTTTGTCCGTACTAGCTTCGATTCCGGAGACAAAGACGGTTGACTCGTAAGCCTCCGCGAACGACGGGGTTTCAATTGACTTTCTTCCACGATTGCGGATTACTCGATCAACTAAAAATAAAGGGGAAGTATGTTTCCGAATTAGATGAATTTTAGACGCTTTGACACAACTTGTTTTTTCAATTTTTAAGAGTCGATAAAAAACAAAAGATGACTCTAGTCGCCTTCGACTTTTAATGAGCCTGAAGTGACAAGTGCTCAGATGGACCTTTTCCGTTAAGGAGTCTGAAAAGGAACGAAAGGGACTGCTTTGGAAATATAGGTAGAGGGATTACCAAACCAATCGCAAAATTGCAGAATACTTTTTACGGTACGGCAGTCAATCTTCCCAAATGTTGTGTTCAGTGCATTGCGATCGATAGGGTGGTAGACACGGCTTCCTATGGATAAAGGATTAAGCCTATTTTGGTCTCCCAAAATATACTCGACGGTACGTGGGAGCACAAGTCCGTACTGGCACTTATCGTCTCAAAGTGGAGGAATCACCCAACCATCAGTGAGAACAACAGTTACCAGGCTTTACGATGCCGAAATATGTCTCTAGCCTAGACTTCTAAATGTTGTGCGTTAGGTTCCAAAGCGTTGTTAGATTCATTGAATTTATTTTATAGTTGATCTTGTTTATGAAGTTTTCCTTTCAGGTTCACCGCGAGATGTAGTATAATTCCTAAAATGCAATCTAAGATGATAAACAATCTTTTTATCTTCTTTGTGCAATGAAAATCCTAGCTACTAAGGAAAGAAAGACAGAATTCTTTCACAAAGAGAAAAGAGCACACTCTAAATGCACTTTCCTAAATCAAACCAATCAGACTGTCTAAATGCAAATGCACATGCATGTATTTGTTTTCGACTTTCTTAGTATATGGATGATAAAAAAGAAAGTTGATGCACAAATCTGAATTTCTTTTCAAGCGACAATTATCAACAAGTTTCTTTTCGAAATCAAAAATGGAGGCAATCACAACACCTTACGATTTTGAAATGAATACTTGTTTTCGACACTAGAAAAATTACAAATTCAGACCAAAAACAATAGTAACAGGATAATCGACTATCTACAACAATCAAACTCTTTCCTATGCCTGAAAACGACACTTGCGACGCTTTCAAATCAAAGGACGACAGTACGATTACATTACTTTTGCAAAAGAGAACCTAAAATGACTCAACAAACACACAAAAACATTTACAGTTCTTTTGTACAAAGGAGGCAGAATAACAGCAAGGAAAAGGGGTTTCAAATAGAGATATACTGATCATAGGCAGCAAAATTCATGAATAGAACTGGAAAGAATGAATCACAGAAACCAAAATTGCACAATGCCTAGTCTGATCAGCGGACCTGTAACACAGGGAATTTGAAATGCAGCGCACCTACTACACTCAGGAAGTGCGCTGAATTTCAGATTCTTAGAACAGTACCTACGCTGGGCCAGATACGAGACTCTGCTTGTGTTCCGGGTCACAGTTTGCAGTTCAGTTCATGGGTTTTGGCCGAGCAAAAGGTAATCAGTAATGCAACAATTAGAGGTAGATCTAAGGAGGATCTAAGAGCTATCACAAGGGCAATCAGAGAGTTTGTGAATCAGTTGTTTAAATCATAAACAAATCCCGGAGATTGACTGAAGCGACATTTATCTACTTTGCATTTGCATAGCAAATGCAGTTCGAAAGCTACCTGGCTCAACTTCAGGCTCCATCTGTAAGTTTATGAAATAGACGACAAGGAAGATAAACAAACAAACTAACTCGTCCCCAGCGGAGTCGCCATTTTGTTACAGGGAAAAGTGTCTACTCATAACTGCTTATCCCACTAAGGTGTGATAGTTGCCTTAGAAACAAACAAAGTAAAGCTACTTTCATTTTTCCTTTATGAAGTATAGATAGAGAAGAACAAAGAAGACCAACCTCTGTCTTGCGCTAATCTCCTGGTTCGATTCCTCTCTTCCTTGATAGTCTTTCACTACTTGTTCCCTTACATGCCCAACTTCACAGAGTACCTGTAAGATCACAGTAGCATAGCACTATACAAGAACATGGATCTATAATCATAAACAATCTAGGATCAGATGTAAATTGACCATACAAATGCAGCAAATATAAATGACACAAGAGTATGGAGGAAAACTTGAATAGCTTTTATTGATAAACAAGAAAAAGCCAAGGGGAGTTACAACCAGTTGTTCTGACCCAGCATCATCCTCTCAGCAAGGAAGCCCCTCTTCACCTCATACAAAGCTTAGATCACCCAACAATCTGATGTTTGTCTCAAGAAACCAACAACAATTCCTTACAATATGCAAAATTCCAGCCTCTGGATCTTTGGGATGTGGGATCCATATATAGATATCTGTAAGGGAGATGAGTCAACTTGTGACTTGATTAGTGTCTTCCCTCTGATAGTTCTTGCTTCCACTTGGAGATTGATGATCTCTTACTCATCCTTGGTCGAATTCAGAGAGGCAAGTGTCACAGGAGAATTTTCTGGAAGCTTCCATTGCCTCTCCACCTCGCAAAATGACACCGCCATTTGTCATTTCTTGCCCATCGCACCCCATAGAAGGGCTTTTTGAAATGCAACACACCCACATAGTGTGTTTAGGTGAGATGCAAAGCACTTTGCTTATGGAGCAGCTGAAATGATCCTGTTTTGACTAATTCTGAGCAGTTTTTCATGGAGAACTTCTGGGAGAAGCTGTAATCAGTTGACCTTGCTCCTTTAGGGGTTAGAACAACACTTTTAGGGACTTAGGAGCCCTCGTTTTATGGACATTTTATGCTTGGGGTTGCAGTGCCCAAAAATGTCTATAACAAATAGTTTGTAGATCCTGCTTTTCTTCTATGGCAGATACTTTTGATTCAAATTTGGCAGATAAAGATCTTAAAACTTTTTCAAATAAGGTAACTTCCTTTATTTCTTCACCCAGATTCTTCATGCAATTAACAATCTTATCTATACGTAAGAAGTAACTAGCTACACTTTCATCATTGTGAATATTGAGAGTTTCATATTGAATTCTGAGAGTTTACAATTTAGCATGTTTTACCTGAGAGTCTCCTTCATAGCTTAGAATGATTTTGCACCATATTTCTTTGGCTGATTTGAGCTGCATAACTTTGATAAACTCTGATTGTGACAGACTTCCCAATAATGTATTGACAACCTTGGCATTGGTTTCATATTGATTTTTACCTGCTGCATCTGTAGGAATTGCTGATGGAAATGTATATCCTCCTTCCACAATTTCCCAGACATCTATTCCAAGATATTGAAGATAGGTTGTGGTTCTTATCTTCCAGTAAACAAAGTTTCTCCCATCAAAGATTGGCGGTCTGATGGATCCCCCGCTTTCTTGATTACTCATGTTGATGGATCTTCTTTTAAGCGATCAAGCTTCTTCTGAAAGACTTGCTCTGATACCAATTGTTGGAAATAATACTGAGAGGGGGGGTGAATCAGTATTATCAAACTAATAATTTTTCATTTCCATAATTAGATTCATATAGACTACTTCAGTTAAGGGAACTCACATGTACACGCAATTGTGTTTAGAGCAATTAGCGTATATCCAACAAACTTATGATTAAGTTAATTCATCATATATTGATCTTTAATCAATGCATCAGAACCATATAACCAATAACCAGGTGCAGTAAAAACATAACAGATCATCATACATAAGAAACACACATGAACACCAAGATATAAGGTGGAAACCCAATGTGGGTGAAAACCACCTGCTGCAATTGTCTCTATTTTCTTTTAATAATAAGAGAATTCTGTTTACAATTTTTGTACTGGTGCAGTCTTATACCAGTATGCAGGCTTCTACCTGCAGAAGGCTACAACCTTCTCTCGTTCTCCAGCTTCTACTGGAAGGGAGCTACAATCCCCTAGCTCTTGTACTAGCTTATATGTTACTAGTACATAGGTGTTGGCCTACAGAAGGCTACAACCTTCTCTTTTCTTCCAGGGACCACGTTTCAATCATCAAATATATTTGCATGAACCAATCTCCTTTTGAACCAACCACAACCGAATCAAGCAATCACTCCATCAATCTGATCATTCAAAATGCTGTCACTAGAATATAGTAACCAGAACCCAAGAAATAACTCAGAACACTACAAAGGCAAACATAAGCAACTAAAACATATTTTATAAGGTATACACTAATTCCATGTGTGGAACCTGCATGTATACATGCTTTCCTCAAAGCGAACCAGTGTACAGATCTGAAAATTGAATTTATGATGTATACATTGTTTTCGTATGCAGAACCAACATGTATACGCTTATTTTCTGAAGTGAACCTCCGTACAAATATGTAAAAGATGATTTAAACATAACAACAGTACCAGACTTCAATCATAACCATATCATCATATTTACAGACTACAACATGCGCTAGTTATTCAGATACATGATCAAACCACATAAAGATAATTCACTTCAAGCCTTAAGATCTTGATACATCATTAGATCTTATCCTTCATCAAGCACTAAGGTTCTTACTCGGTTCAGATCAAGCATGACACCATAAGCCAATAACCTGCATATTAGATCTCACACTATGTCAGATATTCGATCCTTGCACACTTGGCCTAATGATTTTCTCCTCCTTTTATAGTTTTAGGCCTTTCTCAATACCATGGACCAAAAACCACTTAGAACCAATACCTTGGACCAAATACCTGGGGTCAATACCTCGGACCCGATACCTTGGAACAATACCATGGATCAAAATACCATGGACCAAATACTTTGGACCAAACATTTAGTTTTCCAAGGTATACGCACTTTTCCTTTTGTGAAAGTGCGTGTGTACATATACGCGACTTGTATATAGTGAACCCACATGTATACGTGGCTTGGTCAATGGTGAACCTGTGTATACCTCTCTTTCTTCATTCTGTGTAATCTGATCTGTAACATTGTGTTGTTAACCTGCATAACTGTGATCTGTCATCTGAGTGAGTCGCTTTTTGAACTGATTCCTTGAAGCTACCCTGGATTTCATCACATTTGTAAACACTCCTGTCATGCATTCTGTCACATCTAATATCTGTTCTGTAGATTCATCTAGTTACCATATACAAGAGAGTTGTTTTGCTACAAGTGGGTTGCCATCAAGTACAATACATACATCATAATGCCAACAATTGGGACGCAAGGATCAAACAAGCTGAACTAGCAGTAGCAAGAGCGGCCGGGGTTTCAAAGAATATAGTAAAGGTAGTAAACCATACTTTGTTTGCCACCAATTTGGTAAAAGAAGGCAACTCGAAAGAACTGCCCAATTTGAATGAATTGCATAATAGGTGGAAGGAAAGAGAAAAAACTCAAAGGGAAGCAATCACAAAGTTGGAAAAGACCGATTGGGACTCGTATTGGCAATACTTCGTCAAGCCACACAATCAAATCATGACCCTTAACTGCTCTCTCCACTCAAGTCAGCAGATGCTGCCACCTCTCACAAATGCGATTTTAGCACGACAGGTCAGAACACATTTCAAGGCACCTCCTTAAGTCATACCGAGGGCCGATATATACAATTTAAAGGACAAGTTGGCAGACAACAAATCATCATCATAGCCTCTGCTCATTAAGCCACTATTTATTTTTGGAGTTAGTTAACTAGTTAGGAGGAAGGTTATTTGAAACCTCCTCAAATTTTTGTATAATCTATTTTTGAACATTAGTTAGAATAGTATTTATACCCTTCTCATGCATTTAGAGAAGGGTCCAGAATTTTATCAAAAACATTTGCAAAGAATGCACTATTGTAAGTTTGTGAATGCTTTGGTGAAATTATGGAACAAGATCATTCTTTTAAATATCAGACTACTTTCCTTTGTTGATGCACTTTTGTATACTTGGAAGATAATTTGATCTGAAGAAGGAGTTGATCTATGTCATTAGTCAAATGAGCAGAACCTCACATATATGGTACTTCTATCTTATGTGATTATTCCTGTTTCTGTTTAATTAGTGACAACACTTTATTTTCATGAATTGTATATAAGATATGTTTTTTTCTGTTAAAGCATTAATTGCACTATTGTATGATGCCTAGCTGAGATTATTTATTTTCATATATATATATATATATATCATCACATATGCTATATAGTTTATACATTTATTTGACTAACTATTTAGTCAAAGAAATTATCTTTACATGTATCATCTTTGTTTTATGCATGACTAATCTTTATTATCACATGTTAAGCAGATATCTTTGTAGATCACATGTTATACAAAAATACCCAGGTTTATATTAGATCAAGTTCGCTAGAGATTTGCATGATAGAATAGGTTATTCAAATTATCATTATTCTATTACAATCACTCATAAAACACCCACTCTCATTTTAAAACCCACACTGGGAAATTGGTCCCATTATCCCCAGTCAGAGCCACCAATTCAAATGGAAAAGGAGATGTCTTAAGGTCCAGACCGGGCAATTATCCCCCATGTTGGAGTAGCAGAAATCTGAGGCCTCAACATTTTGGTGCTAGAAGGAGGGCATTCGACTATGAATGACGTAAATATAAAGATCAATAGAAGAATATTCATAAGAGTCAAAACCCCTCCACCACTTCTACACCTTCTAGATCTCGTTCAAAGTTTCCAGATTAGAGATTTGAAGTTGTAGAAACATCTCCCTCGACTCCTGGAGTAGTAATACAACCACCTTCTCTGGGTTACACTCCCGAGTCTTTTGAAGTCCATTCTTTGATAAAAAAATTGGAACAAATATCCATTTCTGATGAGAAACCAGAGAGGCCTGAAGCTTCTGAAGAAAGTGTTACTTCCTTATTACGAGGAACGGGTGTATTAACTAGATTGAAAAGTGAAAAGCTTAGAGTAACCCCTTTTGAGTTTCCCATCCCTCCACAACGCAGGAAAGTTGTTACATCAAGATCATAATGAGATACTAGCGAGATCACATCACCCTTCCATTCATTCACTTCTTGATCCATTTCTACTCAATCCATTACTTCCCAACTATCCACTTCTCCAATTAGTACTGCTATTAGTAGTACTAGCCCAATAGTAAGTTCTGCGCCATATATAACTACTTTTGGATCGACCTTCCCATATTTTCAGTTTCCTACTCAAGCTATAGCCAATCAACCCGCTCAACCTTGGACAAATCCTGGCGTTGTTCTGGTTGCTAATCCAAATTCTCTCCCAACAAACCCAGAAAAATGGTTACCTAAGTAAAATCGGGATGATGGTCTTTCAGCTGAAGAACATCTAAATAACTTTACGTTAGCCATGAATCTTAATGGAGTTGCACATGAAGATGTTGTGATCAGGTTGTTTCCTTATACTTTCCAAGGATCTGCTGGATCTTGGTATTTTTCCCTTCCAGCGGGTTCAATAAAAGATTAGGATACTTTTCAAGAAGCATTTCTTGCAAAATTTGGTGATGATAGGACCATTGCATCTTTAATCAATGATATTTCAACCTAAAAGAAAATTCAGATGAAAGGATCAAAGACTTCAACTCTATATTTAAAAAGTTACTAAACAAAATCCTAGTTGTCTCAAAACCTGCAGTAGATGTACAAATAGAATGGTATATATCCTCTCTTCCTTCTAATATTGCAATTTTTGTAGATAGAGCCAATAAGACTACCATTGTAGAAAACATGAAAGAAGCTCTGTTTATAGAAAGAAGGATTATTGCTTTAGAAAAAAGATCACAAATAGACAAAAGGAATTCAAAGAAAGTAACACTTAAGGATGATTCCAAGAAGAAAACTTCAAAGGACCCTTTCAATCTTGAAGGCCTTAAGAAAGTATTAAAAACCATGTCCAATGAAAAGGCCAAAATCAAAAAACAGGTTGCAAAATCCTCTGCCCCCAATAAACCTTTTCGCTCATTTAAACGAAACCCTTCTTTTGCATCACAGCCACCCAATATTATTTCAAATTCTAAATCTGATCCAGAGACAGAAGAAGACTCACTAACTAAAGAGGAAGCTGAAATAGACGAAGAGGTTGAATTAAATGGAATGTGGGATTTCATTCTCCCAACTGAAGAAGAAACAAAAGCTATGCCAGTGACTACAAGAAGCAAAGACTCCCCTGATATGTCTAGCACAAATTAGAAACAAAAAACTGCTACTCCTGTAAAGGAAAAAATAGTAAGTAAGAAGTCTAAGATAAGTCAAACTAACCCTATTCCACTAGATCCTCCAAATGACTCCAAAATATTAGTAATCTCAGACACAGTGGAATACAACATAGTCGAAGATATGAAAATGACAAGAGAAAACATTTATTTGCACGAACTCACTAAACTCAAGCAACAACAAAAAATTCTATTAAGATAATTAAATGCAGTTCATGTGTCCCCTCTGTTATCTACTGTAGTTACTCAAGCTACATACGATATGGGAAAACCTCCCTCATCTTCAAACAAATTAAATCCAACAGATTTAGTCCTGATAGGTGATAGGTATATCTCTCATACTCCTCCATTTCTTCTTATTAATGACATTTTCAATATAAATGTCTATAATTGCCTTGTTGATTCAGGCGTCGCTTCAAATATTATGCCAAGAACCGTGTGAACCAAACTGAATATTACACCTCAAAACTCTGCAGTACACATAGTTCAATTGGATAGAACAAAAGTAGAGGTACTTGGATAAATAACATCAGTTTCAATTAGAGTTTCCTCTAATCCAAAAGTTTCACAAATAATCGATATTCTAGTGACTAAAATTCCTAAATTTTATGGTTTAATTCTAAGCCAGGATTTCTCTGAAAAGTTGCACGGATAATTCGCAACTCACTGGTCTCACATGTGGCTGCCACACAATGGTAAGCCAAATCAAATTAGAGTAGACCGAGAAAAGTTCATGAAATACACAGTCACTGATCTTGAGGGAAGCAATGAACCTGTTGCCTTCACCAATAATATCATTGGTAATTACTCAGCTGAGTCATTATTAGGATCTTTTAATGCTCAAAGGTCCCCTTTTTCGAACGATGTTGTAGTGTCTCAAATAGATAATTTTTCACAAATAGATGCTTCAAAGTGTGTTAATATAGTAGATAAAATTGTAGATAATTCATTATTTTGGACTCTTTATTTTGATGGTTCCAAATCCGAAGATGGTGCAGGTGCAAGGTGTATTCTAATCGACCCACAAGGAGAGAAAACCATGTTAGCCTACAGACTTGAATTTCAATGCACCAACAATACCACAGAATATGAAGCATTAATTCAAGGACTGTATAAAGCCATTGGACTTATTGTCAAATATTTGCAAGTATATGGGGATTCTAAAATAATTGTTAAACAGGTAAGAAATACAATTCATTGTGTGTCTGGGCACCTTAAACATTATCAATCTCTTGCCCAAAATCTTACTTCTCATTTCACTGCTTTTAGCATTTTTTCAGTTCTCAAATTGCAAAACACAAGTGCTGATTTACTTGCGAATGTGGCATCCAAGCTTATACCTTCTAAAGAATTTAGTCTGGACAGATTTTCAATAGAATTTGTTCTTAGGCCATCCATTCTCGATAATGTGACAAATTCAAGAGTGTTTAATAATGATGCAGATATAATCAATTTCCTTACATTAGAAGGGTCTTATGAGGAACAGATCATAGATGAACATGATCATGATCTACAAATCAACCATAAACAAGATCAAAACCCAATTCCTAAGTCTGTAATTAAGATGGAAGATCTCTACGATTTAAAGGATAGATTTAAGAAAACTCTCAACTCCAAAACTCAGAGTTCCACTTTGAGATTTGAAGTGGTAACCCTAGGGTCAACTGAAAAACTTCAAAATGTCAACCTAGGTCTTGGTTTATCATCTGTAAAATGGATATCATTCATTAAGTTGTTAAAAACATATAAAGGTGTCTTTGCCTGGGATTATGTAGATCTCAAGACCTATGATACCTCTGTATTTGAACATACCATACCAATGATTTCAAATGAAAAGCCAATACAACAAAATCTTAGGAAAATTCACCCAAACTTTGAAAGTCAAATCAAATCTGAATTGAACAAGCTCCTCAAAGCCAAAATAATCTTTCCTGTTAGACACTCAAAATGGGTAGTGAATATGGTCCCTGTAAGGAAAAAGAATGGTGATATTAGGATTTGTATTGATTTTAGAAATCTAAATAGATCTTGTCAAAACGATAACTTTCCTCTGCCTACTATGGAGAAAATACTGCAATCAATTGTAGGTTCTGAATTAATGCCTTTTCTAGATGGATTTTTAGGATACAATCAAATTCTTGTACATCTAGATGACAGATTAAAGACAACATTTAGGACCAAATGGGGAACATATGTTTATCAGAAGATGCCTTTCGGACTCATAAAAGTAGGTGCTACATTTCAACATGCTATGGACATTGCTTTCAAATGTATGATTAATAAATCAATTGTTATTTATGTTGGGTTGTGTTATATTCTTTCCACGACTAGCCCACGTATTTAACCGAGGGGTTAGAGGGGGGGCAGACCCCCCCCTTAGTTGCGTCGATTGTGTGTTGGGGGGGTCACAGGGGGTTTGAGGGGTGCAGGTAACCCCTCTCTATGGGGTCCGGGGCAACGCCCTAGAAAATTTTGTTTTTTGGACCCTATATTAGGTTGAGTGGACCTACGTATGGTTTTGTGCATGATTTTCGCACATGGTTTTAGACGCAATGGTTTTCGGTCCATGGTATTGGATGCTTCGACATGTATAAGTATGTATTGTAACATTCAAAGGAATATAATGAAAAATCAAGCTGGTAGTTCCAGTTTTGGGATCCACGGGAAAATATCTATGTATATGTGTTTTATGTGTTATGCTCTCGAATTGTTTATTTTCTCTGTTTTTAGAATTCGTATGCAGGTAATTTCTGTACGGGGTTAAAACCTACATTTGGTATCAAAGCTGTTATGGCTTCAAGGGGATGCCTTTGTTGTTGAGGGGTTTCGCTTGGGCCTGTGGTAGACCTTGTTCAGTGGGAGATCTTCGAGATTGATTCTGGTGGTGAAAGAAGATGGCGAGCAGTGGAAAGATAGAGATTAAGAAATTTAATGGTCAGAGTTTTGAGTTGTGGAAACTCAAGATGGAGGATTTGTTGGTGGATAAAGATCAGTGGATCGTAGTAGATCCGAGTACTAAACCAACGGGAGTGTCCGATGAAGAATGGAAGAAGTTGGATCGGAAGGCAAAGAGCACAATACGATTGTGTGTCTCAGATTCAGTATTGATGAATGTATCAGGGGAAGCTACGATGAAGGCTTTGTGGGACAAATTAGGGACTTTGTACCAATCTAAGTCTCTGGTGAATAAATTGTTCTTGCAGAAAAAGCTGTATAACCTGAGGATGAAAGATGGAGACTCGGTGATAGAGAATATGAACACATTTAATACTGTGGTAAGTCAGTTATTATTTGTTGATATTAACATTTCAGATGAAGATAAGTGCATCAGTTTGTTGTGTTATCTACGAGATTCATGGGATAGTCTGGTTATTGTAATAGGTAGAAATACAACTGCCTTGCAGTTTGATGAAATAGTCTCATCCTTGGTGACAGAGGAGATGAGACGGAAAAAGATGGAGAGTCAGAATGGTGATGCCTTGTCTATATGAGGATGGTCCCAAAACAGAAACAAAAATGAGTCATCAAGTGGGAGATCTAAATCTAGAGGGAGATCTAAATCTTTAGGAAAGCCTGTAAAGGTGGTGTGCTGGAAATGCGGAAAGGAAGGGCACTACAAAAGGGACTGTAAATCTAAAGCTTCTGATAAAGGAAAGGGATCTGATGATGCTCCTTCTGTAGAGGCAAAAACCACCTCAGATGAAGGTGGGGATGTGTACTTGGCTTCTTCAAGTACACATGTAGATCACGAGGCATGGTTGATTAACTCAGGTGTATCCTTTCACTTCACTCCCAATAGAGAGTGGTTCTGCGAATATCAGAAATACGATGGTGGTGATGTCTTCTTAGGGGATGATAGGAAGGCTAGAATCATTGGTCGCGGAAAAGTAAAGTTGAAGTTGCAAGTTGGAAGGGTTAGAACACTTCCGGGTGTTTTGCATATTCTTGCATTGGCCAGAAATTTGGTTTTTGTAAGCAAGATGGATGATGTAGGTGTAAAAACAGTGTTCGAGAAGGATACCTGCAAGATGGTTCGGGGAGCACTGGTATTGATGCGGGGAGTTCGGATTGGAACTCTGTACAAGCTACAAGGTAACACTGTTGTTGATGGGTGCAATAGCTCTGTGGTTCCTGAAACTGGAGTAGAAAATCTAGTGGTCTCTGGAGAGAAGACCATGTTGTGGCATAAAAGGCTTGGACATATTGGAGAGAAGGGCCTTTGAATAATTAATGGTAAAGGTATGGTAGAAGGTATGAGTAATAGATCTCTATATTTTGATTTCTGTGAAAATTGTGTATATGGGAAGTAGAATCAGGTGAGCTTCCCCTCTGGTGGTAAGAGGGCGAAACAAATATTAGAACTTATGCATAGTGATGTGTTTGGACCTGTGAAGGTTCCATCACTGGGTAAGTTTGTGTACTATGTATCATTTATAGATGACTTCTCAAGGAATACATGGATATATTTCATTAAGAAGAAATCTGAAGTCTTTGACAGGTTTAAATAATTTAAGGCTCTGGTGGAAAATCAGATAGAGAAGAAGATAAAGGTATTGAGGATAGATAACGGTGGAGAGTTTTGTAGTAAGGAATTTGAATAATTTTGTAAGAAGTGTGGTATAGCACGACAAAAGACTACTCCATACACCCCTGAGCAAAATGGAGTTGCAGAAATAATGAACAAGATGTTGATGGAAAGGGCAAGAAGCATGCTCAGTGGTGCCACATTAGGACATAAATTCTGGGCAGAGGTGGTGGAGACAACATGTTACATGGTCAACAGATCACCTTCATCAGCGTTGGAGGATAAGACTCCCCAAAAGGTATGGACTGGTAAGAAACCCTCTCTTTCACATCTGAGGGTATTTGGATGCGATGCATATGTACATGTTCTAAAGGAGAAATGAACCAAGTTGGATAGTAAATCTGAAAAGTGCATCTTTATTTGGTATAAGGATGGTTTAAAGGGTTATAAGCTTTAGAACCCAATAATAAGGAAGGTTGTGTACAGCCGAGATGTGGTGTTCAAAGAGGTAAAAGATGTTGTTAAACATGAAGTCTAACCAAAGGAACTTGAGAAGATAGAGTTTGAGATTAAGGAGGAAGAATCAAACTCTACAACAGAGGAGGAATCACAAGATGAAGAGTCACAAACTCTGGGTGTGAGAAGATCAGTTCGAGAAAGAAGGCAGCCAGAAAGGTATGGTCCATCTGCTTTCTGTTCAAATTTTGCTTTATCTATTACTGACGATCCCAGAACTATGAAGGAAATAGTAGATTCAGAGGATGGAAAAATCTGGAAAGAGGCCATGGTTGATGAAATGGCATCTTTGCACAAAAATGAGGCTTGGGATCTGGTGGAGTTGCCAGCTGGAAGGAAAACCATTAGCAGCAAATGGGTGTTCAAGAAGAAGACAAATGCAGAAGGAAAGGTGGAGAAATACAAAGCTCGGTAGGTAGAAAAAGGTTATTCCCAGGTGCCAGGAATTTATTTTAGTGATATTTTTTCTCCTGTTGCCAAGGTAACTTCTATTAGATTACTTTTATCTGTTGCTGCTGCTTTTGATTTTGAGGTAGAACAGATGAATGTGAAGACATCATTTCTTCACGGGGATCTAGAAGAGGAAATCTACATGAAGCAACCTGAAGGCTTTGTGGTGAAGGGTAAGAAAGAACTGGTGTGCAAGTTAAAGATGTCTCTGTGTGGGTTAAAACAGTCACTAAGGATGTCATATCAGAAATTTGATACATTTATACGGGGACTTGGCTTCACCAGAAGCAAAGAAGATCACTGTGTGTATTTTAAATTAATTGGTGACCGTGTTATTTATCTGGTCTTGTATGTGAATGATATGTTGTTGGTTGGAAATGAAAAATAAATTATCCGGGATTTGAAGACCCGATTGTCCTCCAAATTCGACATGAAAGATCTTGGGGTTGCAAACTATATTTTGGGCATGGAAATTAAAAGAGATCGGGCAAAGAGGAACCTTTGGTTAAACCAGAGGAAGTATGTCGAGACAATACTGCAGAGGTTTAATATGCAGGATAGTAAACTGGTGAAGGTTCCTATTCTTATAGGTGTGAATTTATCTGTTGAACAGTGTCCCAAGACACAAGAAGAGGAAGAGGACATGTCCCATGTTCCATATGCAAGTGCAATCGGTAGCATGATGTATGCAATGGTATGTACTAGACTAGACATTTCACATGCAGTGGGAGTATTGAGCAAGTTTATGTCAAAACCAGGGAAGGAGCACTGGACAGCAATGAAGCGAGTTTTCAGGTATTTGCGTGGCACTAGTGATTATGGTTTGTGCTACCAAGGAAGACCAGGATTGGACAGAGTGTTGGATATTCGTGGCTTTGTTGATGCAAACTGGGCCATAGATCTGGATCAGAGAAATCTACAAGTGGGTATGTGTTGAACCTATTTGGAGGTCCAGTCAGTTGGATAAATAAGAAACAATCTGTAGTGGCACTATCAACTACAGAGGCAGAATACATGGCAGCCACTCATGCAAGCAAGGAATCAGTTTGGTTGCAAAGATTGGGTTCAAGTATGGGGTTAGTAAAAGGAGCTATAAGGATAGACTATGACAACCAAAGTGCAATTTTCTTTGCAAAGAACTATGCATATCATTCAAAGACAAAGCACATTGATGTTCAGTATCACTTTGTGAGGGATATGATAGAAGACAAAAAGGTGTTGTTGGTAAAGGTGGACACTTTGAAGAATACTGCAGATGCATTAACAAAATATGTGAGCTCTGAGAATTTCTCTTGGTGTAGAGAAACAATGGGCATTGCAGGGATGGATAAATGACTAAGCTCTCTTGTGGCCTGTTGTGGGAAGAAGACAACAAGTGGGAGAATTTTGGGTTGTGTTGTATTCTTTCCACGACTAGCCCACGTAGTTAACCGGGGGGTTAGAGGGGGGGGCGGAGCCCCCCCTTTGTTGTGCCGATTGCGTGGGGGGGCTCACAGGTGGTTTGAGGGGTGCAGGTAACCCCCCTTTATGGGGTCCAGGGCAACGCCCCGCAAAAAATTATTTTTTGGACCCTATATTAGGTTGGGTGGCCCTAGCTATGGTTTTGTGCATGTTTTTCGCACATGGTTTGGGACGCGATGGTTTTCGGTCCATGGTTTTGGACGTTATGGTGTTCGGTCCATGGTATTGGATGCTTCAGCATGTATAAATATGTATTGTAACATTCAAAGGAATATAATGAGAAATCAAGTTGGTAGTCTCAGTTTTTGGATTTAGGGGAAAATCTCTGTGTATATATGTTTTATGTGCTACGCTCTCGCATTGTTTATTTTCTGTGTTTTCAGAATTTGTATGCATGTAATTTTTGTACGGGGTTAAAACCTACAATTTACCTAGATGACATCGGAGTCTATTATAAGGATAGAAACAATCATTTAAATGACCTAAAGCATATTTTTGAAAGATGCAAGAAATATGGCATTTTCTTAAATCCAAAAAAACCTTATTTTGCTTTACCGAAAGGAAAACTCCTTGGATTTATAGTGTCTAAGAAAGGGATTTGCATCGATCCTGATAGAGTCCAAGAGATTGAAAATATTCCTCTCCCACATAATAAAATGACCATGCAATCGTTGCTAGGCCAAATTAATTTTGTAAAAATATTTGTTCTATACTTTTCACAGATTGTCCTACCCCTTCAAGCAATGATAAGAAAAAACGCAGCCTTCAAATGGGGAAAAGATGAAAGATAATCATTTGAGTTGATTAAAAAAGCCATTATCAATGCTCCTTATTTAACAACCCCTAACTTTCTCAAACCTTTTGTGTTATATACCTTTTCATCCGATACATCATATGCAACAGTTTTAACACAACTCAATGAATAAAATATCGAGGCACCCATCTCTTTTTTCAGCTCTAACTTGCAAGGTGCTGAGTTAAATTATTCAACTGTTGAGAAACAGGCTTTCACTATTTTTAAAACCTTGAAACATTTCAGACCTTTTCTTCTTAAAACCGATACAAAAATAGTATTACCTTACCCTATAGTAAGGAAAATATTACTACAAAGAGAAGTAGGGGATAAAAGAGCCAATTGGGTTACTGCGCTTCAAGAGTACGATGTAGAAATTCGGCTAGCAAAAATTGTTAGGGGCCAAGGTTTTTGCAGGATGTTGGCTGGAGCTTCTCACTTATCAGCAAAAGAAGGCCAAGGTAATGAAGTACAAATTTCAGAGGTAAGCCTCAATGATGTAAAATCGCAATACGCTGATTTGAAATTTTATTTGAAGAATGGATATGCCCCTATGCATATAAATTATAAAACAAAGTGTGTTTTAAGGTTGAAATCAAATCAATATCAATTAATCAATGATGTATTGTTTAGAAAAAAATATGATTTAGTATTGTTAAGATGCCTAGAAAAACCTAAAGCTGAAAAGGTCATGCAGGAATTACATGATGGATCAGCTGGAGGACATTTTAGAGGAAATACCACAGCTCACAAAATCCTCCATGCAGGTTATTATTGGCCAACACTATTCAAGGATGTGCATGAATATGCAAGAAAGTGTAAAACCCGTCAAACTGCAGCTGGAAGAGAAAAGAATCGAACATTCCCTTTGCAACCAGTGAACATCCAACAACCATTCAAACAATGGGGATTAGATATAATTTGTGAGATTGTTCCTAACTCTTCCAAGTAGCACAAATGCATCCTTACAGCTACTGATTATTTTACAAAATGGGTGCAAGCTATCCCCCTAAAGGTAGCAAATACAAAAAGCATTACAAGCTTCATTGATTATTACATAATTACCAGGTTTGGCTTACCCACAGCTTTAATGTTTGACAATGCATCTTATTTCTCTGGAAATACAATGGTAGAATTTTCTTTGAAAACAGGTTTTAAGTTAAAGTATTCAGAGAACTATAATCCACAAGGTAATGGACTAGCAGAATCGACAAACAAAAACCTCATCATAATTATCAAAAGGACTATTGACCAAAGTCATAGGAATTGGCACAAAGAATTGAAATTTTGTCTTTGGGCATACAGAATTACACAGAAGGTCTCCATTAGTTCTTCTCCTTTTTCTCTAGTTTATGGAAAAGAAGTTGTTCTCCCCACAAACATAGCAATTCCATCTCTCGCCCTAGTGCAATTCATCAATGAAAACCCTTCCTCCTCCTTGCAAGCAAGACAATTCCAGATTCTTAAACTAGAGGAAGAACGAGAAAAGGCTAAAGCAACCCACTTCCATCATCAACAATTAGTCAAAGCCTCTTTTGATACAACCTCTGCCAGTCATAAAATTTTTGAAGTAGGTGATCTGGTTTTGAAATGGGACAAAGCACACGAGGAAAAAAGTAAATATACCAAATTCCAAATACTATGGCTTGGCCCTTTCCAAGTCATTAATAAAATTGTTCAATCAACATTTCTTTTACAAGACTTATCAGGAAGGGCAGATTCCTTACCCGTTAAAGTGGAAATTCTCAAGAAATACTTTTCCTAGAAGATAACCTCTTCTGATTTTGTATCATATTCCCTTTAAAATTCTTAGTAAAATAAAAGTTAAGTAGTATTTACTTTTGGTTTTTGAAAATAAAATTTTTGATAATATTTTTTATTTTTCGCTTCTATAACTAAGAAAACTTAAAGAAATAATGAGGACATTTGAGTATTAGAGTGAGCCTGATTTCTTTGGAAAAACTTGATGTTGCTAAAATATTTATTCTATGAATAAACTCTTACATTTACAAAGTATAAATGTGATGTTATCAGTCAAGAAAAGAATCTTTAACCTAGTAAGGACTTTCTGCAGATTAGTATCTTAAAACTCTATCATTATCATCCAAAACTCTTAAATGAACTAATGATTCAGCCCATCTGATAAAATTTTCCTTTTTCAGAGTGTAATTATGAAATATAGAATACTTAGAAGATAATAAGTCTCATTATGAGCTTGTTTACCATGAGCATAGGGAAATAATTAAACTGATGTTATGAAAAATGCATACCAAAACAGGGTAATAGCCAAAGATTTAATCAATCAAATGAAAAGGGGTCTCATCAAGAGACATCTTGCTCAGTTTAGTTATAACCAGTGAGTGCCATTGTCATTTATTAGGTTACCAGGCCTAGACAATGTCTTTTAAGAAACAAAAAAAAATACGAGATTCAAATGAGATTGGAAGCAAGTGAATATCATTTTTAATTTTGAAAATTTCTTCAAAGGGGACAATGAATCATTGTTGGTTAAAAGATAACCCTATCAAGACTATTAACGACTGCTAGCAGTAGAGGCTCTATTTGTGATGAATGAGTAAAAAACCAAAAAACTAATTTGTGGAAAGACACCTGCTATATCTCTTTAAAATCTTAGTATTGACTGGAGAAGGCATTTGTATTTTTATCACTATAAAGGGTAAAGTAGTTGAATAAATAGACTAGGTAAGTGATTATGATTCTAGAGAAATGTTGTTTACTTTATAACTTATGTAATTATTATTCCTATAAATCTTCTTACTTTGAAAGTTCTAGAAATTTCAGAAAACCAATCAGAGATAGCTAGTTCTCCCAAGTGAATCGCCAATTGTTGTACTTTGAAACAACCCCACCCCCCCCCCCCCCCCATTTATGTATAATAATAGCTAATGTTAGACATATAAATGGGGACCCTTTTTAATTTTTTTTATTCTTTAGAAAATAAATCCTAACTCTAAGAAATCGCCTTGAAAAAACTCTTAGAACCACCCAAGTTTAGGATCTCCATCGCAGATCACAAATCAGATTTAGCGAAAGTCGCAAGTAAAAAGACCTGCCACAATGTCATCCGCCAACAATTTGTGAAATGCGATATTGCAATATCCGTAATCGTATTTCGCATTATGAATAGGTAACATTATATAACATTGTTTTAAAAATTGCGATGCATGAATCAGGCAGCACACGTGGGAAGTAACTGTGTTTTAAATATAATAATGAACGATTTGGCAATGTAATTAATATTTAGCTACCCGAGGAGAGGTAATGATTTAGCAGGTTATGGCTAGTTAATGCTAAATATCTCATTTGAAATCTTCACAAATGTCTGCGCTGATATATCTCATCCATTTCAGGCAAGCTACAAAATATATGTCATTGCGGAAGGTGATGCAGAAACAAAAAAAGTTGAGCATTGTAGAGTCTGAGCTTACAGAAATGTCTCCTATATTCTTTGATACGGTCTGCAGCATTGACGGAGGTGCAACAACTTGGGAGGTGATATACAATAGGCTTGAGGACAAGCGTCCCAATATTATTGTCACAAGAGCAACAACTGACTCAATAAGACCTTCAGGACTCCAATTCAAGGATGCTGCCTGTTCTTTCCTTCATAGGATAGGAGCAAGAGCTAAAATCCTCCCATACACTGATATGATCAGGTGGGTGGTGGAAAACCTCACCATTGAAGATAGGAAATTTAGGAATTCGAGAATGGAACTCATGGGGTCATTCAGAGCAGAGGACCTAAAGCAAATGTACCATATACCTGACCCTCAGGATATATATGATAAGACATATGTGGCCAACTTCACCAAAAGGAATGAAGAACCCCTCAAGATGATTCAGGGCAGGAGAGTATTGGAGAATAAGTTCAAATTTGATAAATCGAGTATGTATCATATAGCCTCTTTGGCCAGCCCCTACAACTATGCAGCTGCTATGTTATGTAGACTATACGGGTTACCTAATAATGCTATGTTCTCCATAGAATGGATTCCTCTGATTGATTCTTGTGTTAATACCCACATCATGAATTGGGTTACCATCCTATCTGATAACCTAGCCACCATCATCACCGAATATCGACAGAAGAAATCCTCCTCTCCATAGAACCTTCCTCCATTCTATTTTAGTGCCTACATTATGGACACCATCTGTTTCTGCACTAAATTTCTAATCATGGGTTGGAAATGGACCTTGCAGGACCCCTACCCTATCCATCTCATCCATAAGCAAATTTGGGAATCCCATTATGTGCCTCATTTCTATAAAATATGTCATGTCGTTATTTTTCCACCGTATCAATTAATTTTCAATACGAAATCCCCCAGGTTTTCCCAAGAAGCCGTTATAGACCTTTTGGCTATTGACAAATATTTTGTTGAAGAATGGTTCACCTACATTAGGGTTTTTGGTAGCACATCAGATGCACATGTCCTCCCTTTGTATGTTTCTGATAAATTGTTAGCAAGAGAAATATCCCACCAGACCATGGGGAAAGGTCTGACCAAAGTTTTCAAAGAAAGCAAGAAGTTTCTACGGCCATCTTTTCCTATCAGGTGTGGTTCTTTCTCCTTAGAAAATTTTAATCATGCTATAAAGGAACTAGTAAGCCTGGAAGGTCTCAGGCTCCATACTCTAAGGAATTTGACTCTCTTCTATTTTCCATAAGCACAATTTTCACAGAATTGTAAATCAACATACTTCAAACCTGGCAAAAAATTTCTTGAGTGAAGAATTTGTATCCCCTTCTCACTCGTGCTCGAGCCTATGATGCCACAATGTTGTATTTTCTCCTGTAGAGGTTAAATCATTAACAGAATTAGAAATACCATTGCATAAATACAATGTACCAACCTTTCCTCCTTTCGCTATTACCAAGGATCCTTTAGTGACCTTCCAGGTTTTATTTGTGAAAGTAGTTACGCAACCTTCACATCCCAACTGCCCTGTTGAAATTAGATTTTTCTTCAGATATGGAAGATGCCTTAGCTCTTTCAATAGCCACTGATTTCCATTTTGCTGTTTTCTGAAAACTGTACCCATTCCAATGATTTTACAGGGTTTATCATCACCCAATAGAACCTGTCCAAAATCTCCTTGAACATAATCATAAAAGTGTTTCCTATCAGGTGTGGCATGGAATGAGGCCCTTGAATCTACCACCCAGGCATCAATAATATTTTCTAATGAAAGAATCAAAGCATCTTGCAACACATCACCTGTTACATTCGCTTCATGATTATTTTCTTGTTGCGCGTCTCCTTCTTTTCCCTTTCGAGACTTGCAGTCTTTCTTCAGGTGTCCTTTCTTCCCGTATTTCCAGCACACTATCCCCGATTTGGACTTGGATCTGCATTTTCTTGACTTACTGCGATATCTAGGGCTCTTTCCTCTTTCCATTTTTCTTCCTCTAGTCTCTGTAGTCAAACCATTACCTGATGTCTCACTGGAGCTTTTCCATCGCATTTCCTCACTAAGGATTGCACTGACAACATCATCAAACTTTAAAGTACTATATCCAGAGACCGAGTTACTAATGGCCATAACTAAACCATTCCAACTTTCTAGCAATGAGCATAGAAATAACAGAGCCCTAACTTCATCATCAAAAGTTACCCCTACAGAACTTAACTGACTGGTAATTGTATTAAACTCATTTAAATGATCAGCAATAGATCCACCTTCTGACATATTCATATTAAATAAACACTTCATAAGAAATACCTTATTTGAGGCCGAGGGTTTTTCATATAGTTTGGCCAATGTCGACATTAAACCCTCTGTGGTCGTTTCCTTTGAAATATTAAACATTACCGACGCCACTAGGCACAGCCGTATTGTTCCAAGTGTTTTTCTATTGAGAATATCCCATTCTGTGTCCGTCATACTCGTTGGATTCTTTGTCTTTCCACTCAATGGTTGGTACAGATCTCTCTGGTACAAAAAATCATTCATCTGCATCTTCCACATCTGGTAGTTTTGGCCATTAAATTTTTCGACCCTAAACCTACCATCTTTCGCCATTACTCCCACTCAAACCAGCAACCCTTCTCTCTTGCGAGTTTATCATCCAAGAAGACCTTCAGCTCTAATACCAGCTGTTAGCGAATTATATATTACAGAGCAATGGAACACATAAAATATTGCAGAAATATAAACACAGAAAAAACATAAAACAAGAGAGACACAGATATACGTGGTTCACCCAGTTTGGGCTACGTCGATGGAGAAACAGCCAGTCCTTCTTTTATATTATCCAGCAAACTGAAGAGATACAACCTACAACAGATCTGTTGTAATTCCCTCTTCGCTCTCAATCTCCTCTCTCTTCCTCACTCAGAATACAGATCTACATAGACGTAATAAAATTCCCTCATATATAGCGAGGGGTTGCCTTCTAGGACAAAAAACCTTAAATTAAAGATAACTTCTATCGTCAGATCTCTCCTAATGAACAACCCAGATTAACTACGAAATTACAACATTTTACAAGGCAATTTTACATCTATTCTTAGCTTCGGGGGCACTGCCCCCGATCCTCCCGCCGGGGGGGCGCCCAAAGGTCGCAGCCACCACCCCCTGGACCCCTCCTGCAGCGAATATTTTACGGGCGGAGCCCCATTGCGAACTAGGGTCCAATGCGGCGATACCTTTGAATACAGAGGATAATCAAGATCCACACCCAACATGATTGATCTTTATTATCACATGTTAAGCAAATGTCTTTGTAGATCGCATGTTATACAAAAATACACGAGTTTATATTAGATCAAGTTAGCTAGAGATTTGCATGATAGAATATGTTATTCAAGTTATAATTATTCTATTGCAATCACTCGTAAAACACCCACTCTCATTTTAAAACCCACACTGGGAAACTGGTCCCATTATCTCGAGTTGGAGCCACCACTTCAAACGGAAAAGGAGTTGTCTTAAGGTTCGGACTGTGTGGTTATCCCCCATGTTGGAGCATCATAAATTTGAGGCATCAACAGTTCCTCATTTTCCTTTTTTTAAGTATTAATCTCTTCCATGGCTACTATAAGTTTAATCAAGAGATATTCTTCAAAGTCTTCTTTACTTTCTTCTTCTTCTAGGTCTTCTATGACCTTGATGTCATCACTCTTATTTTCAGCTTCCTTGATGGGTTATGGATTTCCTACTTTCTTTCCATCATCTTCTTGACTAGAGATCATGATCAACATTCCTTTTGAGTGAAGGTCATGAAGTTTGTCCCATATACCCTTTGTTGGTGAAATGTTTTCCAAATTGGCCCTTATAGAATCTGGTAGCGCATTTAAGATTTCCCTCATCTCTTGTGCATTGCACTGCTTGGATTCTCTATTCATCATGTTATCAATAATCACTGATTCCCATACTTCAACGCCTTGAGCCATTAAGAAATTTATCATTGTTACCTTCCATACATCAAAGTTTTCATTGAACAATGGAGCTTTTCCAATTTGATTATCTTTACTTTTCACGATTGAAGAAGAGACATATTTAGATGGATTGGAAGATTTCTTCCTTGGCTTTACCATTTGTGTTCTAAGGATCAAGCTTCAATATGTTAGGCTTATGCGCGAAGTTATTGGCTCTGATACAAATTGTTGGAAATTCTAAGAGGGGGGTGAATTAGTATTACTTTTCAATTGTTATTTTTCTAGTTAGATCACTTATATTTAGAACACAAAATGACCAATGAGAATAAATGCTTTTATTAATTTCTTCTTTATAATCATTCAATTAAAATATATGTATGGCTCCAATCCTAGATGAAGACAATGATCTTCAATCTCCCAACCTGTATTTTCCAGGCGCTGACTTAGAATTCCAAGGCTCCAACCTTGTCAATTTTGAGGCACCAACCTCAAAGGCTCCAACCCTATCTTCCAAGACACCAACCTTGTCTCTATGAGGCTCCAACCTCTAGGGCTCCAACCCTATCTCTGGTACAGGCTCCAACCTGGTCTTCTTTAGGACTCCTATCCTCTAGGGCTCTAACCCACGACTTCAAATCGTGAAGATAAGTTTAATAGTTCTTCAAGGCTCCCAATATCTTCTGTAACAATCCCTGACAATAATCTTCACCTTCAATAATGCCCTTGATCTCCAAAGCACTTAACTCGTCAATGACAACTTTATATTCTCAGAAGGTGTCTACACAATTCTTCATGTTACCCAAACAAAAATTCTTCAAGGTCACCCCATGATGGCTTCAATGCATCATGGTCTTCAATGCTCCCCACAATCTTCAATATGCATCTTCAAAAAGTTCTCCAACTCTGCCCTTTTTGTTCTTAAGAGAAGACATCAACAAGCTCTATTTTTCCAACCCCAATAAATCAACACTTCGACCACAAAAACTATGACAAATTCGACCACGAAAACTTCAACCACGACAAATTAAACCATGACAACTACGAAAGCTTCAACCATGGCAACTACAGCAGATTTGACTACAACATCTACGACAACTTCGACCACAACAATTACGTCAACTTCAACCACGACAACTTCAACATCTTCAACTACTGTAGCTATGACCACGGAAACTACCACAGCTTTAGCCACGGAAACTACAACATCTTTGACCACGATAACTAGAACAACCTTGACCATGGAAACTATGACAACTTCTACACTCTTAGCTTGAACCTATGGGAGACTATTTAAGCCAAGAACAATTCCACAAACTTGTCTTCCTTGCTTTTCTAGGTTGCGACTTCTTCTCTACCTCTTGTCTTGTCTCCACTAAAAAATATGAGCTTGAATGGACGAAGTTAGGTTTATATTTATATTGATTTCCTTTATAACTAAAGGGACACGTCTATTTGAAGTGACACCGACTTGTATGACTGAGTGTAGGTCGGCTCACTATCAGGAATAATTTCCTTAACTTAAAAATTCAATATATCACAAACTATTGGGAGTTTCGGGGAAAATAAAAGCTCGTTAGAAAGAGGAAAAAATCCTCTTTAAGATGGTCTAGGATCCATTTTGAAAGGATTCCTCCAAGGTGTCCAACATATTTTTTCTTTGTGAATGTCCTTAAATTTTATGCATAAAAATTTTGGGACAACATGAGGAATGTTTGGGATAGCGTGACTTCTTCATTGTTATCAATGTCATCATAGGATCATATAGTCATTATGTAGGAGTGCAACATCCATGTAGCATGACGCATCAACAATGTAATCATATACTAGTGCATTCATAGTGCAACATCATTAGGAGAACTCCAAAATAGTCTTCCAACCATCAAATGATCTCCAACCGTGTTATCAAGACCTCATCAAGTGCCATCATCAATTATGGTCATTCCTCAGGAGTATAACATCATCAAATGTAGTCCACCATATGTCATCAAGGGTTTCTAAATACTTGACACTTGGAACTTCTTAAGACTTCTTCATTAGTGACTTGACATATTAATTGATGACATTCTTATCAAGTAAGAGTTATTACATCACCATCTAGAACCAGACATCTATTGTCTTCAACCTTATCATCTCATTCTAGGGTTTCATGATATTCATTAGGCATCTCAAGAATATTTTTCATCTCATCCAATGCCATATTGAAATCAATGACAACATTGATTAACAATAAGCTCCATGTATATGTCATCCTTTTGACCTGCCTGTAAGATCTGACCCTGTTGTGGAGCTGTAACAAGGGTCTTTTTCACCTCTAGTTATCTCACATTACAAGTCAATCCGGGAGCGTTTTGTTATTGTAAAGGATATCTCAATTTGAGGCTATTTGTCAGGATAATGATTCGTAGTATAGATCTAAAGAATACAAGAGTAAACGGATGCTAAGCTACGCTAAATTACTTTTGCATAAAGAAATCACACACGCAGCAACTTCGTCGGTCGAGGGTATGGAATTAGTAACCTATCCCCCTAGAAACTGATGAAGGAGTATGGATCATGATCTGGGAGCATTATAGCGTTTGCTGTATCTCACAACAGCCTTGACCCTCCTCTCATGCCACTTCAATAAATGCAAGCGAAGGGAACAGCAAGAAAACAGAATGGAACAACAACTTCAGAAATGGAACAGCAATAAAAGGAACGGCAGTAAATGGAATGGCAGTAAAGAAACTAAGTTTCGCGAGGTCAACACTTCCAATCCTTGGCACACACTTACATACAAAGGGAAAGCAATCATTTATACAAGTTTGCAGCTTAATCAAATGGAACAGCAAATTATTAAAGACAGGAAACGTCAATCATATACATATCAAATGGAACAGCAAATCATTAAAGACAGGAAACGTCAATCATATATACACGATCTGCAATAATCACCAATAGTCCATTACTCCAATCACCTGTAGCTGAAATATTCTACTTATGAATTCTGTAATTGATGCAAACAACTCAGATCAACAGTATGTGAAGAATCCTGAAAGTATGATTGAACTTGTTACAGAGATTTATAACAGGAAAGCTACAGATGAATAAGTATGAGACGACATGCAATCATAACAGATTATAAGAAACAAACCACACAAAGTAGAGTTGTAATGGTACAATCAGCCAGTGTCCGTTGGAGCCGGGCCCGAAGCTTCCAATGGCGCACTGCCGTAAACTACTTCAGACGCAGGGAGAAATTAACACCAAAGATATTATATTAACTCATCAATGAGAGTACAAAACTAAGTTTCAGATAGACTCAATAGTCTGAGTTCAACTGACAGTAAAATCCGTGAACAGAAAGTTAAAGATACAAAAATATATATCTCCCTTAATTTCCAATGCTGCCCCCCTTTTATACAATCAACGGCGGAGTTCTCCAAACGAAAAAACGATTAAACGTAGCGATCCCTCAGGATCAAAGATCCTGAGTGATCCGCTAAACTGTTAACGCCTTCCTTTACTCGGCCTGTATTTCCGAACTGGCAGTCCTTCGTCTCGTTCCGGATTGATCTTCCTTGATTTACTCGACCTGGTCTGAACCTTATTTAGAATTGGAGGGACAGCCGTTATCTTCTCATCAAATTCTCATTTTGCATTACGCTTTCCTGCTTTTACCTTTCCCTGCGTAGATAAGACAACTATTAGTGATTGGATCATTTTGGACTTGTTCTTATTGCGTTTTCCCTACTTTATAATAAAGAAAAGATTACAACTATTGCTTAAAACATCACTAAATTATTTATTAAAACATACCTTCCCAATGCTCTACACACTCCCCGACTTACTCTGTTTCATGGCCTCATGAAAACATTATAATTAACATGGAGAGCAGTAAGAGAATAGGCTGGAGAGGGTACTTCATGAGGGGGTCTGCAACCATGATAGGCAACCAGATTATCAAAGAAGTAATGCAACTAATCTGCAGGCATATTATACAAGCCCTGGTACCCCGGTGCAGGGTGCCAGATAATTGGGCTGCGGAACCGATATCCTAACCATGATGGTCCAGCTTGCAGAATGCACTGGCCATAAAAGGGCAATCGTTCAGCAGCCAGCTCAAAGTTCTCGTATTTGAGGGGCTCCCTGAGCTGGACGCTTGGGGTGGAAATCCGATAACGGAATTTAGCAGCCTCCAAGGCGGAATCTTTAATAACCAGGAAGTATTCTAAGCTATTTCGGATCAACTCCTCATGCATGGGTCCTAGTAGTTCTATAACGCCAGGGTTTCTCATAAGGCTTTTGTGTGATTGCCATAGGCGAACTGGATCTTGAGGCTCAGCCCTGACCCATAGATCTAGGCTGTGCTCCTGCCTCTGAAAGGCATTGTAAGCCCTGAGCCACTTTAACTGATTGACCCCGAATGAAACAAAGGCTTGCAGCTGTATATCCCCCACAAAGGGACCAGGGTTTAGGTCAGTTTCCTGCTCAAGCACCATATTGTGCAAATAAAATTCGCATAATAATCGTTGGACCTTAACCCCATAATGTTTGCAACAATCAATGAAATCATTAACAATATTAATCTGAATGGGGGCACCTGCCCTGACAGCTTTTATTTTCAATCTTAAGTATCTTTCAAGGAGGAATAAAGCATAATTCTTCGCGGGGGCCCTGCAAGTCAAAACATCATCATACAACGAACATACAGTGTCCAATTGTTTAATAACAGCATCTAGTCGACGTGTTACCTTAGCAACCTTTTCATGTTCCTTCTGCCATCCTTCAAAAGCCTGACTCTCCGATTGACTCATGTTTCTCAGCTGCTGTTGCAGTTCTTCATGTTTTTCCAGAGGGATCCTTTGTTCCTCTAACTGCTCAGCCCTCTGCTGCAATTCTTCGTATTTTCTCGAGGAATCCTCTGCTCAACTTCCTGTTGCAGCTCCTCATATTTCTCTCGAGGGATCATTTGTTCCCGTAGTTGTTCAGCCTCCTGTTGGGCCTGTCTTATCTCGCGGCGCAAGGCCTTGGTTTTTGGATCCCTTTCCCATGATTCCTTGGAGGCAGGAAATTTTGCCTGGACCTTCACATTTCGTCGCTTAATTTTCCCTGAAGGTGGTGTCTCAGTGTGAACTGCTCTATTTTCCCCTTCCTTCTTGACATGTATAAAGGGGTACGGTGGTCCCTCTGTAAATGGGATGTCATCTTGTGGCTCCGTTTTAATTGGAACGGGCGTTGGTTCTAATGGGCTGTTTGAAATATCAGCCTGCTCCTCTATGTCAATAGGAACGGCATTCTGGTGTTCTATTCCAGATGGAACAGCATTTTGTTCCTTAGTATTAATTGGAACAGCTGCAGGTTCGCTGGCAGAGTATCGACCTACTAGATGCCTATAGGTGCTCTGCCTTCTCCTCTGACAGGACCCAGCTGTATTTGTCCTTCTTTTTCTTCTTACAGTCCTCCTTATTCTCAAACTGGCTTTCAGACTTCGAATTTTCCGCCGAAGCTGGCCTATAATATTCAGCAATTTCTGCTGTTTTCTTCTCAACTTCGTAATTTCTCTTGCCTCGGCTGTGGCCACATGGGTGGCCCTCAGTTCTGCTCCGCTTTCATTGAGGGTTTCTTCTGTCATTCGGGGAACGTCCTGTTGCCGACAAACATTTTCATCCTCCATGGCATCAGCAGGTGGATCTCCTCCTGGAGTTTTGGGAACGGCTTGTTCCTGATTGGTATTCACATTTTCTTTGTCAACGACAGGGGGGTTTTCTTCCCCTGCCATTCCATCATGCAATTCTTCACGCGTCTCTTCCTCAGAGGGTCCTTCGGGAGGCTCTGCCGGACTAGAGGGTGAAGGATAACCTCTAAGGCTGGCCAAGATGGTGGCCAGCTCTTCTTCCTCTACAGGGGTTTGCGGATGGCTACCCCCCAATTGTTCCATCTCCTTCTCCTGAATTGGCTGCTCAGTAGCTACCTCTGGATAGCTGGTCTCGGCCGCAGAGTCATCATTCTTATTTCCTTCTTCAGCTTCGTTCTCTGTTTGTCCCACGTTTTCCCCAAGTATTTGTTCTGGCGCTGGAGGTTCCTCTATTATTTCAATCGGCTGGTCAATGTTTGGCTGGATTTTTTCCAGCCTACCTCTTATCTTTGCCAACCAAGCCGACTTTCTAGGCCTCTCAGGCTGTTTGGGTGTGCTGGCCACCTGTTCTTCCACCTCCACCTTTCTGCGTTTTTCAAACTGTTCTGGCGTGCCAGAGGAATACCTTCGCTTTACGGTAGCACGTCTTTCTTCGGGCAATTCCTTACGTTTTTCTGCATGTCTAGTTGCTTTAGGGGTACATTTTTGTTTCCCCAGCTTTATGCGTTTCTTCGTTTGCTCGGTTGTGCCCGAGGGTTGCTTAGGTTTTGGCGATTCTCTGGGTTTTTTAGGTGTTCCAGAGGTGCTAGCGGGGTGCTTCGCCTTTGGGGATGGTGATGCTGCTTCCCCTCCAATTGCTGTAATAAGTTCCCGCCAGCTACTCTGCTGCTGAGCGAGACTGTATGTTACTATCAGGCGGATTAACCCGTGGTGGCTAACCACTGCGTCTTCATGGTGTGCCTTTTTCAGGCTCCGAGAGGCATCATGCAGCAATGAATTTAACAATGCAGGGAGATTCACAGCACATTTTCCTTTTAACAAAGCTAAGAGCTTAAGGTGACGCGGCCTTACCACATCTTTTCGTCCTTCACAGGTGATGTAGCTCTGTACTACCTTTGCCAGTTCGCTCCAAGGTTCTTCCAGTGTTGCCGCCAGCACTCCTTTTCCCTTCACTGTCAGCTTCTGCCCTTCATCTTGGAAGATTTCTACGATCTTCTGCAGTCTTTCTTTCTTTGTCGTCCATATTGGACCTGAGTCTGGTAATCCGGTTACTTCCGCGATTATTTCCTTCGTGACTGCTATCTGCTTCCCATCTACCACTGAGTGTTCTTCCTGCAAATTCTGCAGGAATTCCATGGCCACTATTTCGTTTGATTTGCGCAGGCGGCCAAAATAAGTTAACCACCCTGCCTTTTCTAAGATCTTCCGAGCGGCTTCGGAGACTACGAGCTCACTCGGCTCGCTTCTGATAGACTTTCCCCCCATGGTTCTGTTTCAGGGTCTAGATGGAACAGCAATGCAAAGAACGTAATTGGGCAAAAAAAAAAAAAAAAAGACACAAAGCATGCATGAATAATTGATCATAAATAACAACTTTTGCAAAAAATAGCATTGTCATGCCGTTAACGCATATCGTACCTTCGTATCATATCATTTCCGAATGATGTGTTAACACGTGGCCGGCGGAGTAATGAAGTCACCTCCCCCCCGCGTGAAATGATAGGCTACCTCAGCCGTCAAATAGAAGAAGGCGGTCATCCCATCACCGAGTCATAATGGAACAGCTTATAAAGTTTTGCCATGTTTCAGATTAGACAAAGAAATACCGAGATCGATGCGACAGATAGATCGCGTTTAACATAAGCCTTCGTGATGTGATGCAGAACATAAGGATAGGACGTCTAGCACTCATGGAAAGTCTGAGATAGTCATAGTCAATACCTTTGCCATAATTGGTAATGATAGATGTTCATGTGACGTATCCATTAAGGTGTAAGATATAATTATTACGAGGATAGAAAGAATTATTTAATAAGATCCAAATTGGTGTATATGTTTTGACTCCAATACCATTAACAGAGCTCTGCTGCCGACCGGTGTTTATAACCGTGGCAGAGTTGTTTATTTCACCCCGGAACCATAGTCCTTTGTGTAGTTTTGAAGAGCAATTCTTGTCAACATGCAGGCCATCATGCTGGCTTGGTAACCAGATAACCATGACGCCATTCACCAGAGAGGCGCGAAACGTGGGCAGGCTGGCTCGTGATGAGACCCCCTGTTCCAAGGTTTGTTTATATAATGAACCTGTTGGACCATATCCCTGGTGTGGTGGCCATGATGGGAATGCCACTTCGCTTCCAATCTTATGATCATAGTAGGCTGGTTCTTTAATGAAACCCCCTATCCTGCATTTGACAAATAATTTCTTTTGATTTTGCTTTTGCTTTTTTTTCTTTTGAGATGGACTTTTGCTCTTGTATAGTTACACATAAGGGTGGTTCAGCCGTCCTTAAGAGTGGGAATGGCGGAAGAAGTCTTGTTATCCCAATAGGAAGATATAAATTTTCTATTGTTATTTCCAAGTAATAATAAAGAACATTGTAGGAACGTAACATGATGAAGTTTTCCAACAGGGCAGAGGAGGTGAGACTTATGGCTGAAAAAATGATGAGTGTATGGATCCTTCCTTTGTTGCATCAATACTAGGGCTGTTATAGATAGCGATTTATGATGTGTTGATCTCGATATATCATGCCTTTTATATTTGTTGCATATATAGCTGCTACTTATGGCCTCAGGAAAAGGATGGACAACGCTTTCTTCTTATAGAAAGGACGAGGGCATACTATTTCTTTCTTACAAGGGAAGGTGGGAGGGTTCTTTTGATGCAATGTCCTAAGATAACAAAAGCACTCAAATGTTGCTTGCTAAAAAAAGAACTGAAAAAAAACACACAAATGTTGCTCCTTCTAAAAAGGAATAAAATTCAAAAGTGCTGTTCCTTTTGAAAAGGAACAGCAAAAATTCAAAAGTGCTGTTCCTTTTGAAAAGGAACAGCAAAAATTCAAGGGTGTCGTTCCTTTTGAAAAAGGAACAGCAAAACATGCAGGTGTTGTTCCTTTTGAAAAGGAACAGCAAAACACACTAGTGCTGTTCCTTTTGAAAAGGAACAGCAAAAAGTGTTGTTCCTTTTGAAAAGGAACAGCAAAAAAATTCAAGAGTGCTGTTCCTTTTGAAAAGGAACAGCAAAACACGCAAGTGCTGTTCCTTTTGAAAAGGAACAGCAAAACACACAAGTGCTGTTCCTTTTGAAAAGGAACAGCAAAACACACCAGTGCTGTTCCTTTTGAAAAAGGAACAGCAAAAAGTGTTGTTCCTTTTGAAAAGGAACAGCAAAAATTCAAGAGTGCTGTTCCTTAAAACACGCAAGTGTTGTTCCTTTTGAAAAGGAACAGCGAAAACACGCACTCGAAACATATATACAAAATTTACAATCTTATATACAAAATGTGGTAATAAAGAATGAACTTCTTACCAATCTATAGGGGAGGAAGTTTTTGCTTCCTCTCCCATCATCTTGATGTTAGTGTCTTGGCGTAGCTGCTGACAAAATGATTCCCGAGTGAGCGGTTTGCGATACAGACGAACTCGGTGGCCGTTTACCTTAAATGTATATCCAGATCCATCGATTGTAATCAAAGTAAGGGTCCCATTGTCATGGACTTTTTGAATCTTGTATGGTCCCAAACATCGAGTCTGAAGCTTCCTCGGGAAATCCTGAAATCTAGAATCATATAACAGAGCCCAGTCTCCTTCGTGAAATATCTTGTTTTTGATGAGCGCATCATGCCACTTGGCTCGCTGTTGCTGGATGAGTGCTGTATTCTGTAATGCAGCGAGCCTTGTTTCGTCCAACTCATTAATTTGCTGTAATCGATTTTTCTGTGCTTCACTTAAATCCAATCCGACTTCTTGGGCAGTTCGCAGGGTTTGGATCTCAAATTCTATAGGAAAAATGGGTTGCTTTCCAAACACTAAGTGATATGGTGAATAGCCGGTGGTACTTCTCCATGTGGTTCGATAAGCCCACAGTGCCTCCGGTAGTCGGGCGGCCCAATCACGGTGGTGTGAGGCAACAGTTTTTGTCAAAATTGACTCTATTATCTTATTACTGTTCTCGACTTGCCCATTTGCCTGCGGATGGTATGGGGTAGTAATTTTGTTGTGGATGTGATGGTTATTGAGTGTTGCAGCTAATTTATGTCCCACAAATTGTGGTCCTCCATCTGTAACCACTTCCCTTGGAAGACCATAACGTACAAACAAATGGAACAAGAACTGTATTACCGACTCCTCTGTAGCTCTGGGTAATGCCTCCGCCTCAACCCATTTGGTAACATATTCAGTTGCCACCAAAATGTAGGTTTTTTGGTTTGATGGGGGGTTGATGGGTCCGACAAAGTCCAGAGCCCAGCGTTCGAAAGGTTCGATCACTAATTGAGGCCGCAAAGGCATTTCGTCTGCTGGGCCAGGTCGTCCTACACGCTGACAACTATCACAGGCCTGGACAAATTTTTCGGCATCTTTGAAAATTGTAGGCCAGTAATATCCCGTTTGTAATACTTTGTGTGCTGTTCTGCGTTCAGCGAAATGTCCTCCACATGGCCCGTCATGGCAGGCTTTCAAGATATCAAAAATTTCGTCTTCTCGAATACATCTTCTGATTTCCATATCTGCGCCTGTGTGAAACAGATAGCCCCCAACCCACGAAAATCGATTGCTTTTCTGGACGATCTGTTTCCGTTCATTGGGAGTTAAATGTTTTGGAAGCTTACCTACTGCGAGATAATTAGCCACATCAGCGTACCAGGGAGTCTAGACAACGACAGCAAATAAGTGTTCATCTGGGAATTGGTCCTCAACTGCTGCTGTTTCAACTGATTTTGGTATTCGTGAAAGAAAATCAGCTACAGGGTTCTCCTTCCCTGGTCGATCTCTGATTGTAATGTCGAATTCCTGCAACAAGATCAACCACCTGGTTATTCTTCCATTTGTAACAGGTTTGTTTGCTAAATACCTAATAGCAGAATGGTCTGTATACAAAATAACGGGATAGCCTGTAATATAGTGTCTAAACTTATTAATAGCATGTATCACAGCTAAAAATTCTTTTTCGGTGACAGTGTAATTTAATTCAGCCGGAGCCAAATTTTTGCTGATGTAATAGATAGCGTATGGTCTTTTCTCTTCTTCTTGGCCCAGAACTGCACCGATTGCTGTGTCTGAGGCGTCGGTTGAAATTTGGAATGGTAAGTTCCAATTAGGTCCTCTGAGAACTGGAGCTGTAGATAGCAACCTCTTTAATTCTGTGAAGGCTCGATCACATTTTTCTGTCCATAAGAAATCAACATTTCCAGTTAATGCATGTAGAGGTGCGGTAATATGTGAGTAATGTTGTATAAATCGTCTATAATACCCAGAAAAACCAAGAAAACTGCGTACCTCTGTTTGATTAGTGGGGGTTGGGATAAGCATGAGTATTTGAATTTTAGCCGGGTCTACCTGAATGCCAGCTGCTGAGATGTAATGTCCCAGAATGAGTCCTTCTGTCATCATCATGTAACATTTTTCGTGACTCAAGCAAAGCCTGGTAGCGATGCAGCGCTCTAGAACTTTTTCGAGAGTGTCCAGGGCTGGATCAAAGTCATCTCCATATGGTGTGAAATCATCCATATAGACTTCCAATCCATCATTAATTAAATCTGCGAAGATGCTAAGAACAGCCCGTTGGAATGTGGCTGGAGCATTACATAATCCAAAGGGTAAGACTCGGTAGGCGAACGTTCCCCAGGGGCAAGTAAAGGTAGTCTTGTCCTGGTCTTCAGGGGCAATCTGAATCTGGTTATATCCGCTGAAGCCATCCAAAAAAGAAAAAAATTTCTTGCCTGCTAAGGTGTCCAATACCTGGTCTATGAAAGGGAGAGGGAAGTGATCTTTTTGTGTAGCTTTGTTTAATTCTCTGTAATCAACACAGATCCTCCATTTCCCGTTCTTTTTATGTACTACCACAAGTGGGGAGACCCATTTGCTGTCAGAAATAGGATAAATAAAATTAACGTCTAATAATTTCTGCAGCTCATCTTTTACAACATCTTTTAAATGGGGATTGAGTCTTCTCTGTGGTTGGCGAACAGGTCTTGCATCTTTCTCGATATAGATACGATGTGTACATAGCTGGGGATCAATCCCTTTCATATCGGGATAGTCCCAAGCAAATGCCTCCTGATACTTTCGTAGGAGCTGGATGAGTTTGGTCTCTTGCTCTGGTGTCAGATTAGCGTTAATATTTAAAGTTTTGCCCAGTTCAATTTGTATTACTTTGCTGTTAGCAACAGAGGTTACAGGTATATTTGGGTCATGGTCATCTTTTAGAGGATCTTCCTCTAATTCGTTATCAAATGCCACTTTTATCATAAAGCATTGTGTATACGATGTGGATTCTGTTTGATTAATGAATTTATTGATGGCATCGTCTTCCGTTTTATCTTTAAAATCTAGCGCTTCCTGGACTGTTAATGGTGGTCTAATATTATCAGTAATATATGAGGCAGGGCGCAGATTGGTCAGTGATATATGAGGTGTGATGCTTGGCTGGGCTGGCGGGTACAAGATTAAATTTTTGATATCTGGCCCTTTGGTTATGGTCATGTTTCCCTGCCGGCATCCAATGTAGGCGTCAGCAGTAGCGAGCCATGGTCTACCTAGAATTAGCGGATGTCCATCTAGTCGGGTTTTTGGATTAATCACCAGAAAATCGGTCGGGTATTCCCAAGAGTCCACTGAAACCATGACATCATACAAGGTGCCTTCTGGTCTTATTACTGATCGGTCAGCTAGCTCTAGTAAAGTGGAAGTAGGTTCTACCGATGTGATTCCAAGCTTCTGGCAGGTTGATGTTGTCAGGATATTAATTGCAGCCCCTAGATCTACTAAAACGTTGGTCAGGATCTGCCCACGGACTTGAACAGTGACAATTGGGTTTCCAGGATCCTCATATTTAATTGGTGTTTCTTTCCCTGATAAGAGGTCGGATAAGGTGCCGACTACCTGGACTCTAGGGTTAGGGGTTATATTTCTTTTTTATTTTCTGCTACACAGGTCTTTTATGGTTTTTGCATATATGGGAATATCCTGTATAGCCTGAAGGAATGGAATTCTTATATACAAGTTTTGGAGTTCTCCCAGAATATCAAAATCCGGATATTGCATTTGTCTCGGAATGTCCAGTCGTTCTGGGAAAGGTGGAGAAGATGTAATTACTTGCTGATGAACCTGGTCTTTACTTACATCTTCTTGTTGTGACGGCTGTTCTATCGGTAACTGGTTTTCAATATGAGCGGTTCTATGTCCCTCAGTTTCTATTATTCGCCCAGATCTCAACTGAAGATCATTGCACTCCTGCAGAGCAGATTCAATCTCGGAAGATTCTATAATTTGAAGAGATTGAACTGGTCGATTGTTTGGGTTAGGGTTGGGTTGGGCTGGGAGCTGCGGTCTTAGGTTGGGCTGGGGATTTTGTTGCAAGGCTGGCAGAGTTGGTTGAGGGAGCGGAATTGATCCTGGTGTTTGATATGTCGATCTTGGCCAGTTGCTCTGCCAGGGTGAACTTTGCGAAGTGGAAGGGGTCCACTGTGGAGGATATGAATTATTTGGCCAATATGGCGGAGGAGAAGGAAAGTTTGGCCAACCAGCTTGGTTCATCCAAGGGTTCGGAGTAGGAAACATTTGAGGCGACCAATTTGAAAACGGGTGCTGAGACTGATTTTGCCACATATTCTGTTGCTGAGCATTAAATTGCGGAGATTGAAAAGAAGAGGAGGGATCTTGAAACATACCAGATTGCCTAGGCTGCCATTGACGACGCTGGTTAATAAAATATGCTGATTCTGGTTCCTCTTCTGCTTCTTTGTACATCGCCTTCAAACCAGGAAGCGAGGGACAGCTTTCAGTCGAATGGTCCTTGGTGCAAATAACACATATTTGAACTGTATCGAGCGGGCATTCTTTCTGGCTATGTTTCTTTCTGCACCGAGGGCAGAAAATTGCCAGATTTTGTTCCGCCTCTGCTTGCTTCTGTTTAGCCTGCACAATATCAAGCTGTGTAGTTAATGTCCCCATGATATCAGTTTTAAAATTCTCTAGCAGATTTCCAAGTTCCACTCGTGATACTCCTTCTATTGATGTTCTATTGTCTCTAGTGAAGCGATCATATTCTGCTGGTTTTATCCTTGTGTTGCCTCTTGAGCTCCTGATACACAGATTAATGATGTCAGCAAAATTTTCCTGATAAATGTCTCCTTTTCCCATAATATTCAACGTTTCAATCCATTGCTCTTTCATACCTCTAATCAATGCAGTTTTCAACACATTATCGGGCAGAGGTAACGATGCATAGGGAGATCTTTGCAAGTTATATTGGAAACGTTCTACATATTCTTCTAAAGTTTCATTTGGTCTGGCTGACATTTGAAAGATTTCATCCTTTAGTTCTCTTGATCTACAGTAATCCTGATATTTTTTTAAGAAGGCCCCTTTCATTTCTTCCCAATTGTTTATGACTCCACCACCTAAACCCATGAACCATCTCAGAGCTGCTCCCTTCAAAGTAGAGGGAAACAACTTTAACTTCTGGGGGTCAGTGGTGTAATCGTATCCCCTGCATAACACATCAAATTCGAATAAAAACGCATCAGGGTCTTCTGATGTGAGTCCATGAAACGTCGGGATATGTTGAAGCAGAATTGCCTTCATCGGTGCATTCACAGCGGAATCTACTATGGGATATTGCAAAGTAGAGGTTTGGGTATTTGGCTGATTCTGCGCCATGGAATCAAATATATGCTAGTAATCTTCAGGAATTTCTAAGAGAGTATCCCTTGGTTGAGGAGGGGTAATCTTAGCGGGAACTGTTTTTGCAGCACTCCCTTTATCAGGGATAATGATGGCCCCTACTATCTGAGGTGAATGAATTCCTTCAACGAGGATTTTTGCAGCGCTTCCTTTATCCGGACTGTTTAAAGGCTGGTTTGGTTCAATAGGAGATCTAGGTTCCTCGATTTCCCCTGTTTCTCCTTCTCCTTCGCAAAGATTGCTAAAATTTCCTTCGTGCACTGGTCCAAGAGTCGAATTGTCAGCTTCTTGAAAGTCCTGCTCCTCTGTCTGACTGTGCACCTCAGCAAAGGCTTCAGATGGTGATTCTGAGGCCTGAAGGGAACTAGCAGGTTGTTTAGAGTTTACTTTCCTATAACCTACTGATTGCTGAGATTCGGATTTCTTATAAATTTCATCTATAAAGGTCTTTCATCCAAGGGTCGCCGACCCCTTGGCTTTTTCGGTTTTGGATGGAGGCTTTTGATTCTTTTCTGGCTTTTTCTGCTTAGTCATGCACTCCAATTAAATTACTAAATCAATTTTGCTAGGAAAGAGGACGGTGGAGCAGGGCTTTTACATGCTCCGCACGCAGGTTCTTACCTTCCGTTTTTAGAATCCAGTTCTCCCCTAACAGATTCGCACACTACCCTGTTAAAAGACAAATGGCTATACCCTTCCCCGGCAACAGCGCCAAAATGTGGAGCTGTAACAAGGGTCTTTTTCACCTCTAGTTATCTCACATTACAAGTCAATCCGGGAGCGTTTTGTTATTGTAAAGGATATCTCAATTTGAGGCTATTTGTCAGGATAATGATTCGTAGTATAGATCTAAAGAATACAAGAGTAAATGGATGCTAAGCTACGCTAAATTACTTTTGCATAAAGAAATCACACACGCAGCAACTTCGTCGGTCGAAGGTATGGAATTAGTAACCTATCCCCCTAGAAACTGATGAAGGAGTATGGATCATGATCTGGGAGCATTATAGCGTCTGCTGTATCTCACAACAGCCTTGACCCTCCTCTCATGCCACTTCAATAAATGCAAGCGAAAGGAACAGCAAGAAAACAGAATGGAACAGCAACTTCAGAAATGGAACAGCAATAAAAGGAACGGCAGTAAATGGAACGGCAGTAAAGAAACTAAGTCTCGCGAGGTCAACACTTCCAATCCTTGGCACACACTTACATACAAAGGGAAAGCAATCATTTATACAAGTTTGCAGCTTAATCAAATGGAACAGCAAATTATTAAAGACAGGAAACGTCAATCATATACATATCAAATGGAACAGCAAATCATTAAAGACAGGAAACGTCAATCATATATACACGATCTGCAATAATCACCAATAGTCCATTACTCCAATCACCTGTAGCTGAAATATTCTACTTATGAATTATGTAATTGATGCAAACAACTCAGATCAACAGTATGCGAAGAATCCTGAAAGTATGATATGAACTTGTTACAGAGATTTATAACAGGAAAGCTACAGATGAATAAGTATGAGACGACATGCAATCATAACAGATTATAAGAAACAAACCACACAAAGCAGAGTTGTAATGGTACAATCAGCCAGTGTCCGTTGGAGCAGGGCCCGAAGCTTCCAATGGCGCACTGCCGTAAACTACTTCAGACACAGGGAGAAATTAACACCAAAGATATTATATTAACTCATCAATGAGAGTACAAAACTAAGTTTCAGATAGACTCAATAGTCTGAGTTCAACTGATAGTAAAATCCATGAACAGAAAGTTAAAGATACAAAAATATATATCTCCCTTAATTTCCAATGCTGCCCCCCTTTTATACAATCAACGGCGGAGTTCTCCAGACGACAAAACAATTAAACGTAGCGATCCCTCAGGATCAAAGATACTGAGTGATCCGCTAAACTGTTAACGCCTTCCTTTACTCGGCCTGTATTTCCTAACTGGCAGTCCTTTGTCTCGTTCCGGACTGATCTTCCTTGATTTACTCGACCTGGTCTGAACCTTATTTAGAATTGGAGGGACAGTCGTTATCTTCTCATCAAATTCTCGTTTTGCGTTACGCTTTCCTGCTTTTACCTTTCCCTGTGTAGAGAAGACAACTATTAGTGATTGGATCATTTTGGACTTGTTCTTATTGCGTTTTCCCTACTTTATAATAAAGAAAAGATTACAACTATTGCTTAAAACATCACTAAATTATTTATTAAAACATACCTTCCCAATGCTCTACACCTGTAAGTTTGTCTGATAAGAACTCATAGTTGCTATATGATTCACCTGTATCTGTATGCTAATAGCATCTACAATTCAGTTCTATTTACCCTTGATGTACCTAATCTCAAATTCAAACTCGCTAATCGTGGCCAACCATCTAGCTTTCTTGGCATTCAAGTTCGACTGATTGAATAAGCATCTCAACCCACAGTGATCACTCATCAATACAAACCTCTTGCCAAGAAGATAGTGGCTCCACATCTTCAATGCATGGATGATCGTTGCTAGCTCAATATCATGCATTGGGTAATTCTACTCGTGCTCATTTAGTTTATGTGACTCATAGCACACTACCTATCCTTCTTGCATAAGGACTTCACCAAGTCCTCTCTTGTAATCATCTGTGTATACCACAAATGCTTTGTCCAGATATGCAATATTTAACATTGGAGAATCTGTCAACAACTTCTTCAACTGTTCAAAAGTAGATGCACATTTCTCTGTCTATTCAAATTTCTTACCTTTCCTCTACAATGACGTAATAGGATATGCAATGCGAGAGTAGTTCCTAATGGACCTCCTATAGTAACCTGCTAACCCCATAAATGACCTTACCGCATCCACATTTCTAGGAGCTTCCCATTCCATGATAGCTCTTATATTCTCTGGATCCACTGTTATACCTTCCTTGTAAACAACATGGCCCAAGTAATGTACCTTTGTCTGAAAGAAACTGCATTTACTAAGCTTGGCATACAACTGATGCTCTCTTAGCAATCTCAACACTATTGCGAAGTTATCAGCATGCTCTTCCTCACTTTTAGAATATATCAAGATGTCATCAATGAATATAATAAAAAACGTGTCCAAATAAGAACACAACACACTATTTATCAAGCACATAAAGGTAGCTGGAGCATTAGTCAAACCAAATGGAACTACAACAAACTCACAATTCTCGTACCTAGTCCAGAAAGTTGTCTTGTATATTTACTCTTCTTTCATGTGTACCTAATGATATCTGTATCTTAGATCAATCTGTTAGGCCCCTATACTACTAGTGTAACCCCTTATTGTTATTAGTACAACCCACTTATTATATTGATGTACCCATGTAGTGCCCATATTGTTACTATTGTGCCCATAGAAGCCCACTATTGTTATTATTGTGCCCTTACATTATTATTGTTACGTCGGCTCTGATTATGTTATGACCCCTTAGACTCCTATATATATAAAGGATGTCTTTTCATTTGTATCATCCACGAATTGCTCATTTGTGTAATGTAAAGGAGGTTGCCCCCTCGAAGAGGCTGAATTCTAAGGCGTTGATCTCTCTTTTCTATCTTTTTGTGAGTTGGTTTCATAACGTTTGGAATCAGAGCTTTGGATTCTAGGGTTTCGCTGCTCCAAACAGGTCATCGTGACATTTTCTCAAAAGAACCCATTTGAGAATAAATCACGCTGAATCTCAAGTCTGAATTTTAGAGCTTTTTGCTCTATATTTGCGGAGATATGATCTAAGGAAGTTGGCCTTTTTGCAGACTCCTGAATTACATTCCAAATAGGTGACCTGGGGAAAATCGTCATAACTTTCTCTCTGAGCATCAGATTGAAATTTTGTAAGAATGTACAGAAAGAGGACGAACTGTAGTTTCTGCCATATATTTTTCAGAGCAAAAGGTCGAAACAGTGACTCGTGGCACGTTGTACAAGTTCGTTCTACTAAACTAGTCTATAATCAGGTCACTGTGCGAGATTTCACATAACTCTTCCTTGGAGAATCCAATTTGGATCACACTGGTCGCATTGGAAAGAGGACACAGAGGGCTACCGCAAGTCGCAATTTCAGAACTTAAAGATCCTAAAGTATAGAGTTACATTTGTTTCAAGATCGAGCTCCTAAAATCAAGAAAAAGCAAGATGATGAAGTTTGATGGCAAGGATCCGGTAAATTGGATACTTCAGATGCATCAATATTTTGATCTACATGGTGTACCACTGTTACAAAAGGTATGTATTGCATCTTCATATTTAGAACTGGATCAATTTTTATGGTATGAAGGGCTTTGTTCTCGTAAACAACTTGTTACGTGGTCAATTTTCACGGAGGAAATGATAGCACATTATGAAGATACAAAGAGCAACACCTTCTTTAGAGCAACACCACAACAATTGGAAAGAGTAAAAGAGATTTGTGACATATTGGAAAGCAAAATTATGGAAACCAGGAAGCATACCCCTCACAACTATAAAGATGGAAGTGTTGTTTCTCCTAGCCTTCCACAACCTACAAGGGTTACACCACAACAATTGGAAGAAAAAAGAGAAAAAGGGTTTTGTTACAATTGTGATACCAAATGCACTAAAAGTCATAAGTGTGCTGAGAAGAAATTATTTTACATAGAATATGAAGAGGAGGAAGAAAATGATCAAGAAACATCAAAAGAAGAAGATATATGCCAGGACCCCACCCCAGAGAAAGAAGAAATGAATCAGACCATATCTTGTAAAGCATTGGCAAGAATTACCACTCCTCAAACTCTCAAGATAGAAGGACATATCAAGAAGAAAAAGGTGCAAGAAGTGAAAGATCACATCGAGAAAGAAGAAATGAATCCAACCATATCTTGTAATTCATTGGTTGAAATTACCACTCCTCAAACTATCAAGATAGAAGGACATATCAAGAAGAAAAATGTTCAAGAAGTAAAAGATCACATCGAGCATCAAGAAATGAATCCAACCATATCTTGTAAGGAATTGGAAGAAATTATCACTCCTCAAACTCTAGAGATAGAAGGAAATATCAAGAAGAAAAAGGTTCAAGCAGTGAAATATCACATCGAGCATCAACAACAAGATCTCCAAATTTTAAAGGATAACGCCTCTTCGGTGCAAAATCAAACGAAATAACAGGTAGATCAACATCGTAGTGAAAAATGTTTTGATGTAGGTGATTGGGTATTTTTACTGCTACATCTCAAGCAAGCTATTTATGAGAAGGAAATGTTGGCAATACTACATGCACTTAAAAAATGACGACCTTACCGAATGGGAAGACTCTTCAAGGATGAGGATGTGGAAGCATTGTTTTGTGCTATTTCTATTATCCAACCAAATTGGATAAACGAAGCAAGGGATGAATGGAAGAAGGACGAAGAAGTATGGCCACTTATTCAAAAGTTGCAAAAGATCCCAATTCAAACGATATTGCCAGAAATTGAAGAGGAAGGAAAAATCATATTGGAACCTGGAGCAGTCACAGGAACAAGAACCCGATAGCTACGAAAGTGATCAATTTTAGATTATCTCATCAAGTGGAAGAACTTACCCGCTAAAGATTCCACATGGGAGGACAAGAATTTTATACAGAAGCATCAAGAACTACTCAAGTGTTGAGGACAACACTTTTTGAAGGAGATGGGCATGTTAGGCCCCTATACTACTAGTGTAACCCCTTATTGTTATTAGTACAACCCACTTATTATACTGATGTACCCATATAGTGCCCATATTGTTACTATTGTGCCCCATAGAAGCCCACTATTGTTATTATTATGGCCTTACATTATTATTGTTATGTCGGCTCTGATTATGTTATGACCCCTTAGACTCCTATACATAGAAAGGATGTCTTTTCATTTGTATCATCCACGAATTTCTCATTTGTGTAATGTAAAGGAGGTTGCCCCCTCGAAGAGGCTGAATTCTAAGGCATTGATCTCTCTTTCCTATCTTTTTGTGAGTTGGTTTCATAACACAATCTTTGAGAACATTGTTTCCCCCTTCAACTGATCAAACAAGTCATCAATCCTCGACAATGAATAGCTATTATTGATGGTTTCCTTGTTCAAATGCCTGTAGTTAATGCATAGCCTAAGAGTTCCATCCTTCTTCTTCTCAAACAATACCGGTGCACCCAAGGTGATACACTTGGTCTAATGTATCCCTTTTCAAGAATTTCCTTCAGTTGCAACTTCAACTCTACTAACTCTGGAGTGCTTATCCTGTATGGTGCCTTTAATGCTGGTGTTGCCCTTGGTAACAACTCAATAGAATAGACTTCCCTGTGAGGCAACAACTCTAAAATATTTGGGGGGAATACATCCTGAAAATGTTGTAAGATCGGGTACCTGCTCAATACCTCTGCATCCTCATCCTCCTTACCTTTATCACTAGAAATCTGCACTACAGATAACACATACCCTTTTCTACAACTGCGCTTTTCCTGCATATTTGTCACCATCCTAACTGATGTTTCTTTCTTATTACCACACAATATTCTTTGTTCTCCATTGTCATCAAAACACTCAATAGTTTTGTCATAAGAATCCACCTTAACCCTATGAAGATATAGCCAACCCATACCCAAAATCATACTATACGAGACCATACCCAAAATCATACTATACAATCCCAATGACAATACATTCAAATGTGTTGATGTAAGCATACCATTCAACTCAAAGGCACAAGCTCTTACCCAATGATGAACTCACTTCTTTATACCTATAGCCAACTGCACTAACCAAGATTTTGCATGCACTTCTTTATTCAAACCACACTTATCCACCAAGTTAGGGTTAACATAATTATAATTAGATCTAGGGTCAATCAAAATAGAAAAAAACTTGATCACAAATCTTACCATACATCGCAATGATAGATGCATGATGATTTACTTTCTCGTTATCTAGTGTTGCATAGATACGAGGAATGCTTTGCCCAACATCCCCAATAGTCTACACCTCCTGTGCACTATATATCTACGGCATACCACCCTGATGTTGCGAACAATTCCTCCTATGATGCTCCTTATCACATGTCCAACACTGCAACTATCCTGTAGCATCACCTATATTCTACAGTTGTGGCCCATGTCCCTATCGAGCTATATTGGACTTCTTTTATGGTGCAATATTCTCTTTCTCTTCTGCATTCAGTGGCCTTGTTCTTTTCGACTGTCATTTACATTTACATTTATCTTTCTCTTTCCATCCTTGATGATATTTTTTCTTACGCTTTAACTATTCATAGCAATGCTTCAATTTCCCAATAACATCCTCAAGTGACTGAGGCTCATCATACTCAATATGATCTCTAAATGCTAATTGAAATCCATTGAAAAATCTATGAACTTTAGCTTTCTCATCTTTAAGATACTACATACACAAAAGCTTCAAGAACTTGGTCGTATATTTCTCATCTGTCATTGATCCCATTTTGAGCTCATAGAATTTCTTGGCTTTACTGTCATAGTACCTTTCTGACAAGTATTTCTTCCTGAAGAGTCTCTTGAATTCATGCCAACTCAAGTCTTATGTCCTGATGTCTCTGAGCTATATTACATCTTCCCACCAGATGTCTTCTTTCCCTTTGAGGTTGAAGATAGCTACTTTGGCCTTCATATTCTCTGTGTACTCATGTAGTTCAAAGAACTTATTCATCCCAAGTAACCAAGCCTCTAAATCCTCCAGCTTCAAATATCCATCAAAAGTAGGTGGCTTAGCTTTCTTAAACTCATTTGGAGAATATCCCCTGTTACTCCTCTTATAAGGGTGATAATGATGATGATCATAGTGCTTGCCATCTCTAATCGTTTCATTCCTATCTGACCTATACCCACCATGAGATCTACTTCCATATGCAACATTTGTTTTTTCCTCCTGCCCATGGCTAATCCGAAGTGGTCCCTATCTATGCAATTCTAACAAAATTTGAAGGATTACTGCATTGAATTCTACTTGTTTCTCCTGTGCCTACATGATTATGTCATTATCTGCCTTGCAACTTCTTAATTCTTCCTTCAAGCTTCTCATTATGTCTGCTAAGTTAGAAGAATTCCCAACACGATGCTACTCATCTGATCCATAGGGAGAGTCTCGGGAACTGTAGTCTACCATATTGCTAGTCATCTTTGTTGTTTTCTTCACGCAAAGTATATCATGTTAGCTAAACCAAAATGAAAACATAATCAACATACCTTAGTATAGTTCTGGGAAGATATATCATCTACAAGATCAACCAGATTAGTGCAATGCATGTATAAACATAATCATAATAGCATATAGATGTCATCCTAACCATAGGCGAGTCATCAATGCATGACCATATCAACCACACATCATGACCTCATGCATGATAACTACAACCGTGCCAATGTATTCATAATCAAAATATGTACGCCATGCATGCATACACAATACATACAAACAGAATCATGCGTAACCAGTGCATAACCGACCTATACTCATGATGAACACATCCAACAACACACCATCCACATTCAAATGGAAACACCACTGCAATCATGACCAACACCATGCATATGCAACACACACATAAACCATAAGAATAGAGAACAAATGTTGCCAATATGAATGCATGACCAACACATTGCCCATCTAGTCCAAGTGGTGAGCGATGCTCTGATACCACTCTATAACACCCCCCTCTCACATTTACCTAAGTTAACTGGTTCTCTAGGGTAAACATATGATGAGAGGATACTATGATCTTATTCAACTCCCCATGTACAGTTAAGGAAGTGGAACCAACAAAAGACAACCAACTTGAACTTCTACACATGCTACAAAACCTCCAGGAGCCAACCAACCTTCCCAGGTGACCAACCCTTGAGGTAATCCAACCTCTTACTGACCTAGAGTCTCAGTCGCTCCCATGACATGAGAATGCATGTGACTGGGGCCCTCTAGTCACTCTCATTGCAAAGGAATGCAAGTGATTGGGTCCTTTTCAGCTATTTCAGAGCCAACGGCCCTAGATTTTGTGCCACTTTTCCAGGTTCAGGTCTCAGTCCAGTGCTAGTAACTTCATGAAACTTCTAGAAATGAAAATTAACATTGAAACAATGATACAAATGCAAATACTTGAACAAAGGCTTGACTGGACCCTTACTAGCCATGATAGACAATTTGTCAAAGATGTCACAAATATTCATTCTACAGGTCATAACAACAGATCTGACCATACATGAGCATATGGGTCTCATACTTATCTGAGAATCGCTAAGAAGCATTGATGCCTTATCACATTAGCTGCATTATCATCTATTAGTTCATATATTTATTGTCATTCATTTAAAAATCAAAACGTCATGAGAGCCATACATCATCACCATCATAAAACATACTCATAATTAGCATATAAAAAACAAAAATAATAAGGATACAAGAGCCTTAGAATCCACATATAAACTATTACATTTACACATGAAATACCAAGGAGAATGAACTCTTATTAATGAATGCAAAAGCCAACGGGGTTTGGGACTTCCTTGAACCACCCTACCATAGATTGGTTGAACCAAATCCTTCTTTCAGCCAATCACCCCTATGCCATATTCCAAGCATGAGTGTGGGACTCATAACCAAAAGGGAACCAAATGAGCATGGATGCCATCGGATTTCACCACCTACACCATGAGGAATTTTAGTGTCTCCTAGTCCCTAGGCTTTACCACAACCCACAATCTGATTGAGGGATCACTAGGCGATGATCGAGATGCCACCCTCTAGGATTTACTGTATATCCTTTCATTCACCAGCCAATGATTCCTAGGCTTGATCAAGGACACCCACCTCTAGGCTTTATCGTATATCCTGCCATTCACCAGTTGGGGATTCGTAGGCCCACCAAGGCAACACAAAATCCAGCTTTACCGCAACATATAGTCTGGTTCAGGGCTTAGTGGTCATGGCTTTACCGCAATCCACAGTTTGGTTTAGGGATCACTATGCCATGTGTTCTTCCTTTCAGAGATCCACCTCACTCAATTTCGAATCCATCTGGAAATCTAGCTCCACCAAAACATGAGAACCCATCACCTCAAGGCTATCCAGAAATGGAAAGTCTAGGCTAAAAAAATTTGTCACACCTACCAAAACCCATGCTAATGACAATAATAGAACCATGAACACATGCATAACCATGCATGCCAAAACTATTAAGGAAATCATACATGCAAATAATGCTAGATCATGCTCTTCCTTGCTTGATCTTTGCTTTCATTTACCTTCTTTTCTTTTCTTGATCCAATGTTGTAGTGCTCTAAGAAAACTCTAAGTGTTCAAGAGTTAGAGAGAGAGAGAATGGAGAGAGAGCTCCAAAACTGAGCTGACGAAAAGGTACCAATTTGTCCTAAAAATCCTTTTTATTTATGAGGCCTCTATTTTCTTCTATTTTCCATTATTTTCTTTCATTTTCCTCCTCACATGAAACCTATGACCTTTCACCTTCGTTTTCTCCTAATTTCCATTATTTTCATAAATAAAATTCCAATTAATGCCTCATGTCTTTCCAAATCCTTTTCCATTGCCTTTGCCAACTTCCTTAGCCATAATAAACCAAATGAACACCCACACTAGGATGTTTTTTCCCAACATTCAGCTTGGAATAAGTGTCCCATAATCTTGGTTATTATTTTTCCTTTATTAACTTTTATTACATGGAATTTTCACCATGGTTGTTACAGAAAAAGCAAAGAGAGCTTTTAGGTGCAAGGGCACACCTTGAAAGGATGAAGGGTTGAAGGGAAGAGGATTCAAGGCTTTGGCATGTGCTCATACACTCAAGAGAGGGAAGCAATCGAAGTAGGGTGAATAGTGTAAGTCTGAAGGACGAAGGAGAATGCTTTGGGCTTCCCAAGTGCATTGTGCGCTCAAGCGAGAGAAGGAGGGCATAAGGTACACTCTCAAAGGTTGAAGGAGGAGTCTTTGTGCCTTTTGTGTTTGCTCGTGTGATCAAGAGGCCCAAGATGGCACTGTTATCACCTGGATTGAACCTCAGGATGAAGGAAGGCAATGCTAGGGTAACCACAAACCATGTTTAGCCAAGTAGCCAATTTCTTTAATGAAATTTCTTGTTCAGACTTTCTACTTCCCAAAACTAAGAGGTAGAAACTCGAAACATTTTGTTTACAGCTAAAAAGGGTTTAGCCTCTGGTATGTACAATTCATTTAGAGATAATTTTGGTTGACTATTTATGGGTTCAATATTTCTTTCAACAGCTTGCGAAGAAGAATATTCGTCAAAAGATGGTCTGGGTAGGTAAAATCTTCTGGGATGGACTATTAGTCGAGGAATAGAAGGTATTTTTGGCATAATTCTGACTTGACCATTGTTTATAGCAACACGACAAGATTTATCCTTAGGTCTTTTATCATCAACAAGCGATTTATATTGAAAATACCAATCACTAGGGATTCCTATAGAATCACAAGAGCCCTACTAGGCCAAGAGAGGGATCTCTTCGTAAGGATCTCAGCCAAGATGACTAGATTAAGAAATGATATTAGGCTAGGTATAGTAGCATAAGGTTTGATTTGATTTTGAAGAGTTTTGCTGGATCAGGAGGAGCCAGACAGTTAGGGTGAGGAAATTAGGTCAAAATCGCAGGGTGTTCGATGGGAAAAGGTAGGCACAAGGCTCAGGACTCTAGGGTTTGATGGGTGAGGTGATTCAAGACAAGTGAGGAGATAGAAAGAGCATTTAAGCAACATGGATTCTTCATAAACTAAAGAAAACATAGATTGTGAATATTTTTCCAAAATAGAGCATAAATATTATGGGTTCTGCCTATCAACTTGAAAACATCCACTTAAAGAGTATGAAATGATGAAATGGAGTCAAAAATACATTTTAACACATGCAAACATAAGAAAAAATGAACTGGACATCATACCACATGGATCACAAAGAAATAGCTGCAACTTTTCATTAATCTCATGCTAAAACTGATACAAAATGATCTCTACTCAAAGCATAAGCGTCCAACTAAGTCCAACTTGTAAAATGACTGAGAAAATACATAATATATGCCAACAACCAACTCATCCTAGGCATCAGGGGTCGAATCCATGAGTGGAGGAGTAGTTGCAAGAAAGGCTGAATTGATAGCTGGAGTGTAGAGTGGTTAAAGTGACTCATCCCTCACTCTAGCACGCTGATTCATTACATGCCACATAGGCCATCTAACTGATATATCTACCATAGGTAAAGTAAAAACATGATAATTACATCATCTAGATCAATTACATAGGTAAAACTTGAATTTCCCATAGATAAAAGTCAACCTAGAATGAAACAGTGAAAATTGTGGAAAATTGTCAAACGTGCAGCGACCCTGGTCAAATGCACAGCGTCCTCTTCAAGATGACTTTTGACTGCCTTCCCGATGTCCAAATCTAGCCCAAGATATCCCATTGGAATGACTATCTGGTCTAGTTTCTAGAACGACCCTTGGTTTTCAAAATTTCCTTAATTTACACCTCCAAAATTTCAATCTCCCAAGACTGCTCAAACGCGTAGCGACCAGACCAGAAAAGAGGCAAAAAGGTGATTTTTTGGTAGTTTTTGACCCTTTTGGCTGACTAGTTTTGCTCCAAATTCTTAGAAAAAGTATAGGTTTTATGTCCTCATCATTCTGAATCTACAAATGCTGACCATTTTCTCATTGGATGCTCCAAACAAAAGTGCAGCGTCCAAGGTGCTGCACGTTTGACCATTTCACTGTCAAGAGCGCCCTCACAGTGTCAAACGCGCAACGACCTCTTCAGGGCTGCTTTTGCAGGCCTTCCCAGTGTCCAAATTTGCTCCAAGATAGCTCATTGGAAATCCCTTTGAGTCTACTTTCTAGATATACTTTTATTTTTCAATTTGAAGGTCATTTTCCTTGTAAAAATGCTAATCTCCCAAGACTGGTAAACGCGCAGTGACCTGGGTGAAAAAATGAAGTGTTCTTTTGCAGGAAACTTTTGGAGGTCTTACTAAACTCCAAATTGAGTTCATGATAGCTCATTGGAAAGATATGTTTGTCTAGTTATCATTTTACTCATCAAGCAAGTCATTTGGACACTCCAGATAGAAGGAAAATAATTTTTCCAAAGTCACTCCAGAAGTACAGCAACTCTCTTGTAGCAACTGTATTTTTGACATTTCTCTAAAACCATGACACCTATGTAAAACGTGAAGGAATTTTTTCATCCTTGGCCTATGATGGACAAACACCTCTCTCACTTTTTCCAAATGCATCCCTGTTTGGTGTGAAACATAGTTTGAAGAAAAACCAGCCCTATGTGTGGCAAATGATTTGTCCCTTGGAATGACTTCTTGAAAAATGATGGAGACATGATTTCTATGAATTTAGAATGGTCTCATACTTGTTGAAATGACCACTGTTATGCCTCCTCTACTCATATGTCTCTGATTCCATAGCCAACCCTAGCTCAGTGGGAGAGGAAATTAGGGTTTAATGTAGGCAAAACAAGGGATTTGGGAAATTTATAGGAATGAAGGGAAATAAAGGGGATATGGGGCTTCTAAATTCTTAGGAAACTTTTGGGAGGTAGGGAGGGATGTTAGGAAGTAGGGGAAACTAGAATTTCAAGGATTGAGATAGGGGAAGGGGTCCAAAAGTGAAAAACATAGGACTAGTCTAAAAAAGTGTCAAAAGCGTAGCAATAGGCTAGGGTTTGTAGAAAAATGATGATTTTGAGGGATAGGAGTGATGGAAAGTGTTTAGGAAGGTATATTAAGGATAGGGGAAGGTGTAAGAGCATCAGGATACAAATTTTGTTGATGATTTAACCATGAAGGTCATGAAACCAAGAAAAATGCCCTCAAAACCCTAGGAGAGGGAAATGAGAGGAATGGGCATGGGAAAAGGTCAAGGGAGGTAGATGGAGTGTAGGTGAGTGAGATATTGATGGATAAGAGTGAAAATGAGCCTTCCCTTGGTCTTTTATTAGATTTTCAAAATTAGTCTTGGGACCCACTTTTTCTTTCTCAAACTTGACTTGTCTTTTACAATTTACCTTTGGACTTGATCTTCTGATTTGATCTTCTTGGTGGATTTGGAAACATAATGACTTTGAAACTCTTCCTTTTGGATGATGGAACTTTGAACTTACAACACTTGGAACCATGAGAATTATTACATATTAAAACCATAAAATTACATTTTTTCTTGAATATACAAACTATTTTGCTGATGAAATCTTATTTATTCTTACTCCCTCACTTGCTGGTCTTTTATGCAGGAGATGGTGTTTTAGTGGACCTTGGAAACCCTAAGACCTAATGGAGACTTTGAATGGTTGTGACCATGATGAAAATGACTATCATGATTGATACAAATGGCATGATAAAAATAACTTTATGAATGATGTACAGTCAACAAGATATGAAACTATGCCAACAAGTAATCACATTTAGGGAAGAGTGATGTTTTTGAACTAGGACTACCATCAGTGACTAATTTTTTGCATGACCTAATGGAATGATAAAAAATTTCTGAGTGGGACCCTTAAAATGATATGAAAAGAGGATTTTTGATCACTGATGGCAGTATGAAAATACTGACTCTAACATCGGTCTTATTGGGGATGGTAGCTCCTTGGAGGTGTCAAGAACAGCATAGACCAAGTGTCTAACCATGTGGGCAAATACGGTCAAAAACTCAAAAGTGACGTGAAACTGACTCAAAACTTACTTAACTGAAACAAGTACTTACAAAGCTTATTAATGGCAATAGACCATTGAGATTTGAGGGCTCCAAATCCTGATGACAACCACCTGCCTACTGAAGAAATATGTACAATCGTGTGAAGTGAGCCTTCTAATGTAACCAATCCGGCAAATGGCTACCTACTGAAATTATGCTCTCACTTTCTCTGAGCAGGCAGAACGATGTACATGTAGGAAACTCACAATAACAATTGAAACCAAGGCTTATGCTAACAAACCAGACAACATTCATCTTCTCCAATGCTTGCAAAAGAATGCCAAAGGGATCTTGAAAATCCTGAAGCACTACCTTGTCTTGAGATCTAGCAGCAAAAATACAAGTACCCCTTTCATTTTGATATGAAAGAACAGTTGGTTGCTGATTGATAGGAAGGCATAGAGGATTATAAGCTTCTGCTATCTGAGTGTTGGTTGTAAATTCCTCGAGCATGAGAAATTTTGACTCAATTTTTGGCATACTATCTCTTTCAGGCTCATACTCCTCAATTTCATAGTCTAAGTCATTCTTAAACAAAAAACGTTCTTCAAGATTATCAAACATGACAACCCAATCATCTTCATGAAAGATTGTCCTCAAACAATATCTATTCGCTAATCTATAAATATAATTTCAAGATTGTCCTCATTTTCATAAGTGGAAGAAGCTTCACTAACATATTATTGATTATGTGAACACTGCAAACCTACATTAGCTTGATATATAACATGAACTTTCAGGAGTTGATCTATCTCATCTTTAGACATAGGAGATAGTACTTTCTGTTTTCTTTTGCTAAAACAATAATTGTCTTCTTTCCTTCCTAAAGTTTGACAAGGATGTTGAATATCTTCATATGACATGGCAACCAGATTGTCATGTTTCTTATCGCACTCATCAATCATACGAGGGAAAACTTCAGATAGGTATTGCAACTCAAAACTAACACTTGTATCATTTACCACTGAGTTATCCAAAGAATATTTTTCACTTACTTGAACAAAGATCTCATCTTGTTTTTCATAAAAGGACTGGATTACCTCCTTGTGAAGGTTTTGTTCTAATGAAATGAGAACACTTGGGTCAATAACTTTGTTTTCTTCATTCAAGATGATCTCAAAGACAAAGCTCTCCTTCATGGGATTCAAAACAAGGTACTCTTCATCATCACAATCTGAATCTCGATATGAAATAGCCAGCTTAACTCTATCACAATTTGATGCTATGAGCAGATCTAAAATAAGACTTTGTCTTCCATCATTTTCAATTGTACTAAGATCTTGAACCTACTGCAAATTTTCTTGAGCATCTTGATAAGTATCCTCTAAGCTCTCTTTATGTTGCTGAAATAGATTTTCATACAGGGCTTCCATGATCTCATCGTCCATGAAGTCATCATCTTCATAAATTTTCTCAAGATTTTCAATAAAACTATAAACATGTTTACAACAGTTCCGAACTAATATTAAGGATGGACAAGATTCTTTATACCTTTCAAAGAACATGGTATGAAAATCCTTTAAACAGTAAATACAAGCAGGCGGCAAACTTTCATACCAAGATCGGGCTTCACCTTCTAGAGTGGCCATGAATATCTTCATCAAGCAGTGTTCAGGAAAATAAACCTTCAACTTGTGAGTATGCATGTGAAATATAACCAGATGTAGAGCAGCATCATTCCTATCATCATCTTTAAACATAGGCAAAGTCCTTTGCCAATCTACCTTAGGAATTTTATTTGGGAAACCTAGAATGTGATCTAAGTGCATGGGAGCATACCTTCGAGCAAATGAATCCATTTTGATAACAATGAATTCACCAAGAAATTCTTCAGGCTACTGGTTCATGAAGAGTGGAGTTTCCATAGAAGTTCTGAACCTTGGGATTTTTTGACACTGGAGTCGCCAAGTGAATGATTTCAGCCTTCACATGCATCTGACCATTGTTCACCATCAGCAATCAGATCTAAAATTTGATGATCTTTGCCAAAGAAGATTTGTCACCTCGTCCCCAGTATGGTTGCCACTATGTTATCACCTGGATTGAACCTCAGGCTGAAGGAAGGCAATGCCAGGGTAACCACAAACCACGCTTAGCAAAGTAGCTAGCCTTACTAGGCCAGGAGAGGGTTCTCTCCATAAGGATCGTAGACGAGATGACTGGATTGAGAAATTATATTAGGCTAGGTATAGTAGCACAAGCTTTGATTTGATCTTGAAGGGTTTTGCTGGATCAAGAGGAGCCGGACAGTTAGGGCAAAGAAATTAGGTCAAAATTGCAGGGTGTTCGATGGGGCAAGGTAGGCACAAGGCTCAGCACTCTAGGGTTTGATGGGTGAGGTGATTCAAGATAAGTGAGGAGCTATAAAGAGCATGTAAGCAACATGGATTCTTCCTAAACTGAAGGAAACATAGACTGTGAATATTTTCCCAAAACAGAGCATAAATATTATGGGTTCTGCCTATCAACTTGAAAACATCCACTTAAAGAGTATGAAATGATGAAATGGAGTCAACAATACATTTTAACACATGAAAACATAAGAAAAACTGAACTGAACATCATACCACATGGATCCCAAATAAATAGCTGCAACTTTTCATTAATCTCCTGCTAAAACTGATACAAAATGATGTCTACTCAAAGCATAAGCATCCAGTTGAGTCCAACTTGTAAAATGATTGAGAAAATACATAATATAGGCCAACAACCAACTCATCCTAGGCATCAGGGGTCGAATCCATGAGTGGAGGAGCAGTTGCAAGAAAGGCTGAACTGATAGCTGGAGTGTAGGGTGGTCAAAGTGACTCATCCCTCACTCTAGCAAACTGATTCATTACATGCCACATAGGCCATCTAACTGATGTATCTACCCTAGGTAAAAGTAAAAACATGATAATTACATCATCTAGATCAATTACATAGGTAAAACTTGAATTTCCCATAGATAAAAGTCAACCTGGAATGAAACAGTGAAAATTGTGGAAAACTGTCAAACGCGCAGCGACCCTGGTCAAATGTGCAACGTCCTCTTCAAGATGACTTTTGACCACCTTCCCGATGTCCAAATCTAGCCCAGGATAGCTCATTGGAAATCTTATCCTGTCTAGTGTCCATAACTTCCCTTGGTTTTAAAAATGGCCTTAATTTACCCCTCAAAAATTACAATCTCCCAAGACTGCTCAAACGTGCAGCGACCAGGCCAGAAAAGAGGCAGAAAGGTGATTTTTCGGTAGTTTTTGACCCTTTTGGCTGACCAGTTTTGCTCCAAATTCTTAGAAAAATTACAGGGTACATGTCCTCATCATTTGGAATCCAAAAATTCTAACCCTTTTCTCAGTGGATGCTCCAAAAAAAAGCGCAACGTCGAAGGTGCTGCGCGTTTGACCATTTCACTGTCAAGAGCGCCTTCACAGTGTCAAACGCGCAATGACCTATTTAGGGCTGCTTTTGGAGGCCTTCCCTGTGTCTAAATTTTCCCCAAGATATCTCATTGGAAATACCTTTGAGTCTACTTTCCAGATATACTTTTAGTTTTCAATTTGAAGGCCATTTGCCCTGTAAAAATGCCAATCTCCCAGGACTGGTAAATGCGGAGCGACTTGGGTGAAAAAATGAAGTGTTCTTTTGCATGAAACGTTTGGAGGTCTTAATCAACTCAAAATTGAGTGCATGATAGTGAATTGGAAATATATTTTTGTCTAGTTATCATTTTACTCATCAAGAAAGTCATTTGGACACTCCAGATAGAAGAAAAAGTGATTTTTCCAAAGTCACTCCAGAAGTGCAGCAACTCTCTTGTAGCAACTGTATTTTTGAAATTTCTCTAAACCCATGACACTTGTGTAAAAATTGAAGGATTTTTGTCATCCTTTGCCTATGATAGACAAAAACCTCTCTCACTTTTGCCAAATTCATCCATGTTTGGTCTGAAACATAGTTTGAAGAAAAACCGGCCCTATGTGTGGCAAATGATTTGTCCCTTGGAATGACTTCTTGAAAAATGATGGAGACATGATGTATATGAGTTTGGAATGGCCTCATACTTGTTGAAATTACCTCCCTTATGCCTCCTCTACTCAGATGTCTCTGATTCCATAGCCAACCCTAGCTCAGTGGGAGAGGAAATTAGGGTTTAGTGTAGGCAAAACAGGGGATTTGGGAAATTTATAGGAATGAAGGGAAATAAAGGGGATAGGAGGCTTCTAGATTCTTAGGAAAATTTTGGGAGGTAGGGAGGGATGTTAGAAAGTAGGTGAAACTGGAATTTCAAGGATTGAGTGAGGGGAAGGGGTCCAAAAGGGAAAAACACGGGCCTAGTCTAAAAAAGTGTCAAAAGCGTAGCAATAGGCTAAGGTTTGTAGAAAAATGATGATTTTGAGGGATATGAGTGATGGAAAATGTTTAGGAAGGTATATTAACGATAGGTGAAGGTGTAAGAGCATCAGGATACAAATTTTGTTGATGATTTAACCATGAAATTCATGAAACCAAGAAAAATGCCCTCAACACCCTAGGGGAGAGAAATGAGAGGAATGGGCATGGGAAAAGGTCAAGGGAGGTGGATGGAGTATAGGTGAGTGAGATATTGATGGATAAGAGTGAAAACGAGCCTTCCCTTGGTCTTTGATTAGATTTTCAAAATTAGTCTTGGGACCCACTTTTTCTTTCTCAAACTTGACTTGTCTTTTACAATTTACCTTTGGTCTTGATCTTCTGATTTGATCTTCTTGGTGGATTTGGAAACATAATGACTTTGAAACTCTTCCTTTTGGATGATGGAACTTTGAACTTACAACACTTGGAACCATGAGAACTATTACATATTAAAACCATAAAATTACATTTTTTCTTGAATATACAAACTATTTTGCTGATGAAATCTTGTTTATTCATACTTCCTCACTTGTTGGTATTTTATGCAGGAGATGGTGTTTTAGTTGACCTTTGAAACCCTAAGACCTAATGGAGACTTTGAATGGTTGTGACCATGATGAAAATGACTATCATGATTGATACAAATGGCATGATAAAATTAACTTCATGAATGATGTATAGTCAACAAGATATGAAACTCTGCCAGCAAGTAATCACATTTAGGGAAGAGTGATGTTTTTGAACTAGGACTACCATCAGTGACTAATTTTTTGCATGATCTAATGGAATGATAAAAAAATTCTGAGTGGGACCCTTAAAATTATATGAAAAGAAGATTTTTGATCACTGATGGCAGTATGCAAATACTGACTCTAACAGGCACATTGTGCAAGCTTGAAAGCTGAAGTGGGAAGTGTCATGCCTTCAAAGTGTGCTCATGTGCTCAAGGAGGGCACACTTCTTCGAGTCAAAGGAGTGCGCTCAAAGGCAGGCTTGCTTTCTAAAAGGGTGACTTTTGAAACAAGGAAGGGGGATGATGCTTGAGGATTGCACTATGCGCTCTTAGAGGGTGCATGGAACACTTACAAACAATGAATGATTCTCGATTGAGGCTTAAGAGTGTGCCTAAGCACTTCTTGCCTTAATGGGTTCACTTTGCAACCAAAATTTGTCTAACTATGGGGAATACCATGTGCGACACATACCTACTGACGAAGAAACTTAGGAAAGCCTAAATAAGGATAATTATACATCACACTGCTACTTTACATACATTCCCCAAGTACAATGAGCGAAGTGTGTGAGATTGCGACCCAAAAGTGTCGTTTTGTAAAAATAAAGTTGTTTTGACCATGATACGCAATAAGATGTTCTAATTAATGTGCGACACATGAGAACTATCAAGAACACTTGAAACATATAGAATGACCTGAAACGATGCTTGACGACCAAAACGACACTAGATACGAAGGTGAAGTAGGATCCAAAATTTTAATGTAGTGAAATCTTTAGAGGGTGTTAAAGAAGCGACAATAGTGCCAGATAACAGTGAGCACAAGAAACTTATATTGAGGGAGTTTCATGTCAATTCATATTTAGGCCAACCACAATATCAAAAGATATTGACAATTGTTAATAAGTTCTATTATTAGTTGAACTTGAAGAAAGAGGTCGTTGAGTTTGTTGCGAGATGCTTGGATTTTCAGCAGGTAAAAGTAAAGTTTAAGCATCCAGTTGGTTTATCACAACGTATTGTAATTCCAGAGTGAAAATGGGAGGTCATTTCCATGGGCTTCATTACAAGTTTTTCGAGGGCATCGAAGCAGCATGATTCCATCACGGTTTTGGTTGACAGGTTAAGCAAGGTAGTTCACTTCATTACAGTGAAGTCTACTAACTTAACTAGTGATGTAGCTCAAATGATCATTAAAGAGATAGTGAGATTGCATGGTGTTCCTAAGAAAACATATCAGAAAGAGATGCCAAGCTTACTTCCAGGTTTTGAAAGGAATTGTTTGTAGGCTTGGGAAAAAGGTCGGCTTTAAGTACAACTTATCATCCGCAAATAAATGAACAGAAAGTAAGGGTCAATAGGATTGTTGAGGACATGTTGAAGATGTATGTCATGCCTAAACAGAGGAAGTAGGAGGAGTATCTTCTAATGGTAGAGTTTGCATATAATAATGGGTATTAGGAATCCTTGAGGATGAGTCCATTTTAGGCTCTTTATGGGAAAAGTTGTTAATACTCCTATCAGTTGGAGTGATCCAGTAAACATGGTGTTGATTGGACTTGATATGTTGGCTGAGATGGAGCTAAAGACACAGGGTATTAGAAGGAATTCAGAGATAAAATAGGACGGGTAAAAGAGTTTTGTAGATCAACATAGAACATTCAAGGAGTTTCAAGTTCGGGAGCATGTGTACTTGTGCATCAAGCCCAAGAGGATCTCCTTGAGAATTAAATCAGGTGCCGAGATGACACCTCAATATTGTGGATCGTTTAAGATCTTAGAGAGGATTGGACGAGTGGCCTATAGATTTACATTATCACCAATAGTGAAATTCCATGATGTTTTCCGTGTTTTATTGCTTAAGAGATATATCCAGGAGGTTGATTATGTGATTGCTTTTTTTCTATTGCAGGTGGAACCAAAGGGTGAGTTTATGCCAGAACCTCATTGAATTTTATAATGGAAATAGTTAATGCTTTGGAATCGAGCAATAAAGAAGGTTAAAGTGCAGGGGAGGTACTTTTGGCCCAATGAAGCTACATGGGAGATGATTGATTAGATGTGGGTTTTTTATCCTTGATCAGATGCAAGTTTTTTATCCTTCTTTATTTGCTGGTTGAGCAAATGTGTTTAGTTTATGTGTTTTGGTTTATATTTATATATGCATATGTGTATTGTAAATACTGCAATGATTTGTGTTATGAACTCCAATAAGTAGTATGTTGTAAATACTATAGTGATATGTCTTATAAATCTCCAATAAGTAATATGGTGATCATGGTTTCAGTAGTTCGATATGATGTAAATGATGCATTGAGTTATATTATAAAGCTCCATGGGCAGCATGTTTTGTTTGTTATAAGCATTATTGAACACCAAGGATGACGTTCGCCCAAGGAGGAGGGGTTTGTAACAATTCTTGATCAATTTTCTATGTAAATAAATAAGACCAAGGTCATGGGACACGTATTCCAAGTTTAATTGTGGGAAAAAATTATGGTGGGCATCACTTGTGGTTAATTAATGACTATGGAAATTAGCAAAGGAAAATATATAATAATTGAATTTTAATTATGAAAATAAAAGAAAATAGGGGAAAAGGAAGGTGAAGAGACACAAATTTGCATGCAAGGGAAATTAGAGGGAAAAATAGACATCAATAATAAAAAGACATCAAAGAATCAATTGCTAGCCTTTTGAAAATTTTGAGTTGAGCTCTCCTTTTGTTCTCTCTCTCATACACTTTTGCACACTTACAAAATTCTTGGAGCATGCTTGGGAGCACTCTAGCATTCACTTGGATTTGGAGAAAGCAAGCAAGGAAAGAAAGGAAGTGCAAGGAGACAATTGGATCAACAAATACAACAGGCTTACTATGCAGGTAACAGGTTGCATGTGTGATATCCTTGATGATTTTTAGATGCATGGTATATGCATGTGGACCCTTAGTTATGTGTTATCATTGGCATGTAGATTTTCCTCGATTGATAATGCTTCAATCTTGCCTTTCCATTTTCTAGATAGCCATGGTATAGTGGGTTACACATTTGGTTTTTCTTATTTGTTCTTTTGTTTCCTATGGTTGTGGGTTGAAACAAATTCTTTGTGGGTTGAATTACTAGCCCCTAGAGCCTATGGGTTAGGAAAAATGCTCTGCAGCCCTGAAACCACTTGGGTTTCCCTGGAGTCTGTGGATTGAGTTACTCCTCCTTGGAGCCTTGGGGTTGGGATAAACACTCTAGAGACCTGGAATAACTCAAGTTCCCTTGAGGTTGTTTGTTGAGTTACTAGTTCCTCAAGCCCTGGATAGCTTGAGTAAAGACCGATCTGGTTGATGTTAGTGATTTCTGGACTGCATAGGTGATATTATTGTGCTTGATGGTTGAGGTGGTTTGGCCTCTGGAAGCCCTAGTTGGTTTAATCCATATGATCCCACATTCATTCTTGTAATATTGTATAGAGGTGATTGGCTGAAAAAGAGATTTGGTTTAGCCTAATCTATGGTCGGGTGGTATGTGGAAGTCCCTGATTTGGTTGGCATTCTCATATGTTAATATGAACTATTTTCCTATTATGATCTATGAGAACTTGTATGGTTATCATGTTGACATTATGGTTGATTTGTTATGGTCTCTATTTGGTTATATGATGGTTATATACCTGGTTATATGATGTGCTCTAGTTATGGATCTTGTTCATGATTTGTTAAGTTACTGGATGGTTGATGAATGCATGGACTAACAAGTGTTGTTGTAGCTAGTTAGAGAGGGCTTAGATAATTCTTGGTGATTCTCAAAAGAAATTCAGAGGTTTATGATCAGATATGCATTCATGACATGTAGCTTTCATGTTTACCATATGTTTGACGAAATGTTTGTTGTGCATTAGGCATGTCTTGGTCAAGTTTGAATGTTTGGGATTGTTCTTATCTTAATCATGATTATGAAAGTTACAAGAAGTTCTAAGCAGTGATCCAAAGGCATGCCTAAAAAGGTGGCATAGATTTCATGTCCTCCTGATCTAAACTAAGGATTTTGGGTCATAATCGCTAGCAACCAGGCTTGTGTGTGCAACTATAGCCTTCCAAATGCATGCACATAGTGTCAAGGGTGTGGTTGGGGGTAAACTCTATGAAAAAGAGTACCAACTTAGGGATTGATCACCTAGGGTAGCTTGTAAGCCCTTGAGTGGTTTGTAGTCCCTGTGGGTTGTCAGTTTCATTTTTATGTTTTTGCGGCCCCACTTCTATACCTAGATCTTGGAGGTCAAGTCATCTCATAGTGACACCCATCTCATGTTTACCCCAGTGAGCTTGTAAAAGTGGGTAAATGTGGGAGTTGGTGTTACAACACGTTTCCATGAATTCTCCTCCACCTCCATCTCATAACACTCATGTGGAGGAGAGTCTCTATGTACAACCACATGGACCAGTAGTTGAGGTAAAAAAATTTATTCCTAAGATTTCAACATTTTCTTTTTTTAAGTTACATGCACGCAAATTAATTTGTAGACTAATTGTAATTTTTCATTGCCATTGTGTACACAAACCCATATGTAGAGCACTATCGATGTCGCAGTTCAATGGATGCATGAGTGGGATATTGGTTATAGAGGTATTTACAATGTGGGTCCATCGATGCAAGACCTAATCTTTGAGCCACAGGCAGGGGAGCACTAAACCTAGATTCATTAGACCCCCATCCTATCTTACTTGCATTTGGACTCGAGTGAGGTTAGTAGATTCATATATGTAATTAAAAATGTGGTTCAAAATAATTTATTTCCATATTGTTTATTTTGTACAAATAATGATATAATTAGTTTGAATTTGAATGTGTTATATTGCAGTACTAGATTATGGACACTTACTTTATGCAACAGAACTCACATAGGAGTTTTGGTGGTACTTAGAGTGGATAGTTTGTATATTTTCAGGCCCATTTCATAGGGCACATTCACATGTGATATCGACTTTGTATATTTTCATACATGGATAGTTTATGGATGTACATGAACATTATTTCAGTTTATGGATGCTTATTATTTCAGTTTATGGATGTTCATGTGATATTTGTAATTTGTATATATTTTCATATGGATAGTTTATTGATACATTCATTATTTTAGTTTTGGTGGTACTAAATGTGGATTGTTTGAATATTTTTAGGTCCATTTCATTGGGCACATTCACATGTGATATCGAATTTAAATATTTTCATACATGGATAGTTTATGGATGTAAATTAACATTATTTCAGTTAATGGATGCTTATTATTTCAGTTTATGGTTGTTTATGTGATATTTGTAATTTGTGTATATTTTCATATGGATAGTTTATTGATGCATTCATTATTTTAGTTTATGAATTTGTATTAATCTTGTTTATGGGTGTTCATTATTTTTTGAAGTTAACGGATCTATTAAAATTATTTTGCTAGTTTAAAAAAAAAATCTATATACTATAATTTTTATTAAAGAATATAACAATTTTGATTTATAGTTTCATAGACTAAGAAAATAAGTGCAATCTTGAGTTTTGACGCAAGTCACTTTGATACTTAAAATGAACTAAAATATATCGTTGTTCAATTAAAAAACACAAATAGGATTGGAATAAGTTTTAAATTCAATTTTAAATGATGTCTGGTAAACAACAAATAATTTTTATTCAAATTTATTTATTTTGAGATCATCTATAAGAGCTTAGTCATAACATGATATTTAAGTCATATGTATTGGAATTTAATATAACAAAAAATAATTAACGATATATGTGTCTATAATTTTATATATAATTAAATACAAATTTACCTGGTTATCTCGGGGTTCAATTAAAAAACACAAATGAAATTGAAATAATTTTTATTCAATTGATTTTATTTTGAGGTCAACTACAAGAGCTTAGTCATAATATGATATAATTACAATCTTACTATGATGCAAGTCACTTTGACACTTAAAATGAACTAAAATATATCATGTATCAATTTAATATTGAACATGGAAAGAATTACAATCATGCTTCATATTGGCTTGTAGAAAGTGTCTTTTAGTGCAATCAACATGTATGTTATTATAATTCAATTTTAAAAATAAATTATTTGAATTCTAAAGTCATACATATTATAATAAAAAATCTATATATGATATTATTTGTGATCCACCCATATACCATTGCATGGTCATTTTTTCTAAGTATTTCAATCAATTTGTTATGATTGAAATAAGTTTTATTCAATTTTATTTCATTTGAGGCTATCTACAAGAGCTTAGTCATATATATATATATATATATATATATATATATACTCTATTTGTTGCACTTTTTACAATCTAATATGAAGCATGGAAAATGAGAATAAAATGAATGTAGTTAATTGCAAATATATTACAATTTCAAGAAGCAAACATTTCAATTAAGTGAACATTTTATTTGAGATGAAAATTCAAGTATTTTATTTATTGTTGAATTACTATAACATATAAATCAATTCACATCATCAATAATTTTTATGCTTACACTAAAATCAATGCACAATATTAATCTAATTACTTTGAAATTAATGTACACCGTACATCTAGTTACATAAAAATAGAAATCAATGCATATAATGCAAACAATCAAATAGGATGAGAAATCTACATTGAAATCATTGCATCTAATGCAAACAATCAAAGAGGATTAGAAACCAACGTCTACACTGAAAGAAATGCATCTAATGCAAGCAATCAAATAAGATTAGAAATCAACATTTACACTAAAATCAATGCATCTAGTGCTAGCAATGAAATAGGATTAGGAATCAACATCTACAATGAAATCAATGCATATAATGTAAGAAATCAAACATAATTAGAAATTAGCATCTAATTTAGTGAAACCAATGCATCCAATGCAAGAAATCAAATAGAATTAGAAATCAACATCTATACTAAAATCAATGCATCTAGTGCAAACAATTTTCTTCCCTTTCTCTTCCCCCTCCATCTATATCTATATATTCCTCCATCTCTCCTTATTTGTCTTTGTATATCACCTCCCCAAACACACATGCTCTCTCTCTTCATATCTATCTATCTCTCCCTCCCTGCCTCTCTATCTCTATCTTCCCTCTCTCCCTCTACCATCTATACCTTTATCTCCCTTTGGCTCTCCTTCTTCATCTTTGTATATCACCCTGCAAATATACACATTGTTTCTCCATATATATCTATATCTTGCTCCCTCTCCCTCTGCCTCTCTTCCCCTTCTCTCCCTTTGTCTCCCCTTCTATCTCTCTTCCTTCCCACTCTAGTCTCTCCCTCTCTCTCCATCTCCCTTGTCACTCCCTCTCTCTATCTCCACATTTCTCTCTCTGTATATCTTTCTTTTTTCATCCTCTCTCTCTCCCTCCAACTCCATCTCTCTCCCTCCCTCCCTCTCTCTCTCTTCCTCCATATCTCTCCTTTTCTCTCCCACCTCCCTCTCTCTCCCCACCTCATCTCTCTCTCTCTCTCCCCCTTCTCTCCCTCTCTCTCTCCTCTCCTTCTCTCTTTCTTCGCTCCTCTTCTCTCCCCCTCACTTTATTTCCATCTCTCCCTTGTCACTCCTTCTATATCTCCACCTCTATCACTCTAGGTCTTTGTTCTTCCCCCACATATATATTTGGAGCTAATATACATCCTAATATATTAATATATATTATAATATAATAAATTTTATATTATATTAAAGTTAATATTATATTAATCCAAAATTAATAATATTAACATTAAAATATAGTAATATTAAATTTTTAATTTTAATATCAGATTTCCTAATTTAATATTAATAGTAAGAATATTTTTTTAATATTAATATTAGATTTAATGAGGTTTCTACATGACATGATAACAAAAATTATGATAAAATTTGGAATTTTAATGTGCTAAAAACTTTAATTTTATTTGGAATTTTAATGTTATAATTTTTTTTTTTGTGGAAGGTAAAATTCAAGGTATACTATAGGGTATATTTTGAGCACGGATAGACATGCTTACACTTTTCCCCCATACTAGGTTGTAGAATGCACCTCTTGGCGCAATAACATAAGAATTTTCTATTGTTATTCATAACCTAGTTCTAGTTGAATTCTCATTTTTAGTAAAATAATATCATATCAACTTGGTTAAATCATAATGTATTAAATTTTAGATCTTTATTGATTCGAAAATATAAATTATATTATTATGGGATTCACATAATGATTTGCAAATTTATTTACATGGGCTCGATTATGCTTAATAGCTCCATTGATCCCTTGGTTAACCATGTAAATGGCTCGATCAAGGGTTTAGGAAATCCTTGATTGAGATATTTGAATTTAAAATTCAAGTGCTCAATCAAGCTTCTGAGGTCCTAAAAACCACAATTTTAGTACCCCTTCTGCATATTTTTCTGTAACACCATTTTGCACCCTAGCAGACTTAGGGAAACAATTGTCCTTAGGTGGCAAAGTTGATCATGTTGGATTCATAAAGAATCCTCTACCCAATGGAATATGAGTTTAACATTTTTGAATTCGTATGATATATTTCATCTAATTTATTTTAAACATAATTCTTAATTTTTTTGGACTGTTTTAAAAAGGCTGAATAAAAAACCAACATGAAATATACATAATGAAAAAATTTCAAAAAATACCACTATCTTTGTTTACGAGTCCTCTTAAAAAGATTACTCTTGGTTATTCAATTTATTTGAATAGTTGAAAAAAGATCATACGCAAACATGTGTCTACAAAGTGCAATTGAAATATTACTTTGCCAACTTCGAGAAACAATAAAAATATAATTATAGAAAAAATAAATTTTAATATGAAAAACTTAGTTCTCTCTGTGTCCATCATACTCATATATATATATATATATATATATATATATATATATATATATATATATATACATATATTACACATTTTAGATTGAGTTATGCTATGTGAACACACGCATGTCTCTTGAGATGTGTGAAAATTTACGAGGACAAACATTTAATTTAATGGAAAATTGACATATTATACGACACTAATTTTTTTTGCAAAAAATATCATCAGGACAAGAGCATAATTCTTCACAAATAGTCTTTTTACTCTGAATCAAAATTCAAAATGCTTATAGAAATTTTGAGGGCTTCAATTTGATAAAAAATAGAATTTTAAAATGTCATCACCACATTTGATTCAAAAGCGTAACCCATTTTCATGCATTCACCCTATATGATTCGTTCTATTATGGTAGTGATTAGTGTAGAGCTATAAAAAGGGTCTCTTTCACCTCTAATTACCTCACATTAATATGTCAATCCGGGAATGTTTGGTTATTTCAAAGAGTGACTCAATCTGAGGCTATTTGTTAGAGTAATGCTAGTAGTACAATGTCCTACAAAAACACAAGAGTAAACTAATGCTTGTCTATGACTAAGTTCCTTCAAATGACTAAAGCACACACTCTTAAAGCTAGGCAACTTTATCAGTCAAGGGTTCGACATCAATAGCCCATCCCTTTGGAAACTGATGGAAAGAAAACTAGAGCATGGACCACGGGTCTGGGAGCGAGGCAGTAAATACCGAGGCTCACTACAGCCACAGATCGTCTCTCACACCAAATGCGAGTAAATGAAAACGGAAGATAAAAATGGAATGGCAAATAGGAAATTGAACAACAAATCTAGAATGGAACAACAATGCTTAAAAATGGAACAACAATTGCTATAACTAAACCTCGCGAGTAATAATCAAACTTTATCCTATCAACTCAAATGCTCTCATTGTAATCAAAACTCCAATCTTTCATTCTCCAAGAAAATAACGCAATCAACTAATGGAACAACAATGACTACTAATTATGGAACAGCCTGTGAAAATCATACATGCATAACACTCTGAAGAAGTAATCTGATTTAACACCGATCATCAATAGGAATTACAACTGTGTTTCAAAATGGAACAACATGAACCTGTTGTGGCCAGCAACACCCCCCCCCCCTTTTTTCATTTAAGTGTTGTCCAAAATACTAAATGAATGGGGACCCTTAGTTAAAACTTTAGGAAAAGCAAGAGTTTCCTTTCTTCAAAATAAGGTTACCATCGTAAGCTTAGGTAGATCTTTTGAATACTTTAAAACCTAAGTTTATGATAAGAAAAATCTTTAAAAAAGTCGCATCATAAAATGACAGAAAAACTCCTCCATTTGGGTATAATCCTGGTATGTGCAAGATTCTCGTACTAAGCGATATATCGCATCGCAATAAAGTAATGCCAATGAGAAAGCCTTCAAGATTTTCCGATTTGCAATAACCCCGATCGCAAGATCGCATATCGCAGGAATGGGCTAACAAAAATATGGCAAGCATAAAACTTCTGCGATCTGCGATGTGTGCGATATTGCGATAACGCGATGGTGCGATAATGCGAGAGCGCGATGGTGCGATAATGCGATGTCACGATCTGCGACGATTGCGAACCAAATCGCAAAATCACCCCATCACGAATCTTTCGGGCGCGTTATTCAAGAAAAGCCACTTACCATAATCTAACTTAAGATCATGCGCTTTTAATGATAATAAAGGAATTAGTTGTCATCTATTAAATGTAGACGCGTGCTTTTGCAAAGAATTACTTCACGTAAGGTGGCATATTTGATATATCTGCTGCATTTAAGACTCTCCCATCACCTTTCTTGATCAATCATTTCCATTTGTGAGCTGCAGGAACGAAGAACGAAAGGCGATACCAAGCCATACGCAGGGAGAAATGGGAAAGAAAAGTAAGGCTCAGGGCTCTGAGGTGAAGGAGATGGCACCTTTATATACAGACATAGCTTGTAACAGAGACGCAGGGATATCGACGTGGGAAAGCATGTACAGACTTCTTGAAGAAGAAAACCCCAGAATAATGAAGGTTACCGCTGTCGCAGATTCACAGGGCTCTTCCGAAGCATCCTTAGAAGAACTGGCATGCTCATTCCTTCATCGGATAGCAGCAAGGCCTAAAATTCTCCCATATACGGATATGATCAAGTGGATACTTGACAATGAAAAAATGAACGACAGACAGTTCAAGATTCAAGGACATGGGCTCATCGGGTCATTCGCTGCACAAGACTTAAAGCTCATGTATCATCTTCCTGAACCGCAGGCGACTTACAATGCACAATTCATTAAAAAATTTATGGCGGAGAACCCGAACCTATCAGAGACCACTAAATATTGGTCCAGAAAAGATGAACTGCTCAAAAAGGATAAAAACGGTATGTACAGCACTGGTTCCCTCACCTCTTCGTATTGTTTTGTTGCGGCCATGCTTTGTAGATTATTTGGGATGCCAGATATCAATAAGTTTTCGTCTGAATGGTTACCATTGATTGATGCTGCCACAAATGCCGTTATTATAGATTGGGCCAAGATCTTTTCTGATAACCTATTCACAGCTATTATCAATTACCGGTCTAAGAGATCCATGTCTCAAAGGATCTATCCTCCTTTTTACCTATCCACATATGTTATGGATTCTATTTGTTATGTGTCTAAATTTCCCTCTATGGGTTGGAAATGGACAACTCAGGACCCATTACCCATCCATGTTTATCATAAGATGTTATGGGATTCTCAGTTCATTCCACATTTCTACCAAATTTGTCATGGGCTTATCTTACCCATGTATAGAATGATGTATGATAAAGAACCCCCGAGGTGCTCACCCGAGGCACAGATAGATATCATCCCCATTGCAAGATGGTTCGGGGAAGAATGGTTCACCTATATTAGAGTATTTGGAAGCACCGTCCCTCCTCATGTCCTACCTTTGTATATTCCTGACAAACTGCTGGCTCGAGAAATTGCATATCAAACCTGTTCAGAAGGCGGCCTAACCAAAGACCTAAAAGACAAAAAGAAGGCCATATGGCCCCAGTTTCCTGTAGCTTGTGGGGCCTTTTCATTGTTCGATGTAGGTCACGCGTTCACCGAAGTGGATAATATGATGTGTCTACAATTATTTAAATTCCCGGCAAGGCCATTTGACCCAAATGAAGTTGCCCAAGGTTTCACAACGAACGTCAAGATAAAAGTATTCATTGGAAAGAAGGACTTACTTGATGATTTATTTCAGAATAAAAGCTCACTCCAGGAAATTTTGCGGGAAGCTCAATCGCGATTGTCTCCAGATGACCTCCAAAAATTCATGGTATACAGGGAAAGAAGACTAGCCACTGTTCCTCTAGAAAAGCTGCAACTACCTGCCAGAGAACCTACTCCAAGCATTAGCCTTAGTGAGAATTCAAGCGCTGCTGGATCTAAATCTAAGAGTGGACAAGAGATGCCTGAGCATTCTAAAAAATCCGAAAACGACCAAGATAGAGGCGAAGAGTCAGCTAAGCACACTGCTCAGTTAACGGAATTTCCGCAGCAGCAAGTTATCACCTCCCCGTCAAGAGATGTTCCCCCTCTCATCATTGAAGCACCACCCGTCACAACAGAATTAGACAAAGAATGGGAAACCTTCAACGAACTGATCAATCTTGAAGGACAGGCCCCAAAAACACCTGTGAGCAATACACAGGTAACACAAGAAGTGTGCTCAACCATAGTCAGCAATGTCACAGAAACGGAGCATATTCCTATCGCTCCATCTTCTGAGCTTCTACTGAATGCAGAAGAAATTCCCCCACTGGACATATTTTACAGTCCCCAACATAAAGCAATTGTAAGAAGGCAAAGAAAAAAGAGAAAGTTAGAAAACACACTTTCTCAAGATGCTGAGCATTTAGACGTCCTGTGGAGAGATCCTATCAATAATCCAACTGAAAATCTCACCAAACTGTCTCAGATCGCAGGGGCGTATGCCTCTACGACAATTGACAAAGCGTCAGAAGTACAGCAATTGCTGAAAGAGCAAGAAAAGCATATACAGGTACTGCAACTACAATTGCAACAAGCCAATGCTAATAATGAGGTACGCAAACAACTTGAAAAGTTGCAGGAAGACTTCCAGCAAATGCAAATAAGTTATCAAAGAAGTTTGGATGAAAAGGGAAAACAATTGCAGGATGTACAGGAGATGCACAAAGATGACCCTAAAATTACAGAGTTCATTTCAGAGTCTATTGCCTTGAACGAACAACTACTGCAGCAACATGACGAGTTGGGACAGAAGATATCACAGTGGAGTTATTATTGCGAACTGAGTGATAAAATCACCAATCAAGTGGTGGACTTGCGAAGTGACTATGATCAGATTGACAAACGAGTGATGGAGTACTTGGCTTGGTAGGAAGAAGACGAGGGAAAAAGAGCAGTCACACCCAAGATAAATGAAAATCATAAAGACTTGCTCTTCAACAAATGGGACGATCAAATCAGGGAAGCGGAACAAGCAGCAGAAACAGCAGCTACGACAGTGAGCATTCTTATCAACTGTGTAAATGAAAATTTGCACAGAGCAAACTTGATCGAAGAGACCACCCCAGGGTATTTGCCAAATAAACTGCGACTAGAAGCAGAATGGAAACAGAAGGCACAAGAAAAGGAAAAGGCGGTCCAAGCACTAGACAGGTTAAATTGGGAGTGTTACTGGGCATACTTGGTAAAGCCGCATAGTCAGCAAATGACTGTGAAATGTATCATAAATGCGGCCGAGAAAGTAGTGCCAGCTCTCATAGATTATGTTTTCTCAGCCCAGCTCAAAGCAGAAGTCAACCAGCCGACTCTCCTCAAACCCATGATGAATTCATGCAGCTTTAAAGATCAGATTCAGAAGTAATTTTATTTAGAATGTTGTTTTTTCTTTAAAATTAGATTAGAAAAAGGATGGTCATTTGAAAACCGTATCCTAAATTTTGTAAATTAACTATTATTAAAATTAGGAAGTAGTATTTTAACCCTTCTCATGCATTTGGAGAAGGGTCCAGAAATTTGTCAAAAACTTGTCCTCAGAACATGCATTTCTGCACCCTCAGAGGAGGTTTTGATGAATGGATGGATCGAGGTTTATTAATGTTTGAATTTGATATCTGCTACTGATGTTGCACTTCTGTACTCTTAGTAGATGTTAGAACAAGTAGAGATAAATCATTTTTGCTTGAAGCTTATGAGTAGGATTAGTCATAAATGGTACTTTTATCTCTTGGCCATTTTTGCTTATATTCTTAAAGTGATATACAGTTTCTAGTTGTTTATATGTTATTGCATGAATGTGTGAGTTACTATTTGGCACTTTTGTACGGTGGAATCATTTATTTATGTTTGATATATGAATAACTTATTATGCGATATGTTGTTCACAACTGTTTTGCCTAACTTTTTATGAAAAGTGGTTCATCTTAATTGATTTCTATTCTTATGATAGCTGAATGATCTTTATTACCGGTTATTGTTTGAAATCTCTTTAGACCGCATAATAGAAGAAATACATCCCAGGTTAGCATAGATTAGATGTGCTGTTTTCATTAGATTACAAGATCATTAGAATTAGACTAAAGTAGCTTAGATTAGAACTTGTAGATCAGCATCATCCAACTCTGCACACACACACCCTTAGATTGGGAAACTGGTCCCATTATCCCCAGTCGGACCCGCTATACCAAACGGATAAGGAGCTGCCAACCAAGGTCCGGACCGGGTGGGTATCGCCCTTGTTGTCGACCCGATTTTCGAGGCTTCAACATAATTGGCGCTAGAAGGAGGGCCTGAACATAGTGTTTGTTGGAATGGTTTGAAATCGTAATCATTTGAATTAGGATGGATGCTCACAAACTTCCCATTTGGAGTTGCATCCATGTTCGTGCCTATTCCAACACTCCACCTGAAGTGGTAAGACTCTTATCTCAGGTAAAATTCAATGGTAAGAATAATTCTTCTGCTTTTAATCATGCTCTTCAATTTATTCAAAGAGTTTCAAGTTTGAACGTTCAAAGAATTGATGAAGACGTTTTATGCAGAATTTTTACTCTTAAATTCACTGCGGAAGCTAGAAAATGGTGTAGAACCCTCCTAGTTGCCTCAATTCATAGCCTGGACCAATTTGTCAAAGCTTTCATCTGTAAATTTGATTGCTATGATTATGATCAGGTATATGATGAGATTGAGTATCTACGAAAAGAAGATGAATCTGTTAGGGATTTCAATATGCGATTTCATCTTGATTGTCTAAAATATGATCTTGAAAATGAAATCATGAATGAAGAATCTTCAGATTATTCTGAACATTCCCTACCTCCTATGTCTGATCCATCAGAAATTAGTTCGAGTCTTGTTTTATTTTCTTCTAATAGGAATGAGAATTCCAATTTAAATGTGCGAATCACTCATGATGAAGAAAATTCCCAAAGCTTAGGAAACCTGCCTGCTCTAATGCAAGAAGATAAAAGCGAAGATGTTGAAAGAAAGTCTGCCTTGGAACTAGAAGACAACTTGGAGACAAGGTTCGATAATATCATCGCAAGTCAACAAATGCAGATGCCCAGGTTAGAATAGCAAATTAAATCTCTTTTGGAAAATACAAACACACAAAGGTATGATCTAAAGCCCGATGTTTACGGTGAATGTGATGAACAAGAATTTTTTCACGATGATATTTTCAAATGCATTGTTTCGAAATCGCATTTTTCTCTTTATCCTGATGTATTCAGTGATGATAATTTTTTCCCCCTCAGTATTAATGATATCTCAAAAAGTACAGAGGATTATTCAAATAAATCACCATTAGGTTTTCAAAATAAAGAGGCAGCTATAGAACATCCTTTGGTCATTAATAAACAAGAATGACTTGACCTTCCTTTTCTGAAAATATTGGATGAAAAAGAAAAATCTAGAGAGACCAGTAAAATCATTTATGATAGCTACTATGATGATGATGGTGATATTGATTTATCTCAAGTAACTCAACAGAGCTCAGATAATGAGAGATATTCCAATCCAAGAATCATATCAATCGATCCTCATTCCAGAGTGACAGATCATTTGCATGATTTTACTATCCAAAACAATATCCCGATCTATGATTCGTATCATGAGAAAACCCCTATGCCTGTTCCCAATCATAACTTGTTTTCCGATTCACAAGACGTAATTCGAAATTACTCGGATCCCATAATTCTGGCCAGCTCTTGTGAAGAAGAAGATATTTCAAGTCAATCCCAATTGTGCTGTAACACTAGCTGTACAGATAATCATTACATTCTTTTTCGCTTGCACTCATCTTGTACAAAATCGGATTGTGTTTTAAATTTTCAGACTTTCGATAGATTACTATGGTATATTGAGCACCTTATCAAAGAACATTCGAAAGATGTATTACCATTTTGGAAAACTAATTTGTGTCAAGGAAATACAGAACTTTTTCAATTCCACAATCAATCAATATCAGCCTTTCAGGAGAAACTTCTGTGTCATCCAAAACATCATCAACAAAAAAAAGTATTTTTTGAAACTCACCAGCAATTCGCGTTAATTGATAAATCTCTTTCCAAAAATTTCCATCTATTCTTCATTGATTTATTTAGTGATTTATATGTGGAAACTTTCCTTTTACGAGAAATTGCCAAAAGCTTAACTTTAATGCATAGTAGATTACAGGCCATTAAAACTAAAAAATCATATTCGCAATCTGGCTTGTCATCTTTCCTATTACGTGATCACCAATCCATAACAGAAATTCATCCCGATTTTTATGATCCAATGGGTATCCAATTAGACAGAAGATATCATAAGAAAGAAATTTCAGGCGGAATTCCAACTGAAGTTACACTTTCTGATCCTACATCCAATATTCATAGTCCAAGAAAAGTTTTATTCTTAACACTAATGTTTAAAAGGTACATACGTGTGGGGATAAAAATGAAAATATGGTTCCACTGGAAATATCATTTTACCTAGTTAATTTTTCTATTTATGGTTAGAATAGGAGTAGGGATAGTTTAGCTAGGTTGTTAAGTGTATAATTTAGTTTTTAAATATTGATAGGAAAAATAAGAGAAGAACTTATCCCTATCATGTACATATATCCAAGGGAATAGTTACCTCTCATTTCTTTAAATATTCTCCTCCCTAATAAAATTTGCCTGTGGTTAACAGCGTTTGACATTTACTAAAGACACCCTTTCTCTATCAGATTTTGAACTTCTGCTCGTATAAATATCAAATCTTTTGGAAACTTGATCTTTATTATTAATAGATACAGTTAAAAACTTTAAGCTAGATATGATACTAGTTTCAACTTCCAAAAATTTGACGAAGGCAATCTTAGTGAAGAAATTGTTTTATATTAGTACAATGAAAGGTATCAATAATGAAATGAGGATTCCCTGTAGATCAGCCATGTCCAAAAAAAAAAAAACTCTATTATTGTCATCCAGGGCTTTCTTAAGGAAAAAAATGACTTCCTCCCTGCTAAAGGAAATCACAGCATCTAGAGAAACGACCCAAGGATACACTATATCTTGAAGAATAAGAGGTCTCATCACGAGTCGGCTTATCATGATCACATATATTATAACTTTGCTGACTTTGCCAAACACTGTCCATCAAAACAGGGCAATGACTCAAGATTGTTGAAATCAAAAGACAAGGGGTCTCATTACGAGCCAACTTGTTCAGCGAAAGTGTAAATCAAGTGAATGACTGTGTCATAATTTGGCTACCAAACCAAGACATTGTTCTTTGAGAATAAAAAAGGAAAAAGTGTTAATATGGGTTTTTCTCTGAAAGGTGTAGATCACCTTAAGCAGGATAAAGGATCATTACTGGGTAATAGGTAACCCTGTCGAGGCTATGAACGCCTGCTGGCAGCAGAGGCTCTACCTATGACAAATGAGCATATTTAAAAAAAAAAAAAACTGGTACACAGGGAAGACCTTATTTTTATTTTTACAAGACCAAGTAATGGCTAATGTAAATGCAAGGACCAACTAAGGAAGCAAATAATTAAAGTAGAAAGAGGTTGGAACGAAATGTCGTTGACGGTTTGGGGTATAATCCACTTTATCTTTTTATAATAAAGTTTAATTTTCCAAAAAAAAAATTGTTTTGGAAATTTGAAAAGTTCAATAGAAAATCAGAGATAACTGGTTCTCCCAAGTGAATCGCCAATTGTTGTGGCCAGCAACAACCCCCCCCCCCTTTTTTCATTTAAGTGTTGTCCAAAATAATAAATGAATGGGGACCCTTAGTTAAAACTTTAGGAAAAGCAAGAGTTTCCTTTCTTCAAAACAAGGTTACCATCGTAAGCTTAGGTAGATATTTTGAATACTTTAAAACCTAAGTTTATGATAAGAAAAATCTTCAAAAAAGTCGCATCATAAAATGAAAGAAAAACTCCTCCATTTGGATATAATCCTGGTATGTGCAAGATTCTTGTACTAAGCGATATATTGCATCACAATAAAGTAATGCCAATGAGAAAGCCTTCAAGATTTTCTGATTTGAGATAACCCCGATCGCAAGATCGCATATCGCAGGAATGGGCTAACAAAAATATGGCAAGCATAAAACTTCTGCGATCTGCGATGTGTGCGATATTGCGAGAGCGCGATGGTGCGATAATGCGAGAGCGCGATGGTGCGATAATGTGATGTCGCGATCTGCGACGATTGCGAACCAAATCGCAAAATCACCCCATCACGAATCTTTCGGGCGCGTTATTCAAGAAAAGCCACTTACCATAATCTGACTTAAGATCATGCACTTTTAATGATAATAAAGGAATTAGCTGTCATCTATTAAATGTAGATGCGTGCTTTTGCAAAGAATTACTTCACGTAAGGTGGCATATTTGATATATCTGGTGCATTTAAGACTCTCCCATCACCTTTCTTGATCAATCATTTCCATTTGTGAGCTGCAAGAACAAAGAACGAAAGGCGATACCAAGCCACACGCAGGGAGAAATGGGAAAGAAAAGTAAGGCTCAAGGCTCTGAGGTGAAGGAGATGGCACCTTTATATACAGACACAGCTTGTAATAGAGACGCAAGGATATCGACGTGGGAAAGCATGTACAGACTGCTTGAAGAAGAAAACCCTAGAATAATGAAGGTTACCATTGTCGCAGATTCACAGGGCTCTTCCGAAGCATCCTTAGAAGAATTGGCGTGCTCATTCCTTCATCGGATAGTAGCAAGGCCTAAAATTCTCCCATATACGGATATGATCAAGTGGATACTTGACAATGCAAAAATTAACGATAGACAGTTCAAGATTCAAGGACATGGGCTCATCGGGTCATTCGCTGCACAAGACTTAAAGCTCATGTATCATCTTCCTGAACCGCAGGCGAATTACAATGCAAAATTCATTAAAAAATTTGTGGCGGAGAACCCGAACCTATCAGAGACCACTAAAGATTGGTCCAGAAAAGATGAACCGCTCAAAAAGGATAAAAACGGTATGTACAACACTGGTTCCCTCACCTCTCCGTATTGTTTTGCTGCGGCCATGCTTTGTAGATTATTTGGGATGCCAGATATCAATAAGTTTTCGTCTGAATGGTTACCATTGATTGATGCTGCCACAAATGCCGTTATTATAGATTGCGCCAAGATATTTTCTGATAACCTATTCACAGCTATTATCAATTACCGGTCTAAGAGATCCATGTCTCAAAGGATCTATCCTCCTTTTTACCGATACGCATATGTTATGGATTCTATTTGTTATGTGTCTAAATTTCCCTCTATGGGTTGGAAATGGACAACTCAGGACCCATTACCCATCCATGTTTATCATAAGATATTATGGGATTCTCAGTTCATTCCACATTTCTACCAAATTTGTCATGGGCTTATCTTACCCATGTATAGAATGATGTATGATAAAGAAACCCCGAGGTGCTCACCTGAGGCACAGATAGATATCATCCCCATCGCAAGATGGTTAGGGGAAGAATGGTTCACCTATATTAGAGTATTTGGAAGCACCGTCCCTCCTCATGTCTTACCTTTGTATATTCCTGACAAACTGCTGGCTCGAGAAATTTCATATCAAACCTGTTCAGAAGGCGGCCTAACCAAAGACCTAAAAGACAAAAAGAAGGCCATATGACCCCAGTTTCCTGTAGCTTGTGGGGCCTTTTCATTGTTTGATGTAGGTCACCCGTTCACTGAAGTGGAGAATATGACATGTCTACAATTATTTAAATTCCTAGCAAGGCCATTTGACCTAAATGAAGTTGCCCAAGATTTCACAACGAACGTCAAGATAAAAGTATTCATTGGAAAGAAGGATTTACTTGATGATTTATTTCAGAATAAAAGCTCACTCCAGGAAATTTTGCGGGAAGCTCAATCGCGATTGTCTCCAAATGACCTCCAAAAATTCATGGTATAGAGGGAAAGAAGACTAGCCACTGTTCCTCTAGAAAAGCTGCAACTACTTGCCAGAGAACCTACTCCAAGCATTAGCCTTAGTGAGAATTCAAGCACTGCTGGATCTAAATCTAAGAGTGGACAAGAGATGCTTGAGCATTCTAAAAAATCCGAAAACGACCAAGATAGAGGCGAAGAGTCAGCTAAGGACACCGCTCAGTCAATGGAATTTCCGCAGCAGCAAGTTATCGCCTCCCCGTCAAGAGATGTTCCCCCTCTCATCATTGAAGCACCACCCGTCACAACAGCATTAGACAAATAATGGGAAACCTTCAACGAACTGATCAATCTTGAAGGACAGGCCCCAAAAACACCTATGAGCAATACACAGGTAACACAAGAAGCGTGCTCAACCATAGTCAACAATGTCACAGAAACGGAGCATATTCCTATCGCTCCATCTTCTGAGCTTCTATTGAATGTAGAAGAAATTCCCCCACTGGACATATTTTACAGTCCCCAACATAAAGCAGTTGTAAGAAGGCAAAGAAAAAAGAGAAAGTTAGAAAACACACTTTCTCAAGATGTTGAGCATTTAGACGTCCTGTGGAAAGATCCTGTCAATAATCCAACTGAAAATCTCACCAAACTGTCTCAGATCGCAGGGGCGTATGCCTCTGCAACAATTGACAAAGTGTCATAAGTACAGAAATTGCTGAAAGAGCAAGAAAAGCAGATACAGGTACTGCAACTACAATTGCAACAAGCCGATGCCAATAATGAGGTACGCAAACAGCTTGAAAAGTTGCAGGAAGACTTCCAGCAAATGCAAATAAGTTATCAAAGAAGTTTGGATGAAAAGGGAAAACAATTGCAGGATGTACAGGAGATGCACAGAGACGACCCCAAAATTACAAAGTTCATTTCAGAGTCTATCGCCTTGAACGAACAACTACTGTAGCAACAGGAGGAGTTGGGACAGAAGATATCACAGTGGAGTTATTATTGCGAACTGAGTGATAAAATCACCAATCAAGTGGTGGACTTGCGAAGTGACTATGATCAGAATGAAAAACAAGTGACGGAGTACTTGGCTTGGTAGGAAGAAGACGAGGGAAAAAGAGCAGGCGCACCCAAGATAAATGAAAATCATAAAGACTTGCTCTTCAACAAATGGGACGATCAAATCAGGGAAGCGGAACAAGCAGCACAAACAGCGGCTACGACAGCGAGCATTCTTGTCGACTGTGTAAATGAAAATTTGCACAGAGCAAACTTGATTGAAGAGACCACCCCAGGGTATTTTCCAAATAAACTGCGACTAGAAGTAGAATGGAAGCAGAAGGCACAAGAAAAGGAAAAGGCGGTCCAAGCACTAGACAGGTTAAATTGGGAGTGTTACTAGGCATACTTGGTAAAGCCGCATAGTCAGCAAATGAATGTGAAATGTATCATAAATGCGGCTGAGAAAGTAGTGCCAGCTCTCATAGATTCTGTTTTCTCAGCCCAGCTCAAAGCAGAAGTCATCCAGCCGACTCTCCTCAAACCCATGATGAATGCATGCAACTTTAAAGATCAGATTCAGAAGTAATTTTATTTAGAATGTTGTTTTTTCTTTAAAATTAGATTAGAAAAAGGATGGTCATTTGAAAACCGCATCCTAAATTTTGTAAATTAACTATTATTAGAATTAGGAAGTAGTATTTTAACCCTTCTCATGCATTTGGAGAAGGGTCCAGAAGTTTGTCAAAAACTTGTCCTCAGAACATGCACTTCTGCACCCTCGGAGGAGGTTTTGATGAATGGATGATCGAGGTTTATTAATGTTTGCATTTGATATCTGCTACTGATGTTGCACTTCTGTACTCTTAGTAGATGTTAGAACAAGTAGAGATAAATCATTTTTGCTTGAAGCTTATGAGTAGGATTAGTCATAAATGGTACTTTTATCTCTTGTCCATTCCTGTTTATATTCTTAAAGTGATATACAGTTTTTAGTTGTTTATATGTTATTGCATGAATGTGTGAGTTACCATTTGGCACTTTTGTACGGTGGAATCATTTATTTATGTTTGATATATGAATAACTTATTATGCAATATGTTGTTCACAACTGTTTTGCCTAACTTTTTATGCAAAGTGGTTCATCTTAATTGATTTCTATTCTTATGATAGCTGAATGATCTTTATTACCGGTTATTGTTTGAAATCTCTTTAGATTGCATAATAGAATAAATACATCCCGGGTTAGCATAGATTAGATGTGTTGTTTTCATTAGATTACAATATCATTAGAATTAGACTAAAGTAGCTTAGATTAGAACTTATAGATCAGCATCATCGAACTCTGCACACACACACCCTTAGATTAGGAAACTGGTCCCATTATCCCCAGTCGGACCCGCTATACCAAACGGATAAGGAGCTGCCAACCAAGGTCCGGACCGGGTGGGTATCCCCCTTGTTGTCGACCCGATTTTCGGGGCTTCAACAGAACCCTGAATCATAAAGAACACACCTTTCAGATAATTTCCTCAACACACATCCTCAGCATAGAAGCTCCATAACATAATGATAATAATGTTCAATTAAGTCTAATAAGATTGCATCCACTCTGAAAGTATTGATAATATAATGCAGAGTCAATAGAAAGAACATTAACGAACGAATCTTAACAGAGCATGTGATGTAACTTGTAAAGCATATTAGATTACCAACTAGTGATGATAAGCAAACCACGCAGAAATCAAATTGTAGTGATACAGAAGCAAGTGTCCTCCGGGACCGGGCACTTAGCCTCAACGGTACACCACTTTAAGTTAATCCAGACGCAAAGAGAAGATAATCACCAAGTTTATATTAATGCATAAAACAGAAAGTACAATGAGCCAAGTTCAACGAGACTCGATGATCAAAGTTCAATCTTTAACAAGAAGTTACATAAAAGTATCTCTCCCTAGACTAACAGTGCTGTCCCTTTATATAAGGGTAACGGCGGAGATGTCTAAGTGATAAGATAAAAAAAGCAGTGATCCCTTAGGATCCCCAGTCGCTTCACGACCTCTATTAAAATGAGGTTATTTTGGATCCTGATGTTGACAATGAACTGCAATGGAGAACCCTTCACCCGCATATGTGAGTGGAAGAGGCGTTCCCCCTCCTCTGGATCATCAGGCTCATTTTTCTAGATCTTGGTAGTGGCCATTGTGGCACTAGGCTCCACGTCAATGATCTACTTCCATTTGTCATTACCCTAGTCGGGTTCTGACTCAGAGTCAAAACCTGTGTCTGATTTAGAAGCCTTCAACTCGGCCTCCTATGACTACTTCACTCAACACTCACTTGTGTTGTGAGTGGAGCTCTTATGGAACTCACACCATTTTCTCGTGTCCTTCTTTGTCTTCGTGGTGTTGGTATTTTCTTGCAGCTTCAAGGGGTTTTCCTAGGTCACCCCACCTTGGATTTTTCCTCTGCTCTGTGGTTTTGGGTGCCTTTTTCTTGCTTCGAATTCACAACTCCAAAGTCTTGCTTCTTCTGTTTAAACTTCTTCCCAATCTTGATAGTGTATCAGTACACTGTGCTGAGTGAGGATATGTCCAGGAACTCCATCTCGTCCTGGATGTACTTGTGTAGACAGTTGCGGTACTTGATGTTATAGACATTTTTGTGCCTTACAGCATTGAGCATGAGATGTCCATAATCTAAGGGATCCAAAGTCCCTAAAAATGTTGTTCCTACCCCTAGAGGAACAAGGCTAACAAACCACAGCAATTCACAGAAGTTCTCCACCAGAAACTGCTCAAAAATAAGTCAATTCAGGATCATTTCAGTGGCTACACTAGCTGTCTGCGCTGAATGTCAAAGCCAACACTGGCTACCTGCGCTGAATGTCAAAGGCAACACTGGCTACCTGCGTTGGGCGAGAGTGGACATGTGGCAAGTTCATTTCTCAAGGTGTCAAAACCCAGGAAGCTTCCAAAATGACACTTGCCTCAGGGAATTCGACTGGTGATGAGTAAGAGGTTCCAAATCTCCAAGTGGAAGCAAGAACCTCCAAGTGGAATCAAGAACTGACAGAGGGAGAGGACACTAGTCAGATCTCAAGCTGACTCATCCTCTCTCCAAACATCTATATATGGATCTCTCCTCCATGAGATCTAGAGGCTGGAATTTTTTTATTGCAAAGAATTGTTGTTGGTTTGAGATTGGAATCATTGGGTGCTTAATGCTTTGAAGGGGGTGAAGATAGGAATTCCATTTGCTGGGAAGGAGATGCTGGATTGGAGCCCTCTGGGTTGTATCTCTTCCTGAACCTTGTTATTCATCAATAAAGCTATCTTGGTTTCTCCTATATACTGATGTATCTTTGATGTATGATTGCATTAGTATGTTTAGTTTATTTCTAATCATGAACTAGTTATGAATATGAATCCATGTCTTGTGTAGTGTTCTCTTCTTGTGATCTTGCAGAAACCTCTTGAAGCTGGGCGAGCGAGAAGGCAAGTAGCTGGGAACTCTCCAAGAGAAGAGAAACCGGATCGAGGGACAAATGGAAGACACCGGTTAGTCCATCCATCTCTCTTCATTCTTAATTCATAAAGGAAGAATACTAGAATAGCTGTCTCTGTTTGTTGCTAAGGCACTGTCACACCTTAGGTGGATAGGATCATCCTGCATAGGCATTTTTCCCCACAACAAATTGGCGACTCCGCTGGGGAGATCTGTTTAGTCATTTTATTTGTGTTTCCATCATTGTTTGTTTCATAGACTCAACAGCAACAATCAAACTGCATCTGCTATTCTCATATGCAAAGTAGACAGTTGCTACTTTGATCCAATCACTGGATTTGTCTGTGATCTGAAAAATGGACTCACAAATGATTTGATGATCCTTTGTGATAGATCTTAGTACTCCCTCAAAGCATCCCTTTGATTACACCTTGCTTGTTTCTTTGATTTGGCCTAAAACAGTAGATTAAATAGCAATATGTGACCCAGAACCAGTGAGAAACGAGAGTTTCTCCTTCAGCGCAGACCCTGTGAAGGGATTCTGCATTTCAACGCAGGTCCCGTGAAGGCTACCTGCGCTGAATGTCAAAACCCCTGTGTTGAGGTTGCGCTGAACCAGTTTGGCCTTGTGCAGCTGGGGTTCTCTGCTCTGTTTTGCCTTGTTTTGATCTCTGATTTTTGCAGCCTGTAACCAGCATAGGTACCAGTCTAATAACTCCTTTTCTCTGCTTAAATTCCGCCTCCTTTTGTACAAAAAGACTGTGAGTGTTTTTATGTGTTTGTGGCGTCATTTACAGTTTTCCTTTGCATGAGTGAAATAGTCATCCTGTAGCCCTTGATTCAGATCTGTTGATTGTGATCTTAGAAGAGAATTCATTGGCTGTTTACAGTTGATTATACATTTACTTTTGCTTTTGGTTTGAGTTTGTCTCTTTTAAGTCTCAAAACAAGTATTCATTTCAGAAATCGTTAAGTGTTGTAATCTCTTCTACCCTCTCTGATTTCGAAAAAGTAAACTTGTTTGTATTGGTCATTTAAAAGTAAATTCAAAGTTGTACAAAAAGCTTTCTTTGTAGGCATCAATACTAAGAAAGCGGAAAACAAACACCTGCATTGTGCATTTGCATTTTGATAGTTTGCATGTTTGATTTAGGAAAAGTGCATTAGAGTGTGCTGATTGCTCTTTGAGAAAAGATGGTGTCTTTCTTTTCCCTTAGTAGCTAGGATTTTCAAAGTTAAAAAGATATAAAGCTTGCTTATCATCTTTAGACTGCATTTAGGAATTGTATCATACATCTCGTGGTGAACCTCAAAAGGCAAACTTCTAAAAAGATCAACCTAAAATAAATTGAATGAACTTAACAACGCTTTGCAACATAACGCACAACATAGAGGTCTAGGCTAGAGACGTGTTCCGGCGTCGTAAAGCCTGGTGACTATCGATCTCGTTGATGGTGGGTGATTCCTCCTGAGGGACGATAGCACCAGTACAGATTGTGCTCCCACGTACCGTCGCATATATATTGGGAGACCCCTATAGGCATAAAGCCTTTATCCATAGGAAGCCGTGTCGGCTGCCCTACTGATCGCAATGCACTGAACACAGCATTCAGGAAGATCGACCGCCTGTACCCTAAAAAGTATTCTGCGGTTTTGCGAAAAGTTTGGCACACCCTCTGCCTAGAACTCCAGAGCAGTTCCTTTTGGCCTTTTTCAGACTCTATAACAGAAAAAGTCCATCTGAGCATTTGTCACTTCGGGCTCGTTAAAACATCGAAGGAGACTAGAGTCATCTTTAGCTTTTTCTCGACTCTTTAAAATTGAAAAGCAAGTTGTGTCTAAAGCGTCGTTAAAATTTATTTTAAACGGAACAATCACCCCTTATTCCTGCGTTAATCTTTAGGTTGAAAAAATGGAGCCCACCAACCAAGGAATTCCCCTCGGCGGAAATCCTAGTCCCTTCTCCTCTTGGGGAGATGTTGTTGCGCCCCATATGGCCACATTGTCGTTTCCAGGACTGATAATTGGCCTGCCGGTCTGGCTCTTTTCAACCAATATCGTTCAGAACACCACTATTCCTGAACAGTCGAGTCAACAGTTAGACCAGACCAGAGTTACCCACCAGCCTCCTACTTCATCTAATTCTTCCTCTCCTCCTTCCTCTTCGCTTGACGGAACTGGTAAAACAAAAAACCAGGTTCCTAAGGAGAAGAAGGAAAAGAAGAAGAAAGAGAAGAAGAAGAAGGAGCCAAAAGCGACTGGGGGCAAACAAGTGTCGTCTGACAAAAATCCACACACAGCACTGACTAGGCCCAAATCGCCATGTGTCATATGCAAGGGAGATCACTTCCACAGAGATTGTCCCTGCATCCCTCGGATACTAAGGGACTGGTCTCCCCGTTTGCACAATTCGGTAGCGTCAACCTCTGATAGCCATGTTGATAGCTCACCGTCAACTAGTGAAAGTGAAGTCCCAGGACAGAGAAGGAAAGCTAGATTTCCCTGCAAACTGTTTGAAGGCGACCATGCCATCCACCGTTGTCCCTTCTTAGACGAGGCTAAAAGAGTTTTGGAAGATCGCCCGGTTTTACCAGTGCAACTTCCTCCTGGATATCAAAAACTCCTGCCAAGTCCTTCACCAGTTGAGAACCCGGCTGGCCCGCTCAGGTGGTCAGCCGAAGCACCTATCATTGAAGATGAACCGTCTGAATCCATACCTGACGAAAGTCAAAAGGTTGAGGCGGCAGTTGACCCAGTTTTGCCTTCAGAGGCTCTATCTTCGAATGATACCATCACAGAGGAGAATAAAGACGACACCGTCCAAATTCTCTTCATCAACACAGACTCCGACGAACAAGGGGGCAATTTGCCCATTCCTTTGTCACAGGAAGGAACTTCATCAGAGTCATACCCGGCCGTCTATTCGGTCCCACCACCAAGCAACCTGGTTGTGTCCTTCGACTAGAACCAACTAGGCAGACCCCGGTTGCCAGCAAGCATACCATTCAGAATTATCGTTCAAATATACAGAATGGTAATGGCTGGCACTATCATTGATGAGGGGGAATCTGTGAGTATCCTTTCCTCTATTGCTTGGAAAGTGCTTGGTTCACCAGCGCTTTTGCCTGAAATGAGAAATCTATCAGGCTTTGATAAAGGAACCAGTCGACCTTTAGGGATCCTCCCCAATGTGCCCATAACATTGAAAGGGAAGATTGTTCAAATGAACGTGATGGTCGTTCAAGGACCCTTGGATTATAACCTACTCCTTGGACGAGACTATATATATTGCATGGGAGCCATCGTCTCCTCACTCTTTAGAGTAATGTGTTTTCCGCATGAAGGAAGAGTGGTCAAGCTCGTGGACCAGCTTTCATTTCCCGGATCACGCATCGCAAATAGTCATATACCATCCCTAAATGGTCTCTTCATGCAAGAAATGTCTCAACCCATGGTCTGTCCTCCTGATGAGCGTGAGTAATCCGGGAGGATATGACTGGAACCCAGGGGGCATGCGTCCTGGTCTGTTTCGGCAGGAAAACTTTGGGTATAGGGTAGGTTTCCGCGGGAGAATATGACTAGTCCGTACCCCGTCCGTGAGTGGAAGAGGGGTTGTTCTAGAATAAGATTCTTTTGTCAAAGTTATGAGAGTTGGCGGGCATCGTCGCTCACCTTTGTCTATTTCGGTAGACATTGCCGAGGAAGTGTTTTGTTTGAAAGATTAACAAGACAATCTTTGGGTAACCTGAAAGAGGTAAGCCTCTCTCGTTAAAACAATTGTTTTGACGGAAAAGAAATAGAGGTAACCTTGAAATCGTACTTTATACCTGGGGGCATGCAAACCTTTTGGAGTGCAAGCAAAGAGCGGTTATTTATCTGTTTTTTGGGTTAGCCGTTTCCTAACTTGCATAAAGAAAGGATGCGGGGCATAGCTTTGTAAGATGAAGCTCCATAAAAAATAGAATCTTAATGAGACATTCTTATCATATGACTGGGTAATCGAGCAGTTTTAGCACACAGTTCATGCTCGTTAAAAAATAAACGCAAGATCCGAGCAGTTTTAGCGCATAGTTCATGCTCGTTAAAAAATAAACATAAGATCGAGCAAGTGTTTCAACCCGCGTTTAAGCTCGTTAAAAAATGAACTATCCCGGTAAATAACCACAGTGAATGTAATATCATCATCCATTAAAGCCTTGGTCGTGTTTGCACCGTCACCTCCGCTTTTCCATTGGCCGATCGTTCACCTCCATATGTTTGTTTACCCATTTTGAGGAACAGCTGCGAAGAGTGATTTCACTAGTCATCCTTGTGACACTGTCGTGATTGGAAAATTCCAACCTGTACCTGGAATCAGCTGCTAACCTGTTTTATCACTCGTTCCTCAAAAGACGAGTCTTCTTTAAGCTCTTTTCATCTGACTCGTAAAATATGAAAAGATTGCCGAGTCCTTGGCCTTCCAGCTCGTTAAAGGGACAGGAAGTGCTATCCCTCCTCTAGATTTTAATCTTTTTGGACCTGAGGGATTATTGCACAAAAAGATCGAGCGCTTGTTTTGTTCGGCTCGTTAAAACTATCGAAAACTCATCCCTTCTGTATTGTTTTATACTTTTTCGAACTTAAGGGATTAGGTGACGAAAAAGGACTTTTGGAGTTAACTTTATGCACCTTTTCAGACTCTCTAAAAATGAAAAGGACCGAGTTATCCTTGTCGTTAGACTCGTTAAAATCATTAAATAGCAACAAACTTGTCTTTAGACGAGAACGAGTTTCACTATCGCTAGGCTCGTTAAAACATAGCGATGGGCTTGCCCGAAGGGCAGGTTATAGAACAAGCATATGTTATCCTCCTCAAGCTTGACAAAAATAAAGAGGTATTGGTCAGCAATGATTGGGGAAAAATTGGGAGAAACTAAAGAAAACTTTGATGGTAGCAAGTCGCTCTTGAACATGACACTTTTCCTCCGCACCACAATCGGGTTGGGTTGTTTCATTCACCGGTCACATCACCATGGTCTCGCCATACCATCCATATTTGGGGTAATGCTACCGATCCATCGCATCAGTGTCGCCATATGTTCAAGAGAAGTCGTTCAGAAGAGTCAACCATGTCCCATCCACTGCCATACATTATCCTTCATCCTTTCATGACCACCACCCTGAATCATATGTCACAGATTGTTTTCACCTCCATCAAAATCATTAGCTCCGTTCCGTGTCACTGATGTGGGATTCATTAAGGCCCTCCTTTGACGGATCGCTTCTTGTCGACATCAGCTCATTATCCAAGAAGTTGATCTAGGAACAACCCCTTCAGTACTTTGGAGCTTGCATGCCTCAATGGCAAGTTTCTCACTTCCGGCGACAGGTATACATCAATGACCTTCGACCGAAAGATTTTGCGTGGTGTTCGATGCCAAGTCCTTTATTCACACCACGTGAATTGTACTGCAGTACCTTGAGGGTCATTATCATTATCGGTGATTCCTCTCGCGCTTGTTAACGGTTTACCTCATTGACTGGTAATCAAGCGATGTATTTCCATGTTCGACTTCAGGACATTTCTCACATGGATCGACTTGTACTTAGAGTGAAGATCGAATGAGTTTGAAGACCCTGGATCTAGTTTCATCCATCCGGGCTGCGATATATATTCAGGAAAGATAAAGACATTGACATGTACATCATTGCAGCAGATAATCATCCTACCCCAAAGGATGATAATTTCATCAAAATTATCAGTCTACCATCAGACGATTGTCTGTTCTATGTACAGAAAAATGAATTTATAAAGCTGAGCATGGGAATGCCCGCCTCAGCTAGATCATGAAAGCAGTATGAAAAATAATGTATTGTATTGTATCTTATTACAGGTCTCCTCCCAACATTGGATGAACTTCGGATCCCCCTGATAAAACATTTCACCCGATAAACGGCCTCATACTTTAGGGGGCAACTGTTATAGACATTTTTGTGCCTTACAGCATTGAGCATGAGATGTCCATAATCTAAGGGATCCAAAGTCCCTAAACATGTTGTTCCTACCCCTAGAGGAACAAGGCTAACAAACCACAGCAATTCACAGAAGTTCTCTACTAGAAACAGCTCAAAAATAAGTCAATTCAGGATCATTTCAGTGGCTACACTAGCTGTCTGCACTGAATGTCAAAGCCAACACTGGCTACCTATGCTGAATGTCAAAGGCAACACTGGCTACCTTCGCTGAGCGAGAGTGGACATGTGGCAAGTTCATTTCTCAAGGTGTCAAAACCCAGGAAGCTTCCAAAATGACACTTGCCTCAGGGAATTCGACTAGTGATGAGTAAGAGGTTCCAAATCTCCAAGTGGAAGCAAGAACCTCCAAGTGGAATCAAGAACTGACAGAGGGAGAGGACACTAGTCAGATCTCAAGCTGACTCATCCTCTCTCCAAACATCTATATATGGATCTCTCCTCCATGAGATCTAGAGGCTGGAATTTTGTTATTGCAAAGAATTGCTATTGGTTTGAGATTGGAATCATTGGATGCTTAATGCTTTGAAGGGGGTGAAGATAGGAATTCCATTTGTTGGGAAGGAGATGCTGGATTGGAGCCCTCTGGGTTGTATCTCTTCCTGAACCTTGTTATTCATCAATAAAGCTATCTTGGTTTCTCCTATATACTGATGTATCTTTGATGTATGATTGCATTAGTATGTTTAGTTTATTTCTAATCCTTAACTAGTTATGAATATGAATCCATGTCTTGTGTAGTGTTCTATTCTTGTGATCTTGCAGAAACCTCTTGAAGCTGGGCGAGCGAGAAGGCAAGTAGTTGGGAACTCTCCAAGAGAAGAGAAACCGGATCGAGGGACAAATGGAAGACACCGGTTAGTCCATCCATCTCTCTTCATTCTTAATTCATAAAGGAAGAATACTAGAATAGATGTCTCTGTTTGTTGCTAAGGCACTGTCACACCTTAGGTGGATAGGATCGTCCTGCATAGGCATTTTTCCCCACAACACTTGAGTACCAAATTCCGCTTAGAATCCTTGATACCCAACTTCGTACAAAGAGTATGGAAAAAATTTGTGAACTCTGGAACATCTTGGTCCCCTCCCTGCCGTAGCATGGTCCACTTGATGTATTTATCTTCATAGCTCCCAACAGGGTAATATTGTTCCGTGATGGCATTTCGGAAAGAATCCCAAGTGGGTACGACTAAAAATTGTGAGGATTTCCTCTCATCCTTTTGTTCACAGTAGGTTTCCCACCAGTCCTTGAGGTGTGGGGTGGATTTGAGAAGTGAAAAAGTAATCTTTTACGATTGGAAAATTAATGAACTAAAAAATATCCTTCCAACATATTTAAATATTTTTCTACAACGTCTACATCTATCTGGCCCTCAAATATGGGAATATCAAAGTTAACTTGTACCTTAAAAGGAGTGGAGCTTCATGAGTGGTTGTTGGATGAAGATGAATCACTGTGGGTAGTTGTCGAAGGATCTGGGCAAAGTTATCCATCATCGCGTTCCTTTGTCACTCAAGGGCTTCCTCAAGAAGTATTTTCAAAGGATCTCCTACCCCCTCATCTTTCTTTTCTTCTGCGATGGAAGGTCATCGAGTTTTGCGAGGTTGTGTTGTAAAGGTTCAACCAATTCAATCCCTAACTCCTTATTCCATGACCTCGTTGGGGACATGCAAAGAAAAATAGAGAAAGAGAAAAATTCTCTTATACCACTGATCCAAACTTAAACAGGGACACAACAAATTATAGATATAAACATAAATACATAGATGCAATAGAATAACACTTCATTTTATTAATATCAAAATACTGAAACATGTTGTTCTCCATTGTTTTTGAGCACCTCCATGAGGTGAGGAAACTTCTACTAAACTTGGTACTTGGAGAGCCACTTGTCTTTGTCCAGGAGTTGTCCGCCTTTGACAACCCGATACAGTTGAATCCTCTATTAGCAAGTTTTCTTAATTTGTGTGTCCATGATCCAATCAATTGTGGCATGTTAAATGTAATCTAGGTTGAGCTTTGTTGGTGTCAACTTCTCAACAATGTCTGATATGTCCAACTAATATGAAATGATCATAAATTAAAAACTAATGTAGAATTTATTAGCCATTAATGATTTGAATGATAACTAGAAGCACGGAAATCGAGGTAAACTGCTTGAGAAGAACACTTTACGTCAGTTGATTAAACATAAAATTGATGCATAACAGAAGTGCAAATAGTAAAAACACAGCAATACCATACAACAAGATTGATGATGGAGTTTGTCCCTGATGGACTACGTCTCCGGGTCCACTTTCAAGATGGGTGACCGTTTTTATTAGGAATGAGAAGAAGGTGTTGATTACACAGAGAAAATACCAAATTGAATGTGCACACAGGCACTTCTGATCACTATCATCAGATAGCCCTTTGAACCATCTTTCCAACACTTTTTACGGTTTCCAAAACTGACCCTATATGCTCCCGCAACACTGAAAACAAAACCTGCCTATGTCCTCCAGAATCTACATACAAAAGTAAAAAACCACTCCCTCCCATCCATGAAGGCCAATCCACCTTTTATAAACCTGCAAATACATCCTAACCTTTGGTGCCCACCTTTAGAATGTTTGAGCTAATGTGTAGGGTTAAATTTAGGGTTTAGTTGAAGAATTTATGTCACATTGTGACATTAGGCAACTAGGTGTAATTAAATATCCAAAATTTTAATAAAAAAACCCAAACTCGACCATATATTAAACAACAAACCATTGGCAGTTTTACTGATCGGGTGGATGAGGTTGACCGCCCATGTGAATAGGCAGCGGCCTAACCACCAGTTACCACCTCCGCGATCTATCCCGACGGTTATAGTTGACGGTTCTGGTTTGAGTGTTCACATGTGAACTGCCATCCACTGGACCCACCGACAGTTATCCACTGACCTAACCACTTCCCGTTCACATGTCGGCTTTCCATAATGGTTGCAGTTTTGGCTAAGACTCTGACGACTACATAACCTTTGTCACATGGCACAGTCCTCGGTTAACTCCTCATGCAGTGAAGGCTAACTGCAGTTAACTGCTAGCCTCTGCCTGTTGACTCTGACCACTCACATGACACAGTTTTGCTGCAGTTTGAGTACGTGGTTATGGATTGTGGTTATGTATTTTGTAATGTTTATTACATTTGTTTGTAATATAAAAAGGCCGAGAGTTGTTTAGCAATAGTTTTAAGGTTTAGGACTTAGGTCTTTAGGTTTAGAGCTTAGTTATATAATTTAATACATGGTTCAATGTAATAGGAAATAGATTAGGTTTATTACATAATGCATGTTGCATAGTTTTAGGTTTTAGGTTTAGGATTAGCATTTTGATTAGGTGTTTAAATATAGACTAGGGTTTAGGTTTTACATTAGGTGTAAAAACACCCTTTTACCACACTTTTGTCGCAATGTGACATAAACCATATACATATCGTCGACACTAGTTGCCTTTGTGACAATATCCCTTTGTCGACACCCAAATCCTGAGAAGAAATGACATGACACATGTCGTTGACCAATCCTGGTGGAACTGTTGATGAACTCATGTCGACAACCAGGCGCTAAACCATCTCAATCGAACGCCATGAAACCATAACATTACCTGTACAACGTGATCCATAACCAACACTGTCGAAGCTTAACTAAATTGATGATGACACTGAATATTGACGACAACACTTGAACACCTGTGCAACTGAATCAACGGAATCCTCCTGGATTGTTCCTCTCCACTTGAAAGCTTTTGGACCACAAAATTTTGACTAAATAATTAGTCGATGAGGGTAATACTCCCCGTCTTTCCACCTTGACCTGACAATGTACCAATACATTTGATTAATAACTTGCAATTGATGACCCTGATGATGCTGACCATGGCACTTTTTGATTCGGTGACCTGTTTCATCCATCTGCAGTATGAACAACTTGTGACGATGGGCAAACAACCTGCTATAAACATGGAAATTGAATTATTTGCACAAAGAACCATGAGTTAGTGATTCACAATCTTTGAAAATAGCCTCTATTGGATGTTGTTTAATACCATCAACATGTATAAAAAATCTATTTTTCGGAATGAAAGAGACAATCAAAGATACTTGTGACATCAAACTAGCTACTTGATTAAACATACTTTCCTACTTCTTGTTTACTAAGTGAACTTGCTGCACTGAACCTATCCAACTGTAAGGTGAAATTTTCTACAACTTAGTTTCATTCTGAAAGTATTGAATTAGCTGTTGATTTTTTTGAATCGATTTTCCTTCATTTATTAAATGATGTTTCCTTTGATTAGCACTTTCCTCTAATGCATAAGTTCCCATTAGACACTTTGACACTCCTTTAGAAAAGGCTTGGATATGAAAACAAAGAGGTTTCCTCTCCACTTGAAAAGAGGTTTCCAAATTGTTCACGACATGACATGGTGACACAATACAAGAGAAATTGAACACTGGCTTTCCCCAATACTGACCTGCACCCCTGAAACTGAAAATAAACATACCATCTGAAACAAGTCTCTGATTAGACTCACATGTACCATTACTTGCAATACACTGTTGATGATGATAGTTTCTAGAATTCAGTTGAATGAATGTGTTGAGAGTCATTCTATCTTTAGGAAGATTCTTATAGGACATTAAATGTATCTCATGTTGCTTATCCTGTTTATGAATAAGATTTCTTGGAAAAGAATTAACCACCTTGACCAATTGATCTATAAACTAAATCTCGCATTCCAAACAATCATCCTTATGTTGTTCCTTAATTAACATGAGTACATATTTACTTGAACTTATTAACTGCTTAACTTGATTTGTAAAAATTAAATCCAAGTTTGATTTGACTTTATGTGCCCTAACAACAAATTCAAGCCCTTCTTTCTTTAGGTGATATTTATGTTCTCTTCTGTAAAACACTACATCTCTATCATAAAGATAAGGAATTCCTAAGACAACTCCACATATGTTTACTGGGGCCACATCTAACTCCACTTCATCAATGTACATAGATGTAATTGCAAATTTTAACTGACACTGCTTTGTGGAATGTATCTCAGTTGATTTATTAGTCCAACCTAATGGGTATGGTCTTGGATGATTTTGTGTCTCCAATCCCAATTGATTAATTATATGTTCAGATATTAAATTTGCTTGCAATCCACTATCAATCATTGTGTCAATCTTTGTATGCTTAGAAGTTATCCTTATGTGGAAGATTTCAACTCTTTTATCCTCATGTGAAGGATTTATGTTTGAAGAAGATGGAATAGTTTTCAAACTTAAACCAGTGTCAAAAGTTTTACCTGTCATAACCATGGCAGTTATCCTTCTTTCATCACCTGAATCTGATCCTAGATCATGCTGGACTGCTGCAATGGCCTTCTTTTCATCCTTCTCCTTAAGGAACTTTTTGGGCTTAAGTTCTGGATGATGTTTCTAGCACTTCGATTTATCATGACCAATTCTCTGACAATGAGAACAAGTAGGTATTTCCTCCTGAACGATCGCTGATTTCTTTCTCTTCGAATTGTTCTTCCCCTTACTATCATTGGAATCTTTGGTTTCCAGCTCTTTGGATGACTGCGATGAAAACTTGAATAGTGTGCCACCTAATTTAATATGTATGGCCTAAACACACACCTCATCAAAATCATCAGGATTAAACATCAATAAAGTATGCTGCATATATGAATGTAAACTGCCGATGTATTTTAACAAATTTTCATGTGTATCCAATGAAATACCAAGCGTTGATGCTTTCTTTCTAAACTCCTGAGTAAACTCTTGAACACTCTGCCATTTAACTTGCCTCAGATGCTTCCAATCAATAATAGCTTTCTGCATGTATCCTAAAGGATAGAACTATTTCCTAAGAGCTTTTAAAAACTTAGACCATGAAGAGATGACTTTTCCTTTACGCTTTACATCTATCTGAGTTTTACTTTCCCACCAGATTAAATTTGTTCCCCCCATTCTAAATGTAGCTAACTAAATTTTAGTTTTATCGCTAGAAATGTTCTGAATGCGACAATACACTTCCAACTACTTTATCCAATTATCTAACTTTTCAGGATTCATTTCACCATCATAAATAGGTAATCAAATTTAACATCAAGTTTCAAAAGAGATATTTTCTTAGATTTATTTTCCGTTTCAGATTCTGCACTGGAAGAAGAAGAAGAAGAAGAAGAGGATGATGGAGATGATGGAGGTGAAGGTTGTTTATTAGTATTCCCTTTACCTTTGTCCTTATTGGATGGATTTGAAGAAGAAGATGCATCTCTCACCTTCTTGTCTTCATACAATTCTCCCAACATCTGCTGCATGGTTAAGAATGCCTGCTGAAATTGTTCTTCACTCATCTTAGTTTAAGTGTTTTCACTTGCATCAGATCTTGACATGGATCGATCTGCTTAAGGATTCCTTCTCCTAATTGCGACTTTGACCTAGTTAACATTCAATGGAAAATTATACAAACGCAACCTTCTTTGATACCAAATTATATGATCTGAAATGATCATAAACTAAAAACTGATGTAGAATTGATTAGCCATTAATGATTTGAATGATAACTAAAAGCACGAGAATCGAGGTAAAATACTTGAGAAGAACACTTTACGACAGCTGATTAAACATAAAATTGATTCATAACAGAAGGTCAAATGGTAAAAACACAGTGATACCAGACAACAAGATTGATGACAGAGTTCGTCCCTGATGGACTACATCTCTAGGTCCACTTTCAAGATGGGCTGCTGTTTTTATTAGGAATGAGAAGAAGGTGTTGATTACACATAGACAATACCAAACTGAATGTTGACACAGGAACTTCTAATCACTATCATCAGATAGCCCTCTGAGCCAGCTTTCCAATGCTTCTTACGGTTTCCAAAACCGACCCTAGATGATCCCGTAACACTGAAAACAAAACCTGCCTATGTCCTCTAGAATCTGCATACAAAAGTCAAAAACCACTCCCTCCTATCCATGAAGGCCAATTTGCCTTTTATAAGCCTACAAATACATCCTAACCTCTGTCGCCCACCTTTAGAATGTTTGAGCTGATGTGTAGGGTTAAATTTAGGGTTTAGTTGAAGAATTTATGTCACATTGTGACATTAGGCAACTAGGTGTAATTAAATATCCAATATTTTAAAACAAAACCCAAATTCGACCATATATTAAACAGCAAATTGTTGGCGCTTTTACAGACCGGGCGCAGCAGGTTGACTGCCCATGTGAATAGGTGGTAGCCTAACCACTAGTTGCCACCTCCGCGGTCTACCCCGGCAGTTAGGGTTAATAGTTCTGGTTTGAGTGTTCACATGTGAATTGCCATCTGCTGGACCCGCCGACGGTTATCCACTGACCTAACCACTTCCCATTCACATGTCGGATTTTTGTCACGGTTGTGGTTCCAGCTAAGACTCTGACGGCTACATAACCTCTGTCACATGGCACAGTCCCCGGTTAACTCCCCGCGTGGTGAAGGCTGACTGTGGTTAACTGCTAGCCTCCACCTATTGACTATGCCCGCTCACATGACACAATCCTGTTGTAGTTTGAGTACGCAGTTATGGACTATGGTTATGTATTTTGTAATGTTTATTACATTTGTTTGTAATATAAAAAGGTCGAGAGTTGTTTAGAAATAGTTTTAAGGTTTAGGAATTAGGTCTTTAGGTTTAGAGCTTAGGTATATGGATTAATACATGGTTCAATGCAAATAGGAAATAGATTAGGTTTATTACATAATGCATGTTGCATAGTTTTAGGTTTTAGGTTTAGGATTAGGATTTGGATTAGATGTTTAAATGTAGACTAGGGTTTAGGTTTTACATTAGGTGTAAAAACACCCTTTTACCACACTTTTGTCGCAATGTGACATAAACCATATACATATCATCGATACCAGCAACCTTTTCAACGATATCCCTTTGTCGACACCCAAATCCTGTGAGGCAATGACACGACACATGTTGTTGACCAATCCTGGTGGAACTATCGATGAACTCATGTCAATAACCAGGCGCTAAACCATCTCAACTGAACGCCATGAAACCATAGCATTACCTATACAACCTGATCCATAACCAACACTGTCGAAGCTGAGTTGAATTGACGACAACACTGAATACTGACAATGACACTTGAACACCTGTGCAACTAAATCAACAGAATCCTCCTGGATCACCAACAATGGTAGAAAGTATGGCTAAAGGCAATCCACATTGAATACTAGGTGTAGGCCAAGGAACGGGGAATACTTAGCTGAAAAGAATTATCACCCACATCCTTGTTGATTGTGTAAGGGTCATATTGGAGTGGTCGAAGCTTCCAATGGACTCAGATAAGGCATTCCTTTTACAAATGCAACAAAACCTTGTCACCCAATTGAAACTTATGTGGCACCCGATGTTGATCATGACGTTGTTTGTATTTGGCATTGGATTTATCTAAGATATCATGAACATGCTTGGGAATGTGTTGAATGCATTCAATAAACCTGGTGGCTTTATCAGCTTCAGACTGAACATGTGCAGATCCTTCCTATGTGGTCGCAAGAGGTATTGCAACCTTAATAGGGCACAATCTTGAAATATTAAGCCCACTCGAAAGGGGAGCCCAACTAGTTGAGCTATGGAGAGCTTTGCTATAGTAGTGTTGCACATAGGGAAGACTCTTATCCCATGTGCATGGATTCTTGGAGTTGTACATGCATAGTATGTGCACTATCATCCTGTTGACGACCTCTCTCTGGCCATCAATATGGGTATGGAATGTAGTCGACTTGGTGATCTTGGTGTCCAACAATGACCAGAGGCTTGACTGGAATGCATTCAGGAACCTGCTATCCTGATTTGATATAATGGTCTGTGGGATCCCAAAATGTACCCACACTCATTCGAAGAAGAGTTTGGAAATGTCTTATGCTGTGATATTCTTCTTGTAGGCATCCAATATAGCCATCTTAGAAAATTTATCAACAACCACAAATACACAATCATTACCATGCTTAGTAGAAGGAAGGCCATACATATAGTCCATGGAGATGGATTCCCAAGGTTGGCTAGGAGTAGGCAGAGGAGTGTACATTCCCTGTTTCTCAATGGTTGGCTTTGTGATGGCACAGTAAGTGTAGGATCTGATGTATTTTCCAACATCCTCTCAAATTTTTGGCCAATCAAAATACTTCTGTAGTACTGCCATTATTTTCTCCAAACCAAAGTGTCCTGCAACCCAATTGTAATGTGCCTCCCAAATCAGCTTGGCACGCTCACTTGAAGACATTAGAGAAATTTTTAGGTCAAAAAAGGTCCTCATAACAAAAATATATAACATAACTCAAGTTTATAAGAACCAATAGGATTCAAGATGATGATGTTAACCATGGGGGATGATTCACAATTTTTGAAGTAAAAAAGTAAAAAGATTAAAAAATAAAAATAAAATAAAAAATTACTTTTTCAACTCATATTTTCAACTAATCTCCCTATACGTTTACTCAAATTTCAAGAAGGAGAACCCATTGGATGTAGAATTAGTTGGATGTAGAATTTAATTCCTCATCCAAGGAGTGCCCATGTTGCATAATTCTGATGGACGATGCTAAAAGAAAAATGGAAAATACATGAAAAACCATGATTGCAATCACATTTTTTCATGTATTTCCAATTTTTCCTGTAGCACGGTCCATCGAAAGTATGCAGCATGAGTACTGCTTAGATGAGGAATTAAATTCTACATCCAACGAGGTCTCGTGCTTCAAATTTGAGTAAAGCCGTAGGGAGAAAAAATTGAAATCTGAAAATGTAGTTTTTTTGTTTTTGGCCTCTAACATTTGATGATGTAATCTAATATTATCTTATTATTTCCACTATTGTTTTATAATATCCCATAGGAGGCCTGTTTTACACCTCAAATTTTATTTAATCGAACACAAAGCTACCCTAGGTATCATAACAGTGTGTCCTGGAGGTGGAAGTTTGGTACTTGATTTCCATCCATCAACATCCAGTATGTGGTGGCGAATTCTAGATCATTTTTGTATAGTTGTGGCCATTAAAAAGTCTCATGACCACAAGAGTTGAGAACAGTGGTCAGTTCCACAATCGCGGGCCAACTGAGGCTTTTTTATGGCAATCATTTTGTAACTTCCCCTGTGTTTGCATAAACTAAAGAGGTCAATGATCTATGTGGATGATCATCTCCTTCCCCAAAATATAATGTTTCCACTACCTCCAAGCTTGCATGATGGAATACATCTCCTTGTCATAGGTGGGTTATTCTTGAATAATATCAAAACGTGTCTCATTGTGATATGCCACAAGATGCCCTTGTTGGCTAAGAAATGCACCAATAACATAGACAGAGGCATATGTTTCAATTTCAAATGGATGTTTCAGGTCTAGCAATGTGAGTAGTAGCTTCGCTCGAAATTTGAATAAAACCGTAGGGAGAATAATTGAAAATATGAGTTAAAAATGTAGGTTTTGTTTTTTCCCTCTAACATTTGATGATGTAATCTAATCTTATTTTATTATTTCCACTATTATTTTATAATATTCCTTAGGAGGCCCATTTTACACCTCAAAAGTTATTTAATGGAACACAAAGGTGCCCTAGGTAGTGTTATAGATCCATTTGGGCACATCACTCCCATCATTCAGATCAATACTATTAGGGCTCATCAAACCCTAATTCAGTTTCTACATGCCCTAGACAGGTCAACACTTTGAATGCCTCCTTCCTTGAGAGTTTCTTGGGTTGAAGCCCTCTAGAAATGCCTACTTAAGGGACCAGCGCAACCTTGGTCAGGGGTAAGTGCGCTTCAGTACAGGTAGGCCCATGTCAATTTGCTTTCCAGAGCACTTAGGCACACTTTGACCTGCGCTGGGCGAGATTGAGCGAAATCCACATAGGGTTATGGGAATATTCTTATATTCTAGAGCCATATAGAAGATTCCCACACTTATCATCTCCTATGATCTTGAAATTGGATAGGGAGTTAAGTAACCTCATATCCTCTCATCCCTTCCTCCATGGAAACTAACTCTAAGTTTGGAAGGCCATCCAATACCCTCATTTATGACCAAACCACCTTCATTTTCTTATAAATTGAGCACTCATCTAAGTCATCAGGGGCTGGACTTTGAGAATTTGTGAGGAGATATTGTTGGTGTGAGGTTTGAGATTGTAAGCAAGTATTGTTATGCAGCCAGAGTGTTGTGCTTTTGATGTGATGTTAGTTGGAACCCAAGATGGAAGAGTGACAATGGATCAGACTTCATGGTTGTAATTCTTCCTTCTACTTAATAAAGTTGTTTACACCTTTTCCCATATGCTTTTCTTTATGTATGATGATTATATGTGTAAATGATTTCAATTCCATTTTCTTATAGTAGATATATCTCTTTCTTTTATTGGTTTTTGTCCTCTGTGTATAATTGTAGGTACTTGTCAAGTGAATTAAGTTCGAGAAGAAGCGACATGAGCCAAACAAAGGAGACAAATGGAAGCAAAAGATAACAAGTAGGTCCCTTGTCTTATTTATCTTCTATAGAAAAAGGTTAAGCGCTTTAAATCTGTTGTTCTAGGTTAGCTACCAACCTAGGGAACTTGTGTTTATCCGTAGATGTAGAATTCCACATAACAAATTGACGACTCCACTGGGGAATGATCATCATTCCGGGTAGTTTACCTTCATCCTAGTACACCCTAGTAGCCTTTACTTGCTTCCATTGATCTTGTTTCAGCGTTTTTTGAAGCGTTTTTTGGTAAAAATTGTACTTGCAAACCCCTAGGATGGCCTCTCTAGCACCAGCACAGGTCTGGTCAAGAGACAGAGCACCCCTAGCTTGAGGACAGTGCTTTAAAGCACACTGTCTCCCACTCAAGGCCACGATGATCCCCCTTAGGTCAAAAATCCCTCCTTTGACTTGATTTTTCACAAATTGCCTCTATTTCTGCTTGCTGAGTGATCAATGATGTTTGTCTCTCTGAAATCAATTTGTGTTTCCTTTGCCAACCCTACTTTGGCCTTGATTGTTTAGTGTTTCTTAAATGATTTCTTTATCACTATCAATTCATTGTCAAAGTTATTTTATAGTCGGTTAATCTTTGTTCAAAAGAAAGTTTCGTAAAAGTCTTCATTTATTTCAAAATGGAACTATTGTAAAGTCTTTGTTCTTGCAAAAAGATTGATTGATTGTATGTGCATTAGTTTCCTTTTGTTCATCACAACATTAAGGGAATTGAAAAGAAAAACTTACATTGTGCATTGAAAGAGTTTGTGTGTGCTCATAGGAATATTTTAGGGAAATTGCATTAGATGTGTTCTTTGATTACAAGAACTTGATTGCTCTATCCCTACTGGATAAGGTTTTCATTGTCAAAATTGAATGAAAATGATGCTTATCATATTAGTTGCATTCTAGGAATTGGAAAAATACATCACGTGGTGAACCTTGAAAGGAAAATTTTTAATCAAGATCAACTTAAAATTAACATCAACTAATGTAGTATACCTAGGGGGTATAGTATAGGGTACAGAGGGAGGTACCCAAGGGAATAATGTAATAATGGGATGGGCCATAGTAATAAATAAAGTGGTTAACCCGTATCATGTAAGGGACCATAAGTAGTTAGCAATAATGTAGTATGTTATCACCCAGGTTGTTCCCTATGACTCCCAAGGGAATACGGCCGGGGTAACCACTAACCAATCTTTGGACCACAGTTTCTAGCCAAACTGTAATCAGAGAGGGCTCTCTCTTTATAATTTGTCTCTGTTTGATAGTATTTTTAGGCTAGCTATGTTGTTCAGACCTTTGTTTTGTGTTTGGTTGGATAATGTTTCAGTCAAGATATATGTGCTCTCATTAGAATGTTATATGTCATTGGGCAATGGAGTCAGTGGTCCTTTAACTGTTTTGAGGTGCTGTGTGATGCTGTAGTGATGCTGCAGAGCAAGGTTAGTGTCTGAGAAATAAACTTTCATAAAGTGATTGGGTGGGTTGTGTCCAGTTTATGCAAGGCAATTAAGAATCTTACAGTAAACTGTTAGAGAAAGACAGTGAGAATATTGACCTAGGAGCATTTAAGAATTTCTAGGTGATATTCATACATATAGAATTAACAGCTACATGAGCAATTAAGAATTCATGTTCGTGGTTAATTCTGAAGACAAACATTCACAGCAGTAAAAATTGAGTACAAGGTGTAATGAACAAATCCTGCACTATTCTTTTTCTTTACTGCTAGTTTAGTGTAACATGAAAATGATTTGATAAAAACAAGAACAACAAGAACAGAGATTTAGGAAAAAACTTGTTATTTCATCAGACAGCACAGGAATTCTGCATCAACACATGAATCATCAGCAAGACACCATAGTTCCAGGAAATCACTGAGCTGATCTAGCTCTTTGTATTAAACAATTCTGAAATACAGTCTACATGCCTCAGAGTGAAAAATTACCAACCCCTTATGCGTTACTAAGGGGAGTATATATACAAAGTTTACATAAGAAAATATCTGAATGGAGAGTGAATGCTTCATTAATAGCATGCCAACCGCTGGAGTGTAGCAGCTGAGAAAGTTAATGCTGTAATAACTTTTGTTGCCTTAGCTGTCAAAAATAGTCAGAGCCTGTTGTCTTGGTGGCAGTTGGAGTCGGCTGAGGGTACGCTGTCAAAATTTGCGCATTTCTTTCACCTTTTGGGCTAGCCGTTGTTGTCTATGTGCTGAGTCACATTTCAGCTGCTTTTAATGCTGACTTTATTATGCTGTTGTCTTGTAGTGACCTGGAGCTGGCAGTGACTGAACAGCTGAAGCTACCGTGGCAGAATTTGAAGCATTGCTTGCCACCAATCCTCTTTGGGCATTTGATGCCTCCTAATCTTTATCAAGGTCTCATCGGCCTCTGTATATCTGTAGAAATTAGGAGGAGTCTCAAAAAGATGATTCACTTCATTCTCAATAAAGAACAGGCCTTCCAATTTGTCATATAAGCTCTGTCCTGAGGGAGGTCCTGTTTGTTCAGATGTACTGCCAGATGCAGTAATCTGATTCTCAAGGTATGTTGCCATTCTGTTGGCAAATTGATCCCGGGAGACTAGTTTTCCTGCACCAGTTAGGAGGCTGGGCAGGCCTTTTGCTTGCAGCACTGCCAACTTAACTTTGAATTCCTCCACATCTGCTGTGATCTCATAGCACTTCCTCTCCACAGTTTGCACATAGCTCCTGAGAGTTAGCACTTTCTTGGCAGTGAGGACAGCCTCTGTTCTGTTGGGAATGCCTATGGCTGCCAGTTCCTCCTTTTCCTGCCTGTTCAGGAAGTCTATCATTCTGTTGGCCTGCTCTGGTCTGTTTTGCAGCAGTGTTTTGGCCTTATTAATTTCTATTTGTGCTTGGCCCAACAAGTCCATCTGTTCATGCATTGTTTTTATTGATCTCCATTGTTGAGTGATGGATTGGCCTATTTTGGCCCATAGAATCCTTTTTATGTCTGCCATGGCTGTTTCTAGATTCAGCTCTTTTTCTAAGGCCTTTATCTTGTCCTTGAGGGCCTTTATCTCTCTGCCCTGTTCAGCCACAGTAACCTTCGACTTGTCATACTTGGCATCCAGTTCTGCCAATTTTTCCTTGGCCTTATTTATTTCATTGGCCTGGAGCTCCATTTCTTTGATGGCCCTGGTCAATTCCTCTACACTTTTGCTGGCTTCTGGAGCTGTTGTTGTTCCTGCTGCTTCTGTTGTGGGGGCCACTGCTGCCCCTGAAGTTGCTGCTGTTGTGGAAGTAGTTGGAGGAGCTTGGGAAGTGGATTCTCCCTGTTTATCTTGTAGTGCTCCTTCCAGCTCTTTCTCCAATTCCCTGATCCTCTGGTCTTGCTGCATTAGGAGGTCTAGTTGGTCCTCAGCCTGTTTTTGCTTTTGCAGTTCTGCTGTTTGAGGGTGCTCTGTGGGCTGCAGCTTCAACCTCTTCTTTAATGCATTCAGGTCATCATCTTTCTTCTTCATGAGGGCCTTCACACCCGTTGGATCACTAGGATCATGTCCTAGATCAATGATGATCTCCTCAAGAGACTTTATTCTATTGTCTTTGGCCTGAGAGGACATTCTCTCAAAATCCAACTGGGTGTTGGTGTTTTTTAGGGACTCTTTCAGCTCATGGGCCATGGTGGCCTTCTCTACCAAGGTTGCATAGACCATCTCCCCAGCTTGCTTATGGAGTTCAATCTGGTCCATGGGATGTATATCTCTGGCTAGGACCTCCACCCTTGTCTTTACAAAATCTGCAGCTGTCTTAGGCTGCGGCCCTTTGGGCTTAAAGTGGCTGAGGAGCAATTTTTCCTGCTGAATGTCATATACCGACATTAGCCTTTCTTGCTGGGCTGGTGTTGCATCTATGAATTGCTTGTAGACCTCAGCCCTTAGCAGCTCATTCTGAGCTTTTATTTGTTTGAAAGAAGCCTTAGTGCTTTTGGGCTTCTTGGTCTGCTGGGAAGAGGAGGACACCTCTAAGCCAAGTTGTAAACCTTGCTCCTGCTGAAAGGAGCTTGTTCCTGTGCGCTGGCTGTCCTCCCTGTTTTTCCTTGAGCTGTCAAGGAATTCTTCAGTGATGTCTTCCACCTCTGGGGAGTCTAGCCTTTGCCTTTTGGCTTCTGTTTGCTGGGAGGATCCACTAAGAGGAGTGGACTCTTCTCTATCTCTTTTTGTACCCCTTTCCTCATGTGCTGGGGTCTGCAAAATTGGGGCAGTCAATGGCTCAGTTTGAGGTGGTGGTGTTTGCATTATTGGAGCTGCTGGCAGCCCAGTTTGTGGTAGGACAGTTTGCCCTTGCTGCTGTTCTGGCTGCTGCTCTGTTTGCTGCCCTGTTTGCTGCTCTGTTTCAGGGGCAGGCTTTTCTTTCACTGTTTCCTCCTCTGCACCCATTATGCCTTTGCCTTTGTCTGTCACCGGTGCTGATGTAGAGGGTGCCTGTGGTGCAGTCCTTGTGGCCGAGGTCCCTTCTCCTGCTGAGTGAGGCCGTTTGAGGGGTACCTGCTGCACAGAGTCTAGGTCAAAGGTCTTTTCAAGCTCCATCATATTCTTAAGCATTATTTCTTCTTCAGTTAGCTTTTCAACTAAAGTACCCTGTAGCCATTCTTGCTGGTTGGCATATTTCTCAATATGTGAGTATTGACAATGCCTATAACCTAGGAGTCTGTATTTGGTTCTTCTTGCAGAGATGACGCCCTCAGGGTCATAAGGGACCCACCGGAAACTGTATGACAGTTTATATTTGTCCTTGAGGATGAGGTCAGCATCTTCCCATCCTTCTTTTTTATTCATGATAAATGGGCCCAACTGGTGTTTGAACTTGAGGTGAGCCTTCTTCCTGGAGCTGTGAAAATGGGTGAGGTCAGACTGAATCAATTGCCTATAATATTCCAAGGCAAATATCCTTATGGGCACATACTTTGGGAGTCTGAAAGGACAGAGCTCACAGCCATAGATCCTGATGACTGTGTGTTCCTCATATAGGTACCAATCACCTATTTTACATTTCTTAGAGAGCTGCAGAGCCTTCTGTATCTCTGTTGACATTCTGGGAGGAGGGGACCTCATTAATAGGCAAGAGACTGGATACACAAATTGGTCAACAAACTCACAATAGGAATAGGGCGAGTTTGTGACATTGTGATAGACAGAGGTCCAGAAGATGACAGATCTTCTTTCCCCTCTATAATCCAGCTTTCTGATATGGCATGGAAAAGCCTCAGACTGATAATACATGAAGAGATGATAAATATAGGCTGAGTACTTGAAGACACCCTGCCTGTCCACTTTGCTCAGCTGATCATGAATCTTATTGGCAATGAACTTTGCAAAGTTGTATTTGTGGGCAGGGGGTTGGCCTGGGCTGTAAATAGCCAGCAATACTAGCATGGTTTGATCCACATGCTCACTGGTGCTGTACCCCAGCACATAAGCAATCATGTCCAGGAGTAATCTGCCTACTTTAGTGAAGTGGATACTCAAATAAGGAGGTGGCCCTGTAGGCTGGCACTCAGGTCTCATGAATGTCCTGGTGACCCTTTGAATCTCCTCACTGGTCATTTTGGTACCAGTGTCCAACAGATAGTTCATAGAGAATGGGAAAAACAGCTCTGTCTAGTCAAAATGTAGCATTTTGTTGATGGTCTCAGGGTTAATGTAGAAAAGGACCCTCCCAGATGGGGTGTTGATGGCCCTGTGGTGCACATCATAGTTCTCAGCACATAGGCGAATGATTTCAGGAAACACATTTACAGAGGGGAGACAATAGTATGGCAGGTTTGATTCCCAGATGCCATATGTGTCATGACCCATCAGATAGTCCTCTCTCAGCTGTCTGAAGGTTTGCAAAAAATCTCTGTCTCCCACATAGTCTTCAATGAGGTAGTCCTGGTCAGCAAGAGATAAAGAACGCAGGTCTTTATTGGGTGGATTCAATGGAGCAACACTGAGAGCTGTGGGTATAGGGGCCATTGTATGGTTTGATTTGGAGTGATATGAGTGCACTGGTTTGCAAAGCTTTTAAGAGCTTAAGTGTTAGGCCAACTATGGACTAAGTCTGAAATGCCTTTTATAGTCAAAAACAGGCTTGTTTCTGCAGTCTTGGTAGGTTCACAGAGATTGTGAATTGCTAGGGGTGAACTGCAGAGGGTGAGTGAGATTTACTTTGGTGGAAAAATGTTGTTGGTCCACACCCGGCAAAAGGGAACAATGCCGGGCACCTTGAAGATAATTTCACAGTTTTGGCCCGCGAATTGCCTGTTTGAGTGCTGAATTTCTGGTTCTGAGGGTAAGCAGGTTGACTTGGCCCACTTTAGGTAGTAGGTGCAGAGTTTAAATGGAATTCAACAGGTGTTTTAATGGCAATTTACAGAAAGATGGTATGCATGGGCCAAACAGAGGAATTACGGTGAATACCTGGATGAAACGCTTGAAAAGCCTGCAGGCCGAACTCTGGAGGTTGAATTGATGAATTTGAGCGGTTGGATTTTGAATTTGGAGGTCTGGAGGTGCTTTGGCAGCTGCAATGGCTATCTCTTCCTTTACACGAAAATGACATAAAAACTGCCCAAAACATGACTTTAACGACAAAATTCGGAAAATATGGGTAATTGGCGCCTTTCCGCCAATGATGTAAGCATGACGTCATGGCGGGCCCGGGTACGGAGGATGACGTGGCTGCTGAGGTGTAGGCCAGGGTGGCAGGACATGGTGGTGGGTGGATAAGTTGGCAGGGCTACGTGGAGGATCATATGGCGCGGGGGCGGAGGAGGGCGCTACGTCATGCTGACGTAGTGATGACGTAAGGGAAGGCAGTAAAGGAACGGTGGTAAGCGGGTTCCCCGCACCACCTTTGGGCAAAGGCGGTATCGGGGAGGGGGGCTCCGAACAACCCCACCGCCTGCCACGTGTCCCTTGTATGGGGCAGAAAACCACTTTCCCCGGACGCTAAAGGTCGGCAGGTCGGGGAGTGAAAATTACTGCCCACCGTTAGATTTGGGCGGCGGAGATCTGACGGCTGGCGGGTCCTCCGACGGATCGTGTAGGTTGGGGGGTCCCGCTGGCCTATTAAAATATTAAATTAAATATTTTCGGGCGGAGAACCTTAGGGTTAGGGGTTTTTGCATGTGTTTTGGGGATTTTTGGGTTTTTCAAGGGTTTTATAAGGGAAAAGAGGTTTTTAGGAGTGGGTTTAGCAGGGGGAAAGGGGTTTTCTGTGTTTTTTGAGCAGAGGGAAGGTGAGGGCTTAGGGGAAAGGTTGTTGCTCATAACCAGAGGTTAGAGCAGCCCCAAGACAGGGTTGACCACAGCCCCTGGTGGACTGAAGTCTCCCTAAACAACTTATTTAGCTATAGTGCCAAAGGGGGGGAATATTTATACCATGTTTGGGGTTTATACACCATGGTGTTATAATAGTAGGGAAAGGGCCATTTAGGGGATTTAGATAATAGAAGTTAGGGGTTAAGGTGAATGAGGAAAGTGAATGAGGAGTGATTTCATCAAGTGTATCTGAAAGTTACTTAGTTTAGGGAGTAGATCAAAATGAAAAGATTTTTAGACAAGAAATGTGGCTTTTAAAGGAACAAGAACCACCATAAAACCTCAGATCTTTTCATCAATCTCCATGGATGAAGGGATGTTAGTAATAAGAGTTAAAGGGGGAATTTGGGAAGTTAGACATGCTTCCTTTCTTTGCTGCACCCTGATGGAGAAGAGGAGCTTCTCAACCATTGATTTTTCTTTGTGGACATTTCAGCACACACTTTTTTGCAAGGAATGATATTTCTGCAACCCCAACTGCCTACCCATCTACTTGCCTAGCATTTTTTGTTTCTTCTTGGAGGGTGCACTTGGATTTGCAGACCCTTATTTGCCTTTTCTTTTCTTTGGCTTTTTCCTTTTGATTTTCTATCTACTGCTACCCTTATTTCTTCCAAGGTCCCAGATTATGCAGTTGGGAGCCTTACTTCTCTACCTAAGCTACTTGTCTGCCAAGATTAAATAGTTTGGACAGACTTCTTTCTCTATTCTGCAACTGAAAATTTAAAACATGGCATGATCCAGATTAGGCTGTTGGACCATCCATCAAAATTTAGACAACATCAAGCTATATACACAGATTGTTTTCTCTTGGAAATATGTGATCTTTGCATGATCAAAGCAGAACATATTTGGAACTTTTCATTGTCAATCATGAAATATGAAACCTATTGGTATAGGTAGCTAACATAGTAAGCCCATTGTATTAGATAGAAGGTATTGAGGGAACCATGGTAATGACCCATGGTATTGTATGTATGAGGCCTATATAGAGGCTAAAGACTCCCCATTGAGAGATGTCAAGGAATATTGTATGGACAAGCATATGACTTCTGGAGTGTTCTCCTTCCATAAGGAGTGAACGTATAGTGTTGCCCTACCTTAAGGGTTTCATCAATAAAGAAGAATTTCTATCTATTTCTATATTTTTATTTTTGGGAATATTTCTATTCTTATACATTTGCAGGTCAGATATATAATAAGTGGAATCAAGGCACTTTCTTGGGCAGAGTAGAGAATTTTTTTATATTTTTTGCAAGAATTTTTTGGGCGGCGAGTTTGTAGATCAGATCTATCAGTTCTGGTGCAAAATTTGTAGAATATAATTACATATATGGGTGTTTTGTGAAAAAACTACCCAATTTGAAGAAAAAAAATCGGCCGAATCGGAGTCCGGATGAGGGAGATATCGTTCATTTAAAAATCAGTTGTGTTGCAAAAATGTTTTGGGGCAGCAAGTTTGCAAATCAGATATGTACGTTCTGATGCAAAATTTGTAGAATCTAATTGCATATCTAGGTTTTTTTCGAAAAAATACCCAATTTTAGAAAAACAATCGGCCGAATTGGAGTCAGAATGAGGGAGATATCACTGATTTAAAAATCAGTTGTGTTGCAGAAATTTTTTGGGGCAACGAGTTTGCAGATATGATCTGTACGTTCTGGTGCAAAATTTGTAGAATATAATTGCAGATCTGAGTTCTTTGTGAAAAAATACCCAATTTAAAAATAAAATAAAAAATCGGTCGAAATGGAGTCTGGATGAGGGAGATATCACTGATTTAAAATCAGCTATTTTTTTTAGAATTTTTTGTGACACGGATCTGAAATTCTAGTGCTTAGATTAGGATTTCTATCACATGAGAGGATGCAGAATGGTCTTTCCATTTTCAAAAATAGGTCGTAATAAATATTTTGAGCAATATTGACCGAGTTGTGGCCACTTTAAATTTTCACTAATTAAGTGATTTTTTTTTTCAAAACCCTCTTAATGGCTTCTAGCAAGGTTCTTATTTTTACAGGAAAAGATAATGGTTCTACTATTGAAGAATTCGTAGAAAGACAAAAGTCATTATGGGAAAAATAGTGGAAAGGTTTAGTATGGCTTAGTATGAAAGAAGAGGCTGTCAAATGGTTGAAATCACTTGACAACAAGAAGTTGTACAGCCTTTCAGATGAAGAATTTGAAAAGGTCTTTTTAGACAAATAGTCTCATGTTAGAAAATAGGAGAATGAGACATGTAAGGGGTTATTTTCTACTCGTATCTCCTTATTATAGGTTAATGGATGTATTCAGAAGGAGAAGATCATTGTGTCTATAAATCGTAGTTGCAAGAAAATTTTTATAAATGTTAATTTGGCAAAAAGATTGCAAATCCCAGCTAAACAAATGGAGCACACATAGGTTAATAATGAGCAGGCTGATCCGGACTTAAATAGGAACGCAAAAAATTACAGAGATAAGCATAAACATAGATATGCAGCGGTAATAATACTTCATTTCATTAATGTAAAATACTGAAATATGCTTACAAACAGTAATGGAAATAAACCAGCTAGGGTGATGGTAGCTTATTTCTGAGAAGAGATGTGGTGGCTACATGTCTCTGAACTGTGTTACAATGAGGCTCGAAGGCCTATTTATTGTTGAGAAACAATGGAAAACCCTTAACATTCCAAAACCTAACCCTAGAAGATGAAACGCCAAACTGTGGGCCCCGTTTGGGTAAATTGGTACATCAACTTCCCGGGGTCGTAACTTTGGCATATGATCTCCGTTTGACGTGTACAATAGCTCGTTAGAAAGATCTATCCGAGCACTACCACCTTGGGAAGGGAAACATTCATCCATGGACCCATGTTGCCCCCATATTTCCCAAAAAACGTCATTTAGGGTCTCAAAACGGCTTCGGAAGTTCAGGACCCGAAAAACTGCTAAAAATAGTAAGTTGTGCTACAATTAAGGAAACTGAAAATGCTGAGAGAAACAATGGTGGGGGTCCAGGTGGACTTGGAAGGTGGCCACCAATATCCACCTGGATCATTCCTCCCTCCTCAGGAAGCAATGGTCCCCATTGCGTTGAATTCCTCCATGACATGAGGAAGCTTTTGTTGAACTTGGTCCCTGGTGAGCCACTTGCCCTGGTGAGGGATTTGGCCTGCTTTGAAAACTCAATACAATTGGATATTCTGTTGGCGAGTGTTCTTGATCTGTGTGTCCATGATCTGATCAGTTGTAGCTTGTTCCATGCAAGCTAGATTTAATTCTCTGTGTGTGAGTTGTTCTGTAATGTCGGAGGTGTCTAGCAATGGTGGAAAGTATGGTCGAAGGTAGTCCACATTGAACACTGGGTGAAAGCCAAGGAATGGGGGAATGCTGAGCTCAAATGCATTGTCTCCCACAGACTTAGTAATGGTGTAAGGACCATATCGGAGTGGTCTCAGTTTCTGATAGGCTCCAGTAAGGCATTCCTTTTGCAAATGCAACCAGACTTTTTCGCCCACCTGAAACTTGTGTGGCACCCGATGTTGATCATGTCGCTGCTTGTACTTGGCATTTGATTTCTCCATAATGTCATGGACCTGCTGGCGAATATGTTGGATGTGCTCAATGAAGCTGGTTGCCTTGTCTGTTTTGGACTGGACATGAGCCGAATCTGTGTGAGTAGCTGCAAGTGGCATGGCCACATCAACGGGGCATAGTCGCTAGAATCCCAAGCCCACCTGAAAAGGGCTGTGGCCAGTCGAGCTATGAAGAGCTCGGTTGTAGCTGTGCTAAATGTAGGGGAGGCTCTCATCCCATGTGTGTGGATGCTTTGAGTTGTACATGCACATAATGTGTACAATCATCCAATTGACAACCTTTGTCTGGCCATCAATTTGAGGATGGAAGGCTGTGGACTTAGTGAGTTTGGTGTCCAGCATTGACCAGAGACTGGACCAAAATGTACTGAGGAACTGACTGTCCCGATCTGAGATGATAGACTGTGGGATCCCAAAGTGCACCCACACTCGTTCAAAGAATATTTTAGCAGTGGCTTATGTTGTGATATTCTTCTTGCAGGCCACCATAATGGCCATCTTCAAGAACCTTTCGACGACCAAAAAAACACAATCATTCCCATGCTTAGTGGAAGGAAGGCTTGACATGTAATCCATGGAGATGGATTCCCAAGATCGACTAGGGGTAGGTAGCAAGGTATAGAGGCCTTGATTCTTGATGGTCGGTTTGGTAATGGCACAGGCAATACATGATCTGATGTACTTCCCAACATCCCGTCGAAGATTCGGCCAATAGAAATACTTTTGTAGTACTGCCACCATTTTCTCGACCCCGAAATGCCCAACAGCTTGACTGTAGTGTGCTTCCCAAATCATATTGGCACGCTCGCTTGAAGGAACACAAAGGTGACCCAGGTGGCATAACAGGGCATCCTGGAGGTGAAAATTTGGAACATGCCGACCCTCCAAGAGTGTCTGGTATGTGTGGTTGAATTCTAGGTCGGCTTTGTAGAGAAGTGGCCAATCAGAAGTCTCGTGCCCACAAGAGTTGAGCATGGTGGTTAAAGCCATGATCGGTGGTTGACTGAGGCAAGCTGCAACATTATTGGTGCTACCCTTCTTATACTTGATATTCAAATGGAACTGTTGCAAGTATGTAGACCACTTCTGATGGCAATCGTTCTACAATTTCCCTTGGGTCTGTATGAACTGCAGGGGTTGCTGTTCTGTGTGGATGACCATTTCCTTCCCCAAAATGTAATGCTTCCATTGTCGGCTGGCCTGCACAATGGAATACGTCTCTTTATCATAAGTGGGATACTTCTGGCCTGTGTCTGAAAGTGTTTCACTGTGATATGCCACTATATGCCCGTGTTGAGTAAGGACTACCCCAATAGCATAGTCAGAGGCATCTATCTCGACCTCAAATGGTTGTTGTAAATCTGGTAATGCAAGCATTGGTTCCATGCAGAGGCGATCTTTCAACTCTATGAATGCCTTCTGTTGAGATTCAGACCAAAAGAATTTTTCTTTCGCTCCTCCCTTGGTGACTTGACTCAAGGAACAAGTGATATGAGAAAACCCCAACACAAACCTATAGTAGAAGTTGGCAAGACCTAGAAAGCTGCGGAGCTCCGTCAGAGTGGTTGGAGATGGCCAATCTTGAATGAATTGGATCTTGGTTGGATCCACATGCACCCCTTGTTCATCAATAATGTATCCCAGATACTGAACCTGGGTCATGCCAAAAGTGCATTTCTCCAAATTGGCACATAGCTTGTGTTGCTGCAATTTTTGGAGAACTTGTCGGATGTGGTGGAGGTGCTCTTCCGAACTCTAGCTGAAGATCAGAATATCATCCAAGTATACCACTACAAATGATTTGGTGAATGGCCGCAAGATGTCATCCATTAGCCTCATGAAGGTTGCAGGAGCATTCGTCAACCCGAAAGGCATAACCAACCATTTGAAAAGGCCCTCCTTAGCTTTGAAGGTAGTCTTCCACACATCAGAGGTTTCGATTGGTACCTAGTGATATCCTAACTTCAGATCGATCTTGCTGAAATATTTTGCCCCCTTTAGTTGGTCCAGGAGGTCATCAATCCGTGGGATCGGGTACCTATTACAGATAGTGATCTTGTTCAGCACCCGATAGTCAATACAGAGTCTCCAAGTCCCATCCTTCTTCTGTACCAACACGATTGGGCTCCCACAAGGCGATGAACTCAGATGGATGTGACCTTTCTATAGTAGCTCCTAAATCTGCCTCTTGATTTCATCATTCTCTAGAATGGAGCACCAATAAATTGGTCCATTAGGTAGCGGCGCACCTGGGGTCAGATCAATGGAGTGCTTGACCTAACAGTGCAGAGGAACCCCTGCGGGAAGGTGAAGATGTCCTCGTACTCCTCCACGACCTTGTCCATATGTGTTGTCATGCGGAGGGGTACTGTCTAGAGGCTGTGGCCACTGTCTTCTTCTTTCCTTGAGGGCATATCATTAGGAAAACAAATTTCCCAGTTTTGGAAATGAGTTTACTGCATTGTTTTGTAGTAATCAAAGAGATGGCGGTAGGCGGTGCTACCTCTGGTATCTTGTACAACTTATTTCCCAATGTAATGATAACAGCACGGGGCCTTAATTAATACACAACATGTCGCTTCCACAAGTATGGTTGTCCTAATAATACATCACAAACTTCAAGGGGAGCAATGTCACACAATACCTCATCCGTGAAGGGCTTGATGTTGTATGGCAGGCGACACTCCTGGCTCACGCGAAGATCTCGTCCTTGGTGAAGCCACCCGATGGTGTACGGTTGTGGATGCGCTGTGGTTGGTAAGCCCAACTGCTTCACGACCTCTACCGAAATGAGGTTCTTTTGGCTCCCGCTATCGACAATGAACTGTAGCGGGGAGCCCTTTACCCACATCTAGGAGTGGAAGAGACGCTCCTCCTCCTCCAGATCTTCGGGTTCATTTTTCTGGATCTTGGCAGTAGCAACAGTGGCGTTGGGATCCGCATTAATGATCTGCTTCCCTTTATCATTCCCCTTGTCAAGTTCTAACTCAGAGTCAGAACATGCATCTGATTCTGAAACCTTTAGCTCAGCCACCAGTGACTGCTTGGCTTGACACTCACTTGTGTTGTGAGTGGAGCTCTTATGGAACTCACACCATTTTCCCATGTCCTTTTTTGGCTTCGCGACACTGTTCTTTGCTTGCAGCTTTGGCAGGTTGTCTTGGGCTGCCCCACCTTGGCTTTGTCCTTTGTTTTGTGGTTTAGGGGCACCTTTCCCTTGCTTCAGGTTCGCAGATCCAAAGTCTCGCTTCTTTTGTTTAAACCTCTGCTCGACCTTGACGGCATATTGGTATGTTGTGCCGAGCGAGGAGATGTTCAGGAATTCTATTTCTTCCTGGATGTACTTGTGCAGGCAGCTGTGGTATTTGAGTATAAAATGCTACTCAAAATCCTTGATACCCAACTTTGTGTGAAGGGTATGGAAAAGATTGGAGAACTCCAGCACGTCTTGGTCCCTTCCCTGCCGCAGCGTGGTCCATTTTATGTATTCATCCTCATAGCTTCCGACAGGGTAGTACTGCTCCTTGATGGCATCCCGGAATGAATTCCAGGTGGGTGAAGCTAAAAATAGTGAGCCAGTCTTTTCATCCTTCTGCTCGCAGTAGGTTTCCCACCAATCCTTAACGTGGGGGGCTACTTTGAGAAGAGCGAAAAAAATCTTTTCCCGACTCGAAAATTCATGAATAGAAAAATAACCCTCTAGCAGATTTAACCATTTATCTACAACATTTGTGTCTATCTGACCCTTGAATATGGGGATTTCAAAATTAACTTGTACCTTAAAGGCTGTGGCGTTTCCAGAGTAGCTGCTGGAAGCCGATGCGTCGCTTCTAGGTAGCCGCTGAAGGATCTGGGCAAAGTTGTCCATCATCGCATTCTGTTGTCACTCGAGGGATTCTTCGAGAAATATTTTGATAGGATATCCTGCCCCCTCATATTTCTTCTCATTCGCCATGGGAGGCCGTCGGGATTTGCGAGGCTGGTCTTGCAAAGGTTTGACCAGTTCAAGCCCTAACTCCTTATATCCCGACCTCGTTGGGGACATGCAAAGAAAAATAGAGAAAAAGCAGACCGCTCTGATACCACTGATCTGGACTTAAACAGGAATGCAACAAATTACAGAGATAACCATAAACACAGATATGTAGCAGAAATAATATTTCATTTCATTAATGTAAAATATTGAAATATGCTTACAAACAGTAATGGAAATAAACCAGCTAGGGTGATGGTAGCTTATCTCTGAGAAGAGATGTGGTGGCTACATGCCTTTGAACTATTTTACAATGAGGCTCGAAAGCCTATTTATTGTTGAGAAACAATGGAAAACCCTTAACATTCCAAAACCTAACCCTAGAAGATGAAACGCCAAACTGTGGGCCCCGTTTGGGTAAATTGGTACATCAACTTCCCGGGGTCGTAACTTTGGCATACGATCTTCGTTTGATGCGTACAATAGCTCGTTAGAAAGATCTATCCGAGCAATACCACTTTGGGAAGGGTAAAATTGGTCCATGGACCCATGTTTCCTCCATATTTCCCAAAAAACGTCATTTAGGGCCTCAAAATGGCTCCGGAAGTTCAGAACCCGAAAAACTGCTAAAAATAGTAAGTTGTGCTACAATTAAACTAAAAATTCCGAGAGAAACAATGGTGGGGGTCCAGGTGGACTTGGCAGGTGGCCACCAATATCCACTTGGATCACAGGTGCAAGTTTATAAAGGTTTGAATATTTCTATGGACAAGTATGTATTGCATCATGATTTTTGTGCTTCAGATTTAGCATGTGGATGTTGTTTTGGGATAACCTTGGATAGAATCTATTGGTACTATCAATATTAATGTGTAGAATAAATTCCCAGAGCTCTAGCATAAAAAGAAAAAAAATAAATTACAAGACATTTCCATCAATAAATAGGTAGAGTCCAAGGAGGCTAAAGTTGAAGATGTTCTAGGGACTGACACATCAGATGATGAATCTGTGGTTGAAGTAATATTGAAAGATAAGAAACAACAGCAAGTGCTACAACATGTACCAGCTACCAATCAGACTCAATTAGGTGGTGAATTAAAGCAAGATACACCATTGGTTAAAACTTCAGCATATCACCACCCACATCACCCAGTAAGAAAACAACCAACAAGATGGCAGCAAATCAGCAACAAGGACAACAACCCCCACATGATAGATAGAGAGGGGCAAAGATCCACTCACAACACACCAACATAGAAGAGCCACCAGGGTCAACTTCCATCTCAAGCGAGTGAGGCACCAAGTAGATCGAGGTCTTACCTTTCTCTTCGATGGCTAGATGCACGTGCATGGTTCCAGTGGACTACTCTTTTGAGTAGATCTTATGATTTGTGTTCTTCTTATGTTTCGAGGATGAAACATGTTTAAGGGGGGTGGAATGTAATATACCTAAGGGGGATAGTATGGGGTATAGAGGGAGGTACCCAAGGGAATAATGTAATAATGGGATGGGCCATAGTTATAAATAAAGTGGTTAACCCATATCATGTAAGGGACGACAAGTAGTTAACAATAATGTAATAAACCCATTGTATTAGATAGATGGTATTGAGGGAACCATGGTAATGACCCATGGTATTGTATTTATGAGGCCTATATAGAGGCTAGAGATTCCCCATTGAGAGATATCAATGAATATTGTATGGACAAGCATATGGCTTGTGGAGTGTTCTCCTTCCTTAAGGAGTGAATATATGGTGTTGCCCTACCTTAGGGGTTTGATTAATAAAGAAGCATTTCTATCTATTTCTATATTGTAATTTTTGGGCATATTTATATTCTTATACATTTGTAGGTCATATCTATAACAATTAACCTAATGCAGCATTGTCGCCTAATGCAAAACATTTAGAGGTTCTAGGCTAGAGACATGTTCCGACATCGTAAAACATAACAGTTGTCGCTAACTTGTCTGTGATACATTTCGAGTGTGATACCTCATTCCACGTACATGAGTATATCGTAGCTCATCCATGTACCTTCGGGTATATAGGGCGGTGTTATATTACGCAAAGTATGAAGGAATGCTCTCACAGTATGGTTTCGCATTAGACAACACTAATACAGATTGGGCCTCCACGTACTTTCGGGTATATATGGGAGGACAACACTAGGTTGTTATCCATCCTTAGGTAACCGAGTAGGTCGCCTTGTACACTGTGATACACCGAACACAACATTCGGGGAGATTGTCTGCCCATACTTCTCGGTTCGGTGGGAGGTATTCTGCAGTTCATAGTTGCTTGGTAAACCTTTTTGCCTAGCTTACCCCTTTTTGTTTATTTCTTTTTGGTAATAAAATCAATCATCAATTGTGGAGGAAAATAAACCCTTACCCTATCGTTCATGGAGAGCAGTGAGTAAACCGCCTTTACCACCCGAAGCTACACCCATCCGTTTGAAGCGGTCTCATTTGACTAGAACCAATACTTCACAAACATCTGGTTCTTCATCTGAATTACCAGAAAAACCTATTCCAGTATGTACTGTGACTCCAGTTACACCTATAGTTATTGGTACATTTATTACAGAAGTGTAATCTCCACAATTACCTGAGGAAAGTAGAACTGAATCTAGTGAAACAGTAACCCAAGTTGTTCAACAACAAGTTGATTCTCAACCTGAAGTCATTCAATAAGAAATTACTTCTTAACCTGAATCTGTTCAACTAGAAGTTAATCCTGAACCTATCACTATTCAATCAGAAGTTACTTATGAACTAGAAGTTTTTCAAGAAGCCCAACCTAAACTTGTTCTTTTACCAAAACATTTGGATCTTGCAGTTGAACAATCAGAATTTGTTACCTTACCAGAAGAAGATCAACTGGTACATCCTTAGACATATGTAACTATCGAGACTTCCTATTTATCTTAGGAAAAAATACTAGAAATCGATTACGGACCTGATGATGAAATTCTTCCACCTGGTTTGATTTCGATAGAAGAGGAACCTGAGGTAGAATCACCCAGAACTCCATTCCATTATGGAACTGGACATTATATGTATCCTTATACTCATCATTTTACTGCTCCTTTTGATCTTGATTACTTTCAAACACCCGTTGATTTGTTAGGAAACTTATTTGGACACTTGAATATGGCAGAGTCAACATCCCAAACCGTACCATCTGTTACAGCTATGGAAAAGTCTTCTGTTGCAACCTCTTCGATGTTTACTATGACATCTGAGTCACACTTGTATGGTGTTCCATCCATCCCATTGAGTTACTAATCTTGATCAGGAACCCACTCAGGTATTGCTTCTACCCCTTGGTCTTCACCAATGTCCTCTACTAGAATTTTATCTGGTTCTTTATTAACAGATATCGAATAGCTGGACCCATCAAGTTCATATCAAGCTGGTTCATCTGGTTACCATCCTATGTATCCTCTTTACATTAGACTACCCCCATACGGAGAAAAATATGCACATTCTCATTATCCTCCATTTTTTAGGGGGCAACCATATGTCGATATGTCGTCGTCTTTAGGTTAGCCTGGAATGACTATCTGTTAGTGGCAGCCAATAATGCCCGTTCAACCTAGGCTTGTGTATCCATCACAACCTATGAAATATGTCTTATCCATACCTATAACACCTGTTTTCACAACTTTACCGCACTCACAAGCTCAAATTTTTATATCTCAACCTGTGCAAGTTGGTCCTTTAACCTCAGACCCCCAAGTTTCAAGTATACAGATTCAGCCTTCTAAGGCTATTTTACAACAACCACTTGTGTCTGGAGTCCAACAACTTTAAACTAGTTTACCTTTTACTGGAATGACTCAGACTTACACTAGTTTAGTGTATTCACAACTTGGTCAACCTTACATCGGTGAGCAACAATCGTTGTATCAACAACAACAACAGTTGCTTCAACAAAATTGGCAGTCCCAATATCAACAGCAGCAATTCCAGTAATACCAACCTTAGCTTGGACTTGGTCAACAAGCCCATGCTGGTTTTGGTCAAAAACAAGTTTATCCAGGTCTTGGGCAACACGCCTATGCTAGGTTTGGACAACATCAAATGTATCTCGGTGCTCAACAACAACCTTATGCCAGATTTTCTCAACAAATTTACCCTTATCAAGGTTATCGACAATAGATGCCTTATGCTAGTATGCAAAGGTCTATTTCCCAGGCAATCCCATCTTATCCTGGATATGCTCCACCTAATCTTAGTAGACAGTTGCCTTTCATTGCGACACTTGAATTACCAGATCTAAACCGGCTCACTAATGACCCAATTCTTTATGCACCTTGGTGGCTGGTGATTCCTCATAAATTACCTTTCGATATTCTGAAATTCAATGGAAATCCTGGAGAAGACCTGTCCAACCATGTCATGACTTTTCATTTATGGTGTTCATCAAACTCCTTGAATGATGATTTAGTTAGATTACGTCTTTTCCAGAGAACACTTATTGGTCTGACTGCGAAGTGGTACATTGAGTTACCATGAGCTTCTTTTGATAACTTCACTACCTTAGCTACCACATTTTTAACCCACTTCCAGTTACCCATACGATATGAGACTGGAATGGAACTATTAACCAACTTTAAACAGACTACTGCTACTCATATCTTTGATCATATTCATGAGTGGCATCGTCATCGTCGAATGGTTAAAAATTATGTTCTTGATCAGCTTTTGGCTGAGTGGTTTATAAAATCCTTGTTGCCATCTATCACTGAGGATGTGGCAAAAGGTGGAGTTGTCACTGAAGAGCAAGTAATTGCTCGTGCCCAATATTTGGACTTGATTTATACACAGTCTGGCACACTCTATGACAAGATCCCAAATGCACCCTGACCAGCTTTCACTATTCCTCCTCCACCATCGAGTAAGGACTCTCATGTCGGTGACGGTGTGATTGGTTCTTTGAGCACACAAATGGCAGGTAGACCATCTGGTCAAACACTTGCCATTTCCAATCAAACTACAAATGCACCTGATAACACTCTTGCTTCCGAAATCAATGTCGTGTCATCTGACAAAGGCAAGAATGAAAAGCAACCAAGAAGCAAGAAGAAGGGGAAAAACAAGAAGAAACAAAATAATTCCCCTCAAGAGAAATCATCTGATTCCTCTCCTTCGGCTAGGAAACCTCGTTACCCATGTTTGATCTGTAACGATGAGCATTTTATATGAGATTTTCCTCACCGCTTCGAAGTCTCAAATCTTCGAAGACTTCTAATACATCCGCAGTATTGATTGATCCTTTTCCAAAACCAGAGACAAATATGGTTGCTACAGACCATGCTTCCACTTCCCAAGTGCTTATGCTATCCACCTCTAAGCCTAAAATTGAAGTTTTGGTGTCAACACGAAGTAAAGATTATGGAAATCAACCATCATCATCGAATAACTAGGCTAATCAACCTAACCCTTCAACTTCGACTTCGTCTGATCCTCCACCACCTATTGCACTAGAGTTAACAATAAAACCACCTAAGGGAGTTGTACATAAATCGACATTTAATCCTCGAGCTCAAGATGCACAGAATTATAACATAGTAGAAGATTTGGCTCAGTCACCTTCTGCTATGTCGACACTCGAGGTGCTTCAAAATTGTCCCTCCCAAAAGTAGGCTTTGTTGTCAGCAATTGGTGGAATCGATCCAACTGATTCCAATCTTGTGGTTTTCAACCATGCAGGTTATACGCCACAGTTACCAGCGCAATTAGCATTCCTGATTCAAGTAAATGCCTTGAATAAACTTGTTCATCAAACCATTATTGACGAGGGGGCATCTACTTGTATTATGTCTATGAATTGCTGGAAAACACTTGGCTCACCGCCTTTGTCATGTTCACCAACAACATTAAAATCTTTTGACGGTCGCACATATATGCCTTGTGGAATATTGAGTAATATGCAAATCAAACTAGGAGGAAAAACAATAATTGTTGAAGTTGAGGTTGTTGATGGACCCCTTGACTACAACATTTTGCCAGAAATACTGTGGGTTTATGCGATGGTTGTTGTGGTTTCTACATACTTTCGTACCATTTCATTCCCTCATAAGGGTGGAATCACAGTTATCGACCAGCTCATCTTCTTCACCTCTAGTTCACAGGCCACCAGAAGAATTCCATTAGTACACGAACCCCCACTATCTCTTCAAAACATTGGTGTAGGTCTCTTCAAAGATGCTTCCCTAATGGGTACTCTTTCACTATCGTCACCATCCAATTTTGCAGAAGTGGAAAAAGTTGAGACTTTCAACATGATATCTTCCACTTCAACTGACTTAAGGGAGATTACCAATAGATCTGAAGTTGATAGTGATATTGAAATCATGTTGCTAAGCCCTATAGAACTTGCATAGTGTTATGCTCCTATACCAATAGGTGTCATATTTCATGATTGACAGATGAAATGCCAAATATGTTCATCCTTTCCATGCTGCAAAGGTTCCATATTTTCAAAAATTCAAAAAATAAAAAAATAAAAAGAGGGTATGCTCTAAAAGAAAAATCAAAGGGCAAAAAGAATGAATTGGTCAAAAAGAAAGAAAATGAGCCGCAAAGAAAAGACCAGGAAAGTGTGCTAGTCTAAAGTGCCACTACTATCCTATTTTTGCAGAGAAGTTCAATAGGTACAATCAGTGACTTCTGTCACAGTTGAAGAATGGCCAAATAGCTTAATCTTGGCCAATCCATGTTTAAATTTTTGTTTTAGAGATAGAGAGTGAATTATGTCCAAACAGTTCAAGCTTGGCAGATAAGTAGGTAGGTAGAGAAGCACAGGTGCTCAACAGCTAAATTTGAGCCCTTGGAAGAAATAAGGGTAGACTTAGATAGGAGGGCAGCTAAAAGAAAAGAAAAGGGTAAGGGTTTTCTAGTTCAAATGCACCCAATAAAAAGGAAGAGAAAATGTTAGGTGTATTAGGCTGGGTAGGCAGTTTTGGTGTTGCAGAAGCAGATTTATAAGCAATTTTGTCTCTTAAAGGTGATTCACCTCATGGATATCATAAGTGCCATGGCAAGGTGGCTACAAAGCAGATGGAGCATGACTAACTTCCCTCCTCATTTCTCCAAAATACTTACTAACCTCCTCACAAGGACATTGAGATCTACTCAGTGTTCCTAGTTCACTTCATTTCATGAAAAAGACTAAGGGAAACTATGTGTTTACTTAGGATAATAAAGCCACATTTCTTGTGTAAAAATGTTTCTCTTCCATTTTGCTAGGTTTTCCAAGTTCATAACTTGGACACCTTTCACTCCCCTAAGCCTAAGTTCCACTTTTTTTGACATTGTGCTTTGTTTGAATATATTTCTCATTTTAACATATTAACACTATTATATAGTTCTTATATAATGTTTCCCCCGCCCCTATTATATAAAATACATAAAAACCCCAAAGTTTTTTAATATCCCGCCCCGGGCTTAGTTATAGCCATATATTAATGTTTTAAAGGGGGTCCAAGGTTTATCCGAAACCTTATGGACAACCCTCCTCGCATGCGTGTTTATCAGGTTTGATTAACGTTTGGTTAATCAATACTTAAGCCTCCCTGCAATCAACCACAATAACCCCCAAACCTTTGAAAAATGTTTTAAATTAATGGCGGGACCCCATGCCATACACCTCCGCCAACTCCACCCACCATCGACCGTCTAATCCAGGCTTTCCCATCAGACGACCCATAGTAATATCGGAACCCCTCCGATGGCCAAAGATTAGCGCTCGGGAAAATGGTGGTTTTGTTGCCGTACATGAAACACGCGGTGCCCGCCCAGTGTTATCTCGACCCCTCTGCCTGAAACAGTTTTTTTCCAAAAGCAGTGTGGGATAATACCATTTACCACCCCCCTCTTCCTCTCGCTGACGTCGTCACCCACATCATCACCCACATCATCCGCCACTTCACCTGTGTCATTTGCCACGACATCTGCCACGTCATCCGTCGTACCCCGCTACATGACAAATATTACGTCATGCTAACGTCACCCAACTGAAGCGCGCAAAAACCCACCAAAATAAAATTTTTGTCAACAAGGCGTAAAATGTCGTTTTTCATTCATTTCTATGTGTTCCTTCTGCGTGACCTCTACATGTTGTTTCTCATCCAAAGCGGAATTTTGACTACACAGTCCGCCACCTAGCTAAGTTGACTCCACAGCTCGACCCTTCAGCTCATTCAGCAACATGCAAAACGCACAGTACACTGTCAAAACAGGTATTTACCCGAATCTCATTCTTAGACCCTATGTTCTCTCAGTTTTTTCTCTGCAAAATTACCCGAATAACCCAAATTTGAATTAAAAACACTGTGATGCCTTTAAAACTGTGCACCAAAACCACTGTTTGTGCTCATTTTTACCGAGAAATCCCTCAAACTCTGTCTCCCACTGCAAAATTGCCCACTAAGCTAAATTCAAGCTCGTTTTGGCCTACAATTCTAGCAAAAAGGACCCAAAAGTGTTATTTTACCTACTGTTGCTGCATAAAACCCAAATTTCAAATTGAAAAATCATAGAAGATTGAATAATGGAGGCTCTAGTGGCCCTCAATGTTGCCCCCCTCAATGCACCACACAAAGAATTGGAATGGTTGCCCCTTGTTGACAGAGATTTCCAGATTAATGACTTAATTGGTGACAAGCCTCACCTTTAAGCTTTTTGTGAAATTAGGAATAGATACCGCAGCAATACCGATGTCTATGGAATTTGGGAGTCCAACATGCCCATATACTACCTCCCCTCAGTGAATGTGCTCTCTGATATCATCCACTTATGATGTGCCAATTATGACCCCACTAAAAGAGCAGTTATGGCTCCATCTGGTACTATCTTATTTTACATTACCCCTGAATCCATAAATGAAATGCTACACTTCAAACCCACTCAGCCTTTGGCCCCTCTCTCCATGGGATTCTTGCTTGACCAAGGTGCCAAACTGCCCAATTCAGAGATAACCGGAATAGCTCAATTGCTCATGAAACCAAATTGCCAGCCCCAGCAACCTCCTCCTTATCTGCATACTTGGTTCACCAAAGCAGGAAGATTCATTATAGACATGGTTTCCTACATCCTAGGATTTAAAACCAGTGAGTATGTTGATGAGACTACCTTAGTTTTGTTGTCCATGTTTACTCCAGGACAGCCCCCTACTGTCAAATATGATTATGCCACCTTCATAGCTGATAAGATCCATGAGCAATTTATGAACCTGGACAGAGAAAGAGTGTTTAAACACACATCATACATATATCATCTGTTGTTGTACAATCAACCAGATAGTTTTCGAATTCCCCTTAGAAAATTGGATCTCAAAGGAGAGCGAAGGTCTGTAGTCTTCTGGACCTCAGTCTTCCACCATGTTAGTGACTCCCCTTATACTTATTGTGAATTCATTGACCTATTCACATCCAACCTCTTTTTTATTGATGACAACTCCTCCTACCAGACTCTCTGATGAAATGCAGAAAATTTTACATCTCTCAAAAGGCTACAGTATAGGTGACTGGTACTTTTACCAGAATCACACTGAGATCAGGATATATGGCTATAAACTGTGCCCCTATAAACTGCCAAAATATGTGCCTATGAGACTGTTTGCCCTAGAATACTTCAGACAATTTATTAGCTCAGATTTGACCCATTTCTATGCTGCCAAGAAAAAGTCACAGCTCAAAATAAGAAATCAATTGGGCCCTTTTGTCTTCAATAAAAGGGAAGCCTGGGAAGAGGCTGACAAGATTTTAGGGGAGCAACTTAAGTTGAAACAAAGTTTTTATTGGGCACCATATGACCCCGAACATTTCATAAGTTATAGAAAAGTGAAAAACAAGCTAACAGCATATGTTCAACACAAGATCCCTGAAATTCAACAGTATGCTAACCAACAAGAATGGGTAGAAGGCACATTAGTTGAAGAGATTACTGAGGAAGAAAAATTGGAAAATGTCATGAAATAGCTTGAAAAAACACTTGACCTGGACTCTTTTGGACAGGTATCCTTCAAGCTACCTCAGCACACAGGAGGTGCTACATCTTTTGCTGAGACTTCTCAGCAGCCCACACAAAAAGCCAGCACAGGGTCAGCAAAGGGCAAGGAGGTAATAGGTTCAGAGCAGGACATAATGACATACCGACCAGCTACATCAAAGGAACAAGGCCAAGGGCAAGTTCCTCCAACTTAGACAGAAGCCCCAGAAATCCCTACACTACAAACTCCTCTAAATGAGGAAAGAGGCAAGAAAAGGGATAGGCAAGAAGACACACCAATCAGCAGTTTTGCATAGCAACCAGGGGAGAAAAGGCAGATATTGAACCACCTATCAGAGGAGGAGTTTATTTAGGAGACCACAGATAGTCTAAGGGAAGAAAGAGTAGTCAGTCAGGATACATCCCCAGTCATAGAAACATCGGCCAGTTCACACAAGCAGGAGATCGGAAGACAGCATAGTGTGGAATTCAACAAATAATGAGGACATTAAGAGGACATTTATTGAAATAAAGGCAAAGAATGAGCCAATAAGAATTCAAATTTATAATCACTTACTGAAGATGGCCCCCACAAATCAACAAAGGTTAATGTTGGCATATGACATTCAAGAAGGAAAGATGATTCTTAGTCACTTTAATTCCAAAATGAAGCAGCCACAGTCAGCTGCTGATTACATTAGGACCAGTCTGGAAGTATTAGCCAAAGACATTCATCCAATGGACCAGATTGAGTTGCATAAACAAATTGGAGAAATGGTATACTCCACATTGGCAGATAAGGCATTCTTGGCCCACAAATTGTAGAATTCATTAAATAATACCTCTGCCCAATTAGAGTTGGAAAAGGCTTCCTCTTTAGCCAAGGATAACAGGATAAAATCCTTGGAAGAAATTATCATTGAGCTGGGACATGATCCCAAGGATGCCAAAGGCAGTAAAGAATTAATAAAAAAGAAGGAAGAAGACATTGCAGCTCTCAGGAAACAGCTCAAGCTGCCCATTTCTATGCATCCCCAAACTACAAAGATTGTTGAGCAAAAATCACAGGAAGATATGATGGACCTGCTAATGAAAATGAATGAGAGATTGGCAGAAACAGAGCAGGCATTGGAGAAAGCACTACAGGAAAAGCAGGGAGTGTCGACCTCCCAGCCATCTCAAATAGCTCCAATAGTTACAACTGCTCCTCCTACAATTACAACAACAATCCCTCCTACTGTCCCTGCATCAACAGCACCAAGTACTTCAACAACGATAGCAACAAGCAGCAACACTACCATGACTACTGAGGAATTGATAAAGGCTATGGAAGATCTAAGACTCCAAGTATCAGAAATAAAAGATGCTAAGAAGAAATTGGCCAAGTTGGAAATAAGTTATGACAAATCTAAAATGACTGTGGTAGAAAAACAAGGGAGGTAAAAGCATTAGAGGATAAAGTAAAGGCATTGGAAAAGGACCTCTCTTTAGACAAGCCTCTGGGAGAAATCAAGGGAATTTTGTGGGCTAACATCAATGAATCAATTAGTAATGAATGGAAATCAATACAAATAATTCATGAGCAGATTGATTTGGTAACAGCAGCCCAAGAGGAAATTCAAAAGGCCAGGGATTCATTAGGACACATGCCCGAACAGGCCAATAGGCTAATACAATTTTTGAAGACCCACACCAAGGAAGAGCTGGCAACACTAGATATCAGGGATAGGACAAGCACCATCCTAACAATTAAAAGAGTTTTGACCTTGAGGAAATTCATACAAAATCTGGAGAGGAAGTGCCAAGACATGCAAATGGATATAAATGCTTTCACACAGAAGTTTACAGCTTTGGAGGAAAAGGGTCTGCCCAGTTTATTAACCAATGACTATAGACTGATGACACATGCAGACTATGTACACAGGTTGAATACATATGTGGATAATCAAGTCACAACATCATCAAGTTCTGCAGGAGAGAAGGCACTCCCATCTGGACAGAGCCTGTATGACAATTTAGAAAATCTGTTTTTTATTGAGCATGAAGTGAGACATCTTTTCACGGTCCAGCCTACTTTCTTCAGGTACATGGATGTTGATGAAACTCTAATAAAAATGTGCAGACACCAATTACCATATGACCAATGGTGGCAGAGTATGCTGGAAATTTTGTAGGCAGATTTCAAAGTTTTGTTTATTTTTCCCAGAACACAACAGATATCATAAAGTGGAAAAAAGAGCAGATAAAATCGCGTTGGGCAATGGTCTATTAAAGCGCAATTAAAGAACCAAAGAAAGTAATGCCAACAACGCGGAATGTCATTAAAAGTATCCATTGGACGACTCGCTGAACAAATAATCAATGCATCTCACCAACTGAGCGGCCAGCACAGCATATCTTACTTCTGCATTCATTTTTCCCTGTTTTCAAGATCATTTACTTCTCCTGTAGAGTAGGTGAAAGAATTTATTGCAAGATATTATCTCTTTGAGATATTTTGTAAACATTTTTGTAGAAATACCTCCCCAAGCTAAGTATTAGGGGTTGGTGATACGATTCTGGAACTGCACTGTGACTTTGAGAACTCTTCTAAATAAAAGGTTGTTCGAATGCTTTGTTACTGAACTCTCTGGTTGTGGAATTGATGGCAGAAGACTATGTTGCAAAATTCTCAAATTATTTCATGGATCAATAAGTCTTTTTAACTCATGTTTTACTATTTCTATGTTTTATATATCATTTACATATCATATTCTAAATTACAGGGAAAAAGAATAACTCAGAACTTACTTAACTGTACTCTCTGTTCAATCCCTGTTATTTTTAAATGTTTTCTTCAGAATTAGCATAAGCAGGAATTCTTAACTGCTCATGTTTCCCTGGTTCTTACACCTTGAATATAACTAAGGAATTCTTAACTGCTCCCTGGTAATATTCATCCACCTTCCCTCTATCAGTATGATGAAGGATTCTTGATTTCCCTTCACCCCCTGACTCCATCTCACCTGATTCCAGCTTACAATTTGTTTCATGGTTGATTACCTTGCTCTGTAGTACCTCCCTCTGTCAAAGAAACCATATCCAGCAGTTTATCTTCGTAGACTCCATTAACCCAATGGACTAAACTTCTCATATTTGCACTCCCGTTCTATTGAATGTCACCATCCAAAAATCAAACAAATACTTTTACTTCATAACTAGCCTAACATACAACAAAAAAAAGCTAAATCATAAAGAGAGAGCCCTCTCTGGTTGCAGATTGGCTAGAATCTGCATCTAAAAGACTGGTTAGTGGTTACCTCGGCCGTATTCCCTTTTCTCACAACTTTTGGGGAACAACCTGAGTGATAACATCATTGGCGACTCCACTGGGGACTGAACGACTGCTTGTTACTGCTATCTATTTTCTAAAGCTACAGATGGAGCCTGAAGTTAGCCAGGCAGCCTTTTAAACTGTTTTGCTATGCGATTACAGGAGTAAATAAACGCTACATTAGTCTATCTCTAGTCTAGTTTTAGGCTTTAAACAGCTGTCTCAAAGACTTGATCAATTTCCTTGTTTCAAAATATCTGAAGGAGAGCCCAAAGCCCTCATATTTCAAAGGCTTCCTTCAAAATATTGTCAAAATTGTATTCTTCAAATACTTCTAGAAAAAACCCAAAAACAGATTTAGAAGCTGGCTCCAAAGAAGAAAATCCGTTACACTAGATCAAATCCAGATCCAAATCCTCCAGCTATCTTTGAAAATCCTAATTTGATCCCAAAGAACCTTAGAAGCCGAGATAGTCAAGAAAATTCTGCTGATTTAAACCTTGACACACCTCAGCAGAACTCTATCCAAACTGAGCTTACTCCCGGAAAAGCAGCAGTCCTTTCTACCATTGCTGCAGCTTCTTCTAGTTCACCATTATCACTTCAAAACATCTTTTCCACTCCTCCATCCACTGCACTTATCTCAGTTATTATCCCTGTGCTTCCAGCTGTCCCATTTATACCTGCAAATATGGCAAACCAATATGCTCCCCTGCAATTGCCTGCAAATCCAGGGGCTATGCCTCAAGATTATCAAAGAAAGATTACCTATTTTGATGGTACTGGCACCTACACAGCACAACAACATACTAAGAAAATGATGGATTATTTTGAAAATTATGAAATTGATGATAATGATGTCAGGATGAAAATTTTTGTCCAAAGCTTAACAGTGATGTAAGGACCTGGTTTAGGGCACTTCCTGTAAACACTATTGCAGACCTAGATGCCCTTTATCAAACCTTTTTGAACAGACGGGAAAAGAAGAAGGACCCATTACACATCATATTAGAATATGAAAGCTTGAAAAGGGGCCCACAAGAAACTGTCCAAGACTACTGTGCCAGATTCAATAATGTGTACAATGCTATTCCTCAGAACCTTAGACCTCCACCTGACTTGGCCTTGATCAAATTTCCTGATGGATTTGATTCTGACATGGCTTACTAGCTCAGGGAAAGAGATCCTCCAAGCTTAGAAGACATGCAGAGCATAGCTATTAGTGTAGAGGCCAATCTGATCTCTAAAAAAGCTCGAGTTTGAGCTGAAAGAAGGACTCCCCTCAAAGAAAAACCTTCTGCATTTGAGCAAAAGCTAGATGCAATTATCAAAGGAATGGATAGACTGAGTGATAGGGTAGAAACAATTGAGAGGAAATCCTCTTAGGAAGGTCAACCAAGTAACACTGGAAGAAATCCAAACTTCAGGAAAAATCAAAATCCTAATGCCGGGAAGGCTGGTCTTGACCAAAACATTAGACCTCCATTCCAAGAAAACTATGTTGAAGCTTCAACCTCTAGTGAGCCAATAGAGGATACTCAAATTAATCTGATGGGTCTAAATAGTGAACAACAAATATTTTTAACCCAGGATGACCAAGAAGCTCATACTTTCAATCAATTTCAAACCAAATCTGGAGAATCATTTGATTTTAGAGAGGGATACGATGCAGCTGTCTATGAGGTTCATAAAAAATACAAGTTGAGAAGTAGAACAATAGATGTTCCTGAACCCAACAAGCGGAAAGATACCAAGCAACCTAAAAAAACAAAGGATAAAACTTCCCCTCTAGAACTCCCTGCTAGAAAAGACCTTAACCCAATAGAGACCATGGTTGAGGACATATCAGACTTACAGCCATCAAACAGTCAGCCATCCACCTCCTTTCCTCCAAAATAAAATGTAAACAAATCTCCTGAAATTGACTTTAAAGCAGATTTAGTTCATAACAACACTCCTGATAGAGAAAAAACCATTGAAAGCACAGCAGAAAAAGAAAAGCTTGCTGCCCAAAATGCAAAAATTCAAACAGAAAAACCTTTCAATCTTGAAACCGAAATAGGCAAGTTAAAAATAGCCATTCCACTATCTGAATTGGATAAACATGAGGTCTATAGAGAGCAAATCAGCAGATCACTTCAAATTTCAGAGAATAAATATGCAGTGAATGTCCTAGATGACCAGCCTGAATTAATTTTCGGCCCTGAAGTAAATGGTAAAACAGTAGATGGAGGAATTCCTCCATTTTATGTAAGTCTAAACATTCATGAAAAAGTACTTCACAATGCAATGTTTGATTCAGGAGCTTCCCATAATCTAATGCCTAAATCTGTGATGGAAAAGTTGGATCTAGATATCACAAGGCCATACAAAGACTTGTTCTCTTTTGATTCTATCCAGTTTAGGTGTCTAGACCTAATTAAAGATTTATGTGTATCACTAGTCCAATACCCTGCCAAGACAATTTTAATGGATGTGGTGGTAGCTGATATCCCACCAAAGTATGGAATGCTCTTGTCCAGATCTTGGGGTGAAAAACTCCAGGGATCTCTACAGTTGGACGTGTCTTATGCTACCATCTCAGTCTTTGGCCAGCCAAAGAGATTGTACGAGGAAACATTAATGAAATATGTGGTCAGCAGTTAAGAGAAACCCCAAAACTATCCTATCTATTCCATGCATTCCGATATGGACTCTTTTATCCTATACAATGCTAAAATTTGTCCCAAAACTGATGACAGGGTTCTAGAATCAACACAAGGAAGAAGCATAAATGAAGAATCTATGGCTCAAGATCTAGAACTTGTTGAAGTAATTGATGTAACAAACACACAAGGCACACAAGGCAAACCATATGAGTTTCAAAATCCAAATCTACCCACTAAGAGAGTTTCTAAAACTCCTGATGCTAGTTGTCATCAAGAAATCCTATGGTATCTAGAATTTGATGGGTCAGTGAATAAACTAGGAGCAGGGGTAGGGATTTGGATACATAACATGAAAAATGATCATGCTGAAGGACATGCATATAGGCTGAATTTTAGATGTACAAATAACATGGCTGAATATGAAGCCCTCCTGCTAGGACTCAAACTGATCAAAAGTCTAGGGGCAGCTAGGATTTCAATTTTGGGAGACTCTGATTTGATTATTCAACAGATGAAAGGAAACTTTGTCACAAATGATCTCAGGTTAAGAGCTTATAGAGGGGCAGCAATTGAAATACTCAATACCTTCCTAGAATCACAGCTTACCAAAATCTCAAGGAACCACAATTTGCATGCTCACAGTTTGGCAACATTTGCCAGCACTTGTAAGCTGCCATTTGAGCCTAACCATCATTTTACTGCTGAAATTAAACACAGACCTGCTGTTCCAGACAATGTAAAAAACTGGCAGGTGTTTGACAATGACACTCAGATCAACAATTTCCTGACTCTGAAAGAGGAATTTTCAAGCACAAATATAGACACAAGCACCATTTGTGAAGATCAGCAAATAGACAAGATTGAAAAACACATTTCAGCTAAAACAGCAGATCAGATTTTACATCCAACAATATTTACCAGCAAAAATTTACAAGAGCTGAAAGAAACAAACTTTGATGAAATTGTTGAAGGAGAGTCTGAAGTGATTGAGTTAAAGGATAATTTTTTACCCACAGGCTTGACTCTTCTGGAGGATATTTTTTACTGTAATGATATTCCAAGAAAGCCAAAAATGCAGCCTTTGAACGCAGAAATTGAGGACTGTAATATAGGCACTACAAAAAATCCTAAAATGATAAAATTGTCCAAAGCATTACCACCTATCCAAAAACTGAAATACATTGAACTGTTCAAAGAATTTCAAGATTTTTTTGCATGGAGCTATGAAGACCTTAAGTCCTATGATACTTCAGTTATCCAGCATACTATACCCTTAAAAGAAAATCAAAAACCTTTCAAACAAAATCTTAGAAGAGTCAATCTTGTACTCCTTCCTCTCATTGAAAAAGAGGTCAAAAGAATGTATGAAGCTTGAATAATTGCACCTATTAGATTTTCAGAATGGATCTCAAATCTAGTTCCCACTAGGAAGAAAACGGGAGAAATAAGACTGTGTGTTGACTTGATAAATCTGAATAAAGTCTCTTTAAAATATCACTACCCCTTACCCAAGATGGATTACATTTTACAAAGGGTAATGGGGGCTTCTAGAATTCCACTGCTAGATGGATTCTCAGGCTTTAATCAGATCCTAGTTCACCCTAATGATCAAGATAAAATTGCTTTTACAAAACCTTGGGGAACTTTCAAGTATGTAAAAATGCCTTTTGGACTTAAGAATGTAGGGGCAACATTTCAATGAGCCATGGACATAGCCTTTGAAAAGAGATTCATGATTTTCTAGTTATATATCTTGATGATCTCACTGCTTTTTCCAAATCAGATCAAGAACATTTAGAACATTTAAGACAAGTGTTTTTAATTTGCAGAAAATATGGCATATCACTGAACCCAAAGAAATCATTATTTGGCCTAGAAGAAGGAAAACTGTTAGGTCACATAATCTCAAAAGATGGCATTAGAATTGACCCAAATAGAATACAAGCCATTTTACAAGTTCCTCACCCTAGAAATATCAAAGAACTGCAAGCTTTTCTAGGAAAAATCAATTTTCTAAGAAGATTCATACCCAACTTGGCTGAACTGATAAGATTGTTGAACAACATGCTGAAGAAAGATTCCAAAGTCAAGTGGACAATAGAAGCCAAGCAAGCCTTTGAAGAAATCAAAATAGCTTTAACTAAAACACCAGTCCTCACAAGCCCACAATTTGACAGAGATTTTATAATCTTTTCCTTTGCATCTGAACATACTATTGCTGCTGTCCTATTACAAAAAGATGATCAAGGATGTGAGAAGCCCATTGCTTTTTTCAGCAAAGCACTTAGAGATGCACCTTTAAAATATCAAATCATGGAAAAACAAGCTTATGCCCTTGTAAAGGCTATCAAGGATTTCAGAGTTTATATCTTATACTCTCATGTAATAGCTTATGTGCCAAATACTGTGGTCAAGGATATTCTAACTCAAGAAGGAATTGAAGGAAAAAGAGGCAAATGGATAGCTAACATCTTGGAATATGACATTGAAATTAAACCAACAAAGCTGATAAAAGGACAAGGATTAGCCAAACTGATGACTGAAACCAACTTTCAAGCCCTTGACATCAATGAGATGGATAACGAATAGGAGATGGTGACTCCACTAATCAATCAAGCCTTTTTACAATCACCTTGGTATGTTGATATAATTTATGTATTGTTAAACCTGCAGGCTCCTCCAGGGTTATCCAGAACTAAAAAGAGATTTCTCAAAATGAAAGCTTCAAAATTCTATATTATAGATAATGTTTTGTTTTGGAAAAATCATGAAGGCATTTTGCTGAATTGCTTAACAAAGGATGAAACTCACAAAGTGCTCAAAGAATTTCATGCAGGGGACTGTGGTGGACATTTGTATTGGAAATCAACTGCGGATAAAATCTTAAGAGCTGGATTTTATTGGCCTTCCATGTTTGCTGATGTAAAGAAATTTGTAGTTTCTTGCCATAAATGTCAAATCTTTCAAGGTAAGAGAAAGCTGTTACCTCTACCCCTAAAACCCATTTCCACTGAAAGACCATTTCAGCAATGGGGTTTAGATTTGATTGGGGAGATTCACCCTCCCTCTTCTGGCCAGCATAAATGGATTTTGACTGCCACAGACTACTTCACCAAGTGGATAGATGTCATCCCTTGTAGGCAAGCCAATGATTCAATGATCTTGCAATTCCTAGAAACCAATATCCTGTCTAGATTTGGCTGTCTGGAAAAGATTATAACCGACAATGCTACTGCTTTTAAATCCAAAAAAATGATCAATTTCTGTTAGAAATACCACATTACCTTAGGCCACTCCACAGCCTATAACCCCCAAGGTAATGTTCTAGCTGAATCGTCCAATAAAAGCTTGATCAACATCATTAAGAAAGTATTGGAAGAAAACAAGAAAAACTGGCATAAGAAGCTTATCAATGCACTTTGAGCAGCTAGGTTGACTACAAAAAGATCTATCAGAACAAGCCCCTATGAGTTGGTTTATGGCATGGAGGCTGTGTTACCTTCATCCTTGGGAATCCCTGTGATAAAATTGCTGCAAGAAATACAAGCAGAACCCAATGACATCCAGAGGAGAATTAATCAAACAATTCATTTACAACAGACTAGAGAAGAAGTGTATCAAAGATCTCAGATTCTACAAGAGAAACTTAAGAAGATTTTTGACAGAAGGACAAAGGCAGAGGATTTTTTCATAGGGGACAAAGTACTGAAATGGGATTCCAGAAGGGAAGATAAAGGAAAACATGGCAAGTTTGACTTCCTATGGAAAGGACCTTTTGCTATTCAGGCTGTACAAGGAAACAACACCTACTTTTTGAAAAGCCTAGATGGTACAGAAGCAGAAGATGGGCCAGTCAATGGTCAGATGCTCAAGCATTATTTTGATCCACTTTGTTAAGATAACAGGACTATAACTTGTACATAAAAGTGTTTATTTTCTGCAGTTTGTTACAGCAATAAGGTAGGGAAGGAATATGCAGCAAATTTTGAGAAAAAGTCAAGGAACTGTGCTGCCATTTTTTATAGTACCTTCTCATTTTATCAGAGGAATTGAAGAAGAAGACTTGGGAGCTGAAAATATGATAGCAAACATTCAGATAAACTATCAAAAACAGGGCTGCAATGGTTTAAATGAATTTATGAAAAATATATATGTTGCAGAGCTACAGTTTTGTTTATTTACAGCAAAGGGAAATTTCGGAAAGCATCAAGAATTGAATATAATGCCATCTGACCTACTGTTCTTGGATTTTCACCTGGAAAAGCCATCCCCAAGTGGAGCCAATGTTATGCTCCTATACCAATAGGTGTCATATTTCATGATTGACGAATGAAATGCCAAATATGTTCATCCTTTCCATGCTGCAAAGGTTCCATATTTTCAAAAATTCAAAAAATTTAAAAAATAAAAAGAGGGTATGCTCTAAAAGAAAAATCAAAGGGAAAAAAGAATGAATTGGTCAAAAAGAAAGAAAATGAACCCCAACGAAAATACCAGGAAAGTGTGCTAGTCCAAAGTGCCACTACTATCCTGTTTTTGTAGAGAAGTTCAATAGGTACAATCAGTGACTTCTTTCACAGTTGAAGAATGGCCAAACAACTTAATCTTGGATAGTCCATGTTTAAATTTTTTGTTTTAGAGATAGAGAGTGAATTCTGTCCAAACATTTCAAGCTTGGCAGATAAGTAGGTAGGTAGAGAAGCATAGGTACTCAACAGCTAAATCTGAGCCCTTGGAAGAAACAAGGGCAGACTTAGATAGGAGGGTAGCTATAAGAAAAGAAAAGGGTAAGGGTTTGTTAGTTCAAATGCACCCAATCAAAAGTAAGAGAAAATGTTAGGTGTATTACGTTGGGTAGGCAGTTTTGGTGTTGCAGAAGCAGATTTATAAGAAATTTTGTCTCTTAAAGGTGATTCATCTCATGGATATCATAAGTGCCATGGCAAGGTGGCTACAAAGCAGATAGAGCATGACTAACTTCCCTCCTCATTTCTCCAAAAATACTTACTAACCTCCTCACAAGGACATTGAGATCTGCTCATTGTTCCTAGTTCACTTCATTTCATGAAAAATACTAAGGGAAACTCTATGTTTACTTAGGATAATAAAGCCACATTTCTTGTGTAAAAATGTTTTGCTTCCATTTTGCTAGGTTTTCCAAGTTCATAACTTGGATACCTTTCACTCCCCTAAGCCTAAGTTCCACTTTTTTTGACAGAGTGCTTTGTTTGAATATATTTCTCATTTTAACATATTAACACTATTATATAGTTTCTATATAATGTTTCCCCCTCCCCTATTATATAAAATACATAAAAACCCCAAAGTTTTTTAATATCCCGCCCCAGGCTTAGTTATAGCCATATATTAATATTTTAAAGGGGGTCCAAGGTTTATCCGAAACCTTATGGACAGCCCTCCCCGTGTGCGCGTTTATCAGGTTTGATTAACGTTTGGTTAATCAATATTTAAGCCTCCCCGTAATCAACCACAATAACCCCCAAACATTTGAAAAATGTTTTAAATTAATGGCTAGTCCCCACGCCATACACCTCTGCCAACTCCACCCACCATCGACCGTCCGATCCGGACTTTCCCATCGGACGACCCACAGTAATATCGGAACCCCTCCGATGGTCGAAGATTAGCGCCCCAGGAAAATGGCGGTTTTGCTGTCGTACAAGAAACACATGGCGCTCGCCCAGTGTTATCACGACCCCTCTGCCCGAAACAGCTTTTGTCCAACAACGGTGTGGGATAATACCATTTACCGCCCCCCGATTCCTCCCACTGACGTCGTCACCCACGTCATCACCCAAGTCACCCGCCACTTCACCTATGTCATTTGCCACGACATCCGCCACGTCATCCGTCGTACCCCGCTACACGACAAATATTACGTCATGCTGACGTCACCCAACCGAAGCGCGCCAAAACCCGCCAAAATCAATTTTTTGTCAAAAAGGCGTAAAATGTCATTTTTCGTTCATTTCTATTTGTTTCTTCTGCATGACCTCTGCATGTTGTTTCTCGTCCAAAGCAGAATTTTGACTACAGAGTCCGCCACCCAGCTAAGTTGACTCCATAGCTCGGCCCTTCAGCTCGTTCTGCAACCTGAAAAATGCACAGTACACTGTCAAAAAAGGTAGTTACCTGAATTTCATTCTTAAACCCTGTGTTTTCTCGGTTTTTTCTCTGCAAAATTTCCCGAATAACCCAAATTTGAATTAAAAACACCATGCTACCTTTAAAACTGTGCACCAGAACCACTATTTGTGCTCATTTTTACCGAGAAATCCCTCAAACTCCGTCTCCCACTGCAAAATTCGCCCACTAAGCTAAATTCAAGCTCGTTTCGGCCTACAATTCCCGCAGAAAGGACCCAAAAGTGTTATTTTACCTACTGTTGCTGCATAAAACCCAAATTTCAAATTGAAAAATCACAGAAGATTGAATAATGGAGGCTCCAGTGGCCCTCAATGTTGCCCCCTCAATGCACCACACAAAGAATTGGAATGGTTGCCCCTTGCTGACAGAGATTTCTAGATTAATGACTTAATTAGTGACAAGCCTCACCTTCAAGCTTTTTGTGAAAATAGGAATAGCTACCACTGCAATACTGATGTCTATGGAATTTGGGAGTCCAACATGCCCATATACTACCTCCCCTCAATGAATGTGCTCCCTGATATCATCCACTTATGCTGTGCCAGTTATGACCCCACTAAAAGAGCAGTTATGGCTCCATATGGGACTGTCTTATTTTACATTACCCCTAAATCCATAAATGAAATGCTACAATTCAAACCCACTCAGCCTTTGGCCCCTCTCTCCATGGGATTCTTGCTTGACCAAGGTACCAAACTGCCCAATTCAGAGATAACCAGAATAGCTCAATTGTTCATGAAACCAAATTGCCAGCCCCAACAACCTCCTCCTTATCTGCATACTTGGTTCACTGAAGCAGGAAGATTCATTATAGACATGGTTTCCTACATCCTAGGATTTAAAACCAGTGAGTATGTTGATGAGACTACCTTAGTTTTGCTGTCCATGTTTACTCCAGTACAACCCCCTGCTGTCAAATATGATTATGCGACCTTCATAGCTGATAAGATCCATGAGCAATTTATGAACCTGGACAGAGAAAGAGTGTTTAAATACACATCATACATATATCATTTGCTATTGTACAATCAACCAGATAGTTTTCAAATTCCCCTTAGAAAATTAGATCTCAAAGGAGAGCGAAGGTCTGTAGTCTTCTGGACCTCAGTCTTCCACCATGTTAGTGACTCCCCTTATACTTATTGTTAATTCATTGACCTATTCATACATCTAGCCTCTTTTTTATTGATGACAACTCCTCCTGCCAGACTCTCCGATGAAATGCAAAAAAAATTACATCTCTCAAAAGGCTATAGTATAGGTGACTGGTACTTTTACTAGAATCACACTGAGATCAGGATATATGGATGTGAGCTGTGCCCCTATAAACTGCCAAAATATGTGCTTATGAGACTGTTTGCCTTGGAATACTTTAGGTAATTTATTAGCTCAGATTTGACTCATTTCTATGCTGCCAAGAAAAAGTCACAGCTCAAAATAAGAAATCAATTGGGCCTTTTTGTCTTCAATAAAAGGGAAGCCTGGGAAGAGGTTGGCAAGATTTTAGGGGAGAAACTTATGTTGAAACAATGTTTTTATTGGGCACCATATGACCCCGAACATTTCATAAGTTATAGAAAAGTGAAAAACAAGCTAACAACATATGTTCACCATAAGATCCCTGAAATTCAACAGTATGCTAACCAATAAGAATGGTAAGAAGGCATATTAGTTGAAGAGATAACTGAGGAAGAAAAATTGGAAAAATCCATGAAAGAGCTTGAAAAAACACTTGACCCGGACTCCTTTGGACAGGTGTCCTTCAAGTTGCCTCAACACACAGGAGGTGATACATCTTTTGCCGGGACTTCTCAGCAGCCCACACAAAAAGCCAGCACAGGGTTAGCAAAGGGCAAGGAGGTAATAGGTTCAGAGTAGGACATAATGACAGACCGACCAGCTACATCAAAGGAACAAGGCCAAGGGAAAGTTCCTCCAGCTCAGACAAAAGCCCCATAAATCCTTGCACTACAAACTCCTCTAAATGAGGAAAGAGGCAAGAAAAGGGATAGGCAAGAAGACACACTGATCAGTGGTTCTGCAGAGCAACCAGGGGAGAAAATGTTAGGCCCCTATACTACTAGTGTAACCCCTTATTGTTATTAGTATAACCCACTTATTATATTGATGTACCCATGTAGTGCCCATATTGTTACTATTATGCCACATAGAAGCCCACCATTGTTACTGTTGTGCCCTACAATATTATTGTTATGTAGGCTTTGATTGTATTGGGACCACTTAGACTCCTATATATAGAAAGGAGGTATTTTCATTTGTATCATCCAAGAATTGTTCATTTATGTAATGTAAAGGAGGTTGCCCCCTCGAAGAGGCTGAATTCTAAGGCGTGGATCTCTCTTTTCTATCTTTTTGTCAGCTGGTTTCATAACATTTGGTATCAGAGCTTTGGATTCTAGGGTTTCGCTGCTCCAAACAGGTCATCGTGGCATTTTTGCTATAACTTTTTTCTGTGATGTTTCAGAAGTCGCAAAAAAAACCCATTTGAGAAGAATTGGCGCTGAACCTTGGTTCCGAATTTCAGATCTTTTCGCGTGATATTTTCGGAGATATGATCTGCGGAAGTTGGTCTTTTTGCAAACTCCTGAATTACACTCAAAACAGGTGACCTGGGGAAAATTGTCATAACTTTCTTTCTGAGCATCGGATTGAAATTTCGTCAGAAGGTACAGAAAGAGGACGGACTGTAGTTTCTTTTTATATAATTTTTAGAGTCAAAGGTTGAAACAGTGACACGTGGCACTTCATACAAGTTCGCTCTACTGAACTAGTCTATAATCAGGTCACTGCGGAAGATTGTACATAACTTTTTCTTGGAGAATCCAATTTGGATCAGACTTGTGGCATTGGAAAGAGGACACAGAGTGCTACTACAGATCACAAGTTCAGAACTTAAAGATCCGAGAGTACATAGTTATAGTCGTTTCAAGGTAGAGCTCCTAAAATCAAGAAAAAGCAAGATGAGGAAGTTTGATGGCAAGGATCCGGTAAATTGGATACTTCAGATGGAGCAATATTTTGATATACATGGTGTACAACTGTTACAAAAGGTATGTATTGCATCTTCATATTTAGAACCAGATCAATTTTTATGGTACAAAGGGCTTTGTTCTCGTAAAAAACTTGTTACGTGGTCAATTTTCACGGAGGAAATGATAGCACATTATGAGGATATAAAGAGCAACACCTTCTTTAGAGCAACACCACAACAATTGGAAAGAGTAAAAGGGCTTTGTGACATAATGGAAAGCAAAATTATGGAAACCAGGAAGCATACCCCTCACAACTATAAAGATGGAAGTGTTGTTTCTCCCAGCCTTCCACAACCAACAAGAGTTACACCACAACAATTGGAAGAAAAAAGAGAAAAAGGGCTTTGTTACAATTGTGATAGCAAATGCACTAAAGGTCATAGGTGTGCTGAGAAGAAATTATTTTACATAGAATATGAAGAGGAGGAAGAAAAGGATCAAGAAACATCAAAAGAAGAGGATATACGTCAGGACACCACCCCAGAGAAAGAAGAAATGAATCAGACCATATCTTGTAAAGCATTGGTAAGAATTACCACTCCTCAAACTCTCAAGATAGAAGGACATATCAAGAAGAAAAAGGTGCAAGAAGTGAAAGATCACATCGAGAAAGAAGAAATGAATCCAACCATATCTTGTAATTCAATGGATGAAATTACCACTCCTCAAACTATCAAGATAGAAGGACACATCAAGAAGAAAAATGTTCAAGAAGTGAAAGATCACATCGAGCATCAAGAAATGAATCCGACCATATCTTGTAAAGGACTAGAAGAAATTACCACTCCTCAAAAGATAGAAGGACATATCAAGAAGAAAAAGGTTCAAGTAGAGAAAGATCATATCGAGCATCAACAGCAAGTTCTCCAACTTTTAAAGGATAACGCCACTTCGGTGCAAAATCAAATGAAACAACAGGTAGATCAACATCGTAGTGAAAAATGTTTTGATGTGAGTGATTGGGTATTTTTACTGCTACATCTCAAGCAAACTATTTATGAGAAGGAAATGTTGGCAATACTACATGCACTTAAAAAATGGCGACCTTACCGAATGGGAAGACGCTTCAAGGATGAGGATGTGGAAGCATTGTTTTGTGCTATTTATATTATCCAACCAAATTGGATAAACGAAGCAACGGATGAATGGAAGAAGAACGAAGAAGTATGGCCACTTATTCAAAAGTTGCAAAAGATCCCAATTCAAGCAATATTGCCAGAAATTGAAGAGGAAGGAAAAATCATATTGGAACCTGGAGCAGTCATAGAAACAAGAACCCGACAGCTATGAAATCGATCAATTTCAGAGTATCTCATCAAGTGGAAGAACTTACCCGCTGAATATTCCACATGGGAGGACAAGAATTTTATATAGAAGCATCAAGAACTACTCAAGCGTTGAGGACAACGCTTTTTGAAGGAGAGGGGCATGTTAGGCCCCTATACTACTAGTGTAACCCCTTATTGTTATTAGTATAACCCACTTATTATATTGATGTACCCATGTAGTGCCCATATTGTTACTATTATGCCACATAGAAGCCCACCATTGTTACTGTTGTGCCCTACAATATTATTGTTATGTAGGATTTGATTGTATTGGGACCACTTAGACTTCTATATATAGAAAGGAGGTATTTTAATTTGTATCATCCAAGAATTGTTCATTTATGTAATGTAAAGGAGGTTGCCCCCTCGAAGAGGCTGAATTCTAAGGCGTGGATCTCTCTTTTCTATCTTTTTGTCAGCTGGTTTCATAACAGAAAAGGCAGAGATTGAACCCCCTATCAGAGGAGGAGTTTATTCAGGAGACCACAAACAGTCTAAGGGAAGAAAGAGTAGTCAGTCAGGATACATCCCTGATCACAAAAACATGGCCAGTTCACACAGGCAGGAGATCGGAAGACAACATAGTGTGGAATTCTCTTCTGCCAGGCCACAAATCAGGCAAGGCTTTGACATTAAGAAGACATTTACTGAAATAAAGGCAAAGAATGAGCCAATAATAATTCAACTTTATAATCACTTACTGAAGATGGCCTCCACAAATCAACAAAGGTTAATGTCAGCATATGACATTCAAGAAGGAAAGATGATTCTTAGTCACTTTAAGCCCAAAATGCAGTAGCCACAGTCAGCTGCTGATTACATCAAGACCAATATGGAAGTATTAGCCAAAGACATTCATCCAATGGACCAAATTGAGTTGCATAAACAAACTGGAGAAATGGTATACTCCACATTGGCAGATAAGACATTCTTGGCCCACAAATTGTAGAATTCATTAAATAATACCTCTGCCCAATTAGAGTTGGAAAAGGCTTCCTCTTTAGCCAAGGATAACAGGATAAAATCCTTGGAAGAAATTATCATTGAGCTGGGACATGATCCCAAGGATGCCAAAGGCATTAAAGCATTAATAAACAAGAAGGAAGAAGACATTGCAGCGCTCAGGAAACAGCTCAAGCTACCCACTACTATGCATCCCCAAACTATAGAGATTGTTGAGGAAAAATCATAGGAAGATATGGTGGACCTGCTAATGAAAATGAATGAGAGATTGGCAGAAACAGAGCAGGCATTGGAGAAAGCACTACAGGAAAAGCAGGGAGTGTCGACCCCCCAGCCATCTCAAATAGCTCCAATAGTTACAACTGCTCCTCCTACAATTACAACAGCAATCCCTCCTACTGTCCCTGCATCAATAGCACCAAGTACTTCAACAACAACAACAGCAGGCAGCAGCACTACCATGACTACTGAGGAATTGATAAATGCTATGGAAGATCTAAGACTCCAAGTATCAGAATTAAAATATTCTAAGGAGAAATTGACCAAGTTGGAAATAAGTTATGACAAATCTAAAATGACTGTGGCAGAAAAAAACAAGGGAGGTAAAATCATTAGAGAATAAAGTAAAGGAATTGGAAAAGGACCTCTCTTTAGACAAGCCTCTGGGAGAAATCAGGGGCATTTTGTGGGCTAACATCAGTGAATCAATTATTAATGAATGGAAATCAATACAGATAATTCATGAGTAGATTGATTTGGTAACAGCAGCCCAAGAGGAAATTCAAAAGGCCAAGAATTCATTAGGACACATGCCCGAACAGGCCAATAGGCTAATACAGTTTTTGAACACCCACACCAAGGAAGAGCTGGCAGCACTGGATATCAAGGATAGGACAAGCACCATCCTAACAATTAAAAGAGTTCTGACCATGAGGAACTTCATACAAAATCTGGAGAGGAAGTGCCAGGACATGCAAATGGAGATAAATGCTTTCACACAGAAGTTTACAGCTTTGGAGGAAAAGGGTCTGCCCAGTTTATTAACCAATGACTATAGACTGATGACACATGCAGACTATGTACACAGGTTGAATACATATGTGGATAATCAAGTCACAGCATCATCAAGTTCTGCAGGAGAGAAGGCACTCCCATCTGGACAGAGCCTGTATGACAATTTAGAAAATCTGTTTTTTATTGAGCATGAAGTGAGACATCTTTTCACGATCCAGCCTACTTTCTTCAGGTACACGGATACTAATGAAACTCTAATAAAAATGCACAGACACCAATTACCAGATGACCAGTGGTGTCAAAGTATGCTGGAAATTTGTAGGCGGATTTCAAAGTTTTGTTTATTTTTCCCGAAACACAACAGATATCATAAAGTAGAAAAAAGAGCAGATAAAAATCGCGTTGGGCAATGGTCTATTAAAGCGCAATTAAAGAACCAAAGAAAGTAACGCTAGCAACACGGAATGTCATTAAAAGTATCCATTGGCTGACTCGCTGAGCAAATAATCAATGCATCTCACCAATTGAGAGGCCAGCACAACATCTCTTACTTCTGCATTCATTTCTCCATGTTTTCAAGATCATTTACTTCTCCTGTAGAGTAGGTGAAAGAATTTATTGCAAGATATTATCTCTTTGAGATATTTTGTAAACATTTTTATACAAATACCTACCCAAGCTAAGTATTAGGGGTTGGTGATACCATTCTGGAACTGCACTGTGACTTTGAGAACTCTTCTGAATAAAAGGTTGCTGGAATGCTTTGTTGCTGAACTCTATGGTTGTGGAATTGATGGCAGAAGACTATGTTGCAGAATTCTCGAATTATTTCATGGATCAGTAAGTTTTTTTAACTCATGTTTTACTGTTTTTGTGTTTTATATATCATTTACATATCATATTCTAAATTACAGGGAAAAAGAATAACTCAAAACTTACTTAACTGCACTCTGTGTTCAATCCCTGTTATTTTTAAATGTTTTCTTCAGAATTAGCATAAGCATGAATTCTTAACTGCTCCTGTCTCCCTGGTTCTTACACCTTGAATATAACTAAGTAATTCTTAACTGCTCCCTGGCAATATTCATCCACCTTCCCTCTGTCAGTATGATGAAGGATTGTTGATTGCCCTTCACCCACTAACCCCATCTCACCTGATTCCAGCTTACAATTTGTTTCATGGTTGATTACCTTGCTCTGTAGTACCTCCCTCTGTCAATGAAACCATATCCAACAGTTTGTCTTCGTAGACTCCATTAACCCAATGGACTGAACTTCTCATATTTGCACCCCTGTTCTATTGAATGTCACCATCCAAAAATTAAACAAATACTTGTACTTCATAACTAGCCTAACAATCAACAAAACAAAGCTAAATGATAAAGAGAGAGCCCTCTCTCGCTGCAGATTGGCTAGAATCTGCATCTAAAAGACTGCTTAGTGGTTACCTCGGCCGTATTCCATTTTCTCACAACTTTTGGGGAACAACCTGAGTGATAACACATAGAAATCAATCTTTTTGGCTTGTGCGGCAAACCCAAATCCATATTCACCAATTGTATGGGTAGATCTTCACTAGAATATGGTACTTCCTCCAATCCTTTTTCACGTACATTTGCTACTAATGAAGGAATCGTCCAATCAATATGACGGAAGAAGAACCATGGGAAGAATATCATCATCATTCCCATCTTGCAAATCACGTATAATATTTTTCAAATGAACTTAATCACCCTTCAGTTGTTGATTTCCTTTCGAATTCTGTTTTCATAGATACAGTAGATTCCAAGCGAAACCTGTCAAATATTGAAGAAACAATTTCTATCAATATTTCAACCAAACCTAAAATTGTAGAAAACATTCATGTTGGCAAATCTTGTTCTCCATAAGAACTTGATATTTAACATGCTCTCTTTCATGAATTCCGAGATATATTTTCATGGTCATATGAGGAGATGCTAGGAATTGACTCTAGTATAGTTGAACATGAAATCAAAATGTATCCTGATGTCAAACCAGTGCGACAGTGCCTCCCTCCTATTCATCCAAAGAAGGTTGTTGCTACTAAAATAGAAGTTGAAAAACTTTTGCATGTTGGTTTCATTTACCTTGTTCCACTTACTGATTGGGTTTCCAACATTGTTCCTATCATGAAGAAACAAGGGACAATATGTGATCCACTTCCGGGTGTGAAGAAGGACCTTTCCAAGACCTTTTACTTTCGTGATGTGTTAAAATTGCTTTTTAAAGGAAAATTAAGGAATACAACTGCAGACTGTAAATAAGAGGAACATATCAATCATCAGCACATGAAAACAAAAGCCATTGATAATGGAGTTCATCTAGGAGGGACTACATCTCTAGGCCTGGTGTCAAGATGGTGTAGGCCGTTGCATTATGTGTTGTCAATAAAGATGATGTATGCAGGAGATGATGTCTCGATCATACAAGGAAAATCGCCCTCACATAGGAGTGGCTCTAAGAGATGTTCCACAACTAGAACTCTCAATCAAAAGACTCCTATCAGTATGACACAAAACAAGCATGGTGCGCATCCCGCCAACATGGCACAAAAGGGATGTCAAAGAAAAACACATGCATGACAACAACAAGAGTATCCCAGCAACATACAACAAGGGATCTCAAAGCATAACATGTTAATTATGATAGAAAGTACATCATATAGAAGATTTCACATAACATGAAGCAAGGAATCATGACAACATGAAATAAACAAGATCCTGCATCAATATCAATCAAGGATCCATGCAGAACAATGTAAAAGAAGAAATACAAGAACAATAATCATATACCTCACACCACAGGCCATCTGAAGAAGTGGATGTCACACTGCTGAAGCTGCTCAGACCATTGCTCTCAAGGCATCGATCTTATGAAGATGGATGCTTTCACAAGAAAGTGGACATCTGCAACATAAAGAGCTGAAGCTTGTTGGACATCGATTTCTCAGCCTTTATTACAAGAAGAATCGAACAAAGAAGAATCAATCAAGAAAGGATTGATCAAAATATGAATCGATCACACGAAGAAGAATCAATCATAAAGAAGAATCGATGACAGAGAATAATCGATCAAAAGAAGCAGAATCAATCACAAGAAGAACTGCTCTAGACTCTCGCTCTGTAGCTCGATGGTGATCTGGCCCTGTAGCACTCTTGCTTATGTCACTATAGCTCTGCAAGCTCCTCGATCAAGCGCGTTCTGGCTTCATGCTTCTCTATAGCTCTACGGCTCTACAGATTTCAAGCACTCTCTGGTTTCTCTGCATAATTCATAGCATTGTTAGGCTATCTTGGGCTTTCTGGCCCTTCTCGTTATCTGTAACTCTCCATCAGGCGCAGCCTCCTCCTCGGCTCTCTGGCACTCAGGCTCTCGGCCTCTCCATGCAGCCTCTCGAGCTCTTTGCCCTCTGTCATGTAGCCTTTTTCCTCCCCTCAACTCTCTGCATCCATCATGTTTTATAACACGTTTGGGACATGGCCGCATAAAAATCAAAGTCATTTTGTTTAGGAATTCGGTTCGAACGACGCAACAAAAATACAATAATAGCCTTTTCTTTGTTTGAACAGACAATACTCTAAAAAATGATAAATCTAACAAAATCCCTTTAAAGTTGGACATCAAAATAGTTTAAATTGGCCCTACAAACCTTATCGGGTCTGCCGTTAGACACTTATCTCAATTGCATAATGGATTTGGCTGAAACCAAAAATATACAAGAATACACTGAAAAGTCTAAATTCCTGGATCTCAAATTTTATCAAATCGGATCTATTATTCCATCAAGTCTGTGTTATATCGCAAGTCGGAATAGACAATCATCGATCGCTAATTTAATTGTGGTCGTTGATCGGTTTCCAATTCGACGGCTGAGATCGCATCACATATCACAATCGCTTCGTCCTAGGGTCCTTCACCGATACATTGGCATATGTCGACGCTGATTGCCAATATCGACGATCGCTAATCACTAGTTCTAAAGTCTTGCTCATCACCGATTGCCTGCCCCCGATCTCGATTAGTTAGAGATTGCTGACCAAAGGTTCCAAAGGCCTGCCTTAAGTCCACCCTTGGCACGATTCCTGATGCAATTTGACTTATAGAGGCTTTAAGTCCATTTTTATGAAAAAACCTCCTTTTTTCAAAGGAACCAAGGCAACTCTTTTCGTGATAACTTCATCATCGGGACTTGGATTGACGAATCGTTCACACCTCCACAATCAGGAAGATGATATCTACGCTCTAGTCCTAGTCCGACATCATTCTGATCACTTTGATTTTTGAGCATTTCCATGCCATGGTGTCTGAAGATCCACCTAGATCAATCCTCCCCACTAAGGAGCTTTTGGTCCTCCAAAAGCATAAAAAGTAATATGCATCTTTCTCTGTACCCTGTCTGCATCACAAATGTCCTGAAAAGGTCTCGCTTCCATCTCCTTCACCTTTGTTCTTTGGAGCCTTAAGCGATGAGCTAACACCTGCTACTTCTGCAACCTGTAGTACACTATTTTGCTAATTACATGCTTTGAATGTCATGACCATCTAAAGACCCAAATGTCCCATACTTGCCACGATTTTATAACTCATACTCGGTGGTCAAGTTTACAATAAGATGGACGCAATACTCCAGATATGACAACAAGGCCAACCTATCATGGTTGCTTTGAAAAGTGACGGAAAACACATCATCACTGCAACACATGATTTACATACATAAGGCCAGACACTATTGTTTCATCATGTCAGGGAAACATAACATCTCTTTCAAAGTTTTAATATGCAACTCAAAATACGACTCAAAACATGACCAGACATCATTGTTGTTGACTACGTGATGGAAACACATCATCACATTTACATTTTAAAATGCAACAAGTGATTTACAAAAGAATGACCATGAAATGACAACATGTCTAGAAACCATTTCTCACTGATCAATGTGAATGGGTCACTCCCCTGAGGTGGTTTTTCTTGTTGAACAATTGCTTTACCTGGTTCACGCACCGACACTTTGTCTTTAAGGCACTACTTTGGATGGAGCTTCCAGCAAGTGCCTCTTTGATGTCCATTTCTGTCGTAATGACTGCAGTATGTTTTCTTCCTCCATACCTACTTAAACTTGTTTCTTTTCATGATATCGAGAGGGTTTTTCATGCCTCATGAGTGCTGTCATTCTTTTCCAACACTTAGAAAAGGTATGGTTAGGTAAACCACAAAAGGTGCATGTTTTCCAATGCCTTAATCTTCGTTCATCATTAACAACATGATCAAAATGAACATTCGAAGATCGAAAGTGATTATACCTTCCTTTGCTGCTTTTGATGTCATAATGGCGATGAGAGCTTACCTTAGCTCTCTCCCTGTAATGGAAACTTCCATGGGATGATGGGGATGTTTTCCCATCATTCTCTTTCCTCGACAATGTCTTAGACAAATCTAACACATTTGAGCACTCTCCTTTGGTGTATCGCGAGCCTGCAAATCGATGCTCATGCACAACCTCCAAGGGTTGAGTCATGCCTTGGTTATTAGCACCAAGCTCTTTCTCCTCGTGCCTTGTCTTTGTAAGGAGCCTCATATTTGTCCCTGTAATCGGGATCTCCAAATCTCCAATAAACATCATACTATGAGAAGATGAAATTAAAATGAAATCAACATCTTTTACCTTCTCTTTTGATTTGGAAAGAACTGATGAGGGTTGTTCATCATCCATTGTTGGTGGTTCGCTAACTGTCTCAACACATTCCCCAACTTCTTTCTTGACATACCCAAGTCCTGCTCGACATGGTAATTCCTCTACTTGGATGGGATTGACAATGCCTTGGCCATTAATGCCCAAGCCTTTTCCTTCATACCCCATTCTCTTCAACAATTTGGAGCCAATTCTTGTGGTATGATTTTCAAACACAGCGAAATCATCATCAGGAAACATACATGAAGATGGAGAACTACTTTTTACCTCACATGGGTCTCGCTGCAGCTTTTCCAAGGCCTCATCCTTTGCTTGCAGCTGTAGTAGCAAACTCTGCTTCTCCTCTTTCTCTTCATGTAGACGCATCTTCAATTCATCATTCTCTGTTTGAAGATTATGTCTGTCTTGCTTCAGTTCTTTCATGGCCTCTTCTGTGGCTTTCAACTGAAGCTGTAACCACTCCTTTTCCTCTGTTTCTTTCTGTAGAGTTTCATACATAATTTCCACCTTCTTGGAAATGTCGAGCATGGTATTGTAAATTGCTCTTTCATCCTCTGTCATTGCACGTTCCATTGTTCACACTGCAATTCACATCAACGCAAAGACCAGCTCTGATACCACTTGATCCAGGTCTGGGTGTGAAAAACGACCTTTCCAAGACCTTATAATTTTCGTGATGTGTTAAAATTGCTTTTTAAAAGAACATTAATGAATACAACTATAGACTGTAAAGAAGAGGAACATATCAATCATCAGCACATGAAAACAAAAGTCATTGATAACAGAGTTTGTCCAGGAGGGACTATGTCTCTGGGCCTGGTGTCAAGATGGTGTAGGCCACTACATTATGTGTTTTTAATAAATATGATGTACACAAGAGATGATGTCTCAATCATACAAGGAAAATCGCCCTTACACAGGAGTGGCTCTAAGAGATGTTCCACAACTAGAACTCTCAATCAAAAGACTCCTACCAGTATTACACAAAAACAAGCATGGTGTGCATCCCACCAACATGGCACAAAAGGGATGTCAAAGAAAAACACATGCATGATGACAACAAGAGTATACCAGCAACATACAACAAGGGATCTCAAAGCATAACATGATAAGTTATGACAACAAGTACATCATATAGAATATTCCACATAACATGAAGCAAGGAATCATGACAACATGAAATAAACAAGATCCTGCATCAATACCAATCGCGGATTCATGTAGCATAATGTAAAAGAAGAAATACATGAACAATAGTCATATACCTCACACCACAGGCCATCTGAAGAAGTGGATGTCACACTGCTGAAGTTACTCGGACCATTGCTCTCAAGGCATCGATCTCATGAAGATGGTTGCTTGCACAAGAAAGTGGACATCTGAAACATAAAAAGTTGAAGCTTGCTGGACATCGATTTCTCAGCCTCGATTGCAAGAAGAATCGAACAAAGAAGAATCAATCAAGAAAGCATTGATCAAAAGATGAATTGATCACATGAAGAAGAATCGATCATAAAGAAGAATTGATCATAAATAAGAATTTATCAAAGAAGAATCGATCACAGAGAATAATCGATCAAAAGAAGCAGAATCGATCACAAGAAGAACTGCTCTGGACTCTCGCTCTGTAGCTCGATGGTGATCTAACCCTGTAGCGCTCTGGCTTATGTCACTGCAGCTCTGCGAGCTCCTCAATCAAGTGCTTTTTGGCTTCATGCTTCTCTGTAGCTCTGCAACTTTATGGATTTCAAGTGCTCTCTGGTTTCTCTGCATAATTCACAGCATTGTCAAGCTATCTTGGGCTTTCTATGCCTTCTCGTTATCTATGACTCTCTATCGGGTGCAGCCTCCTCCTCGGCTCTCTGGCACTCAGGCTTTTGGCCTCTCCACATAGCCTCTCGAGCTCTCTGCCCTCTGTCACGTAGCCTTTTTCCTCCTCCCCTCGGTTCTCTGCATCCACCGTGTTTTATAACATGTTTGGGACATGGCCACATAAAAATCGGGGACGTTTTGTTTAGGAATAGAAGTCAATTGAACCGAAGGTTCAATTGGCGCAACAAAACTACAATAATGGCCTTTTCTTTGTTTGAACAGACAATACTCTAAAAACTAATAAAATTGATAAAATCCCTTTAAAGTTGAACTTCAAAACAGTTTAAATCAGCCCTACAAACCTTATCGGGTCCGCCTTTAGACGCTTATCGCAATCGCATAACGAATTTGGCCAAAACCAAAAATATACAGGAATACACTGAAAATTCTGAATTCCCGGATCTCAATATTTTTTATGAAACCAGCTCAAGAAAAAGATAGAAAAGATAGATCAACGCCTTAGAATTCAGCCTCTTCGAGGGGGCAACCTCCTTTACATTACATAAATGAACAATTCTTGGATGATTCAAATGACAAAACTTCCTTTCTATATATAGGAGTCTAAGGAGTCACAATATAACCCAGTCGACCTAACAATAATAATATAAAGCCACAAAAATAACAATAGAGGGATTCTATGGGGCACAGTAATAACAATATGGGGATAATAGGGGCACAACAATATTAATAAGGGGTACAACTACAATAGTAATGGGGTAATCACTAGTATTATAGGGACCCAACATGCCCCTCTCCTTCAAAAAAGTGTTGTCCTCAACGCTTGAGAAGTTCTGGATGCTTCTGTATAAAATTCTCATCCTCCCATGTGGAATCTTCAGCGGATAAGTTCTTCCACTTGATAAGATACTCCGAAATTGATCGATTTCATAGCTATCGAGTTCTTGTTTCTATGACTGCTTCCAATTCCAATATAATTTTACCTTCCTCATCAAGTTCTGGCAATATTGTTTGAACTGGGAGCTTGTCGCCTATAACCTTCTTTAAACATGAAACATGGAAAACTGGGTGCAATCGAGAAGCTGCAGGAAGCTCCAATTTGTATGCCATAGTGCCAATCTTTTGCAACACCTTGTATGGACCATAATACTTTGGTGATAATTTATTATCCTTCTTAGCTTGCTTGAGGGACATTTTCTTATATGGTTGTAGCCGTAGGAATACGCAATCACCTACATCAAAACTTCTTTCTCTATGATGTTGATATGCCTATTGTTTCATTCTATTATGTGCCAACACGAGGTTATCCTTTAAGAGTTGGAGGACTTGTTGATGTTCAATGTGATGTTCCACTGCTTGAACCTTAGAACTTTCTCTTAAATATGATGTGATGGATGGTGGCTGATACCTAGAAAGTGCCATAAATGGGGTCATTTTTGTTGCTGTATGGAAGGAAGTGTTATACCACCATTCAGCTAGAGGCAACCATTTGACCCATTGTGTCTGTTTATCAGATACAAAGCAACGAAGATATCCTTCCAAACATTTGTTTACTATCTCATTTTGCCCATCAGATTGAGGGTGATAAGATGAGCTATGAGTGTTGGAGGGAATTGTTCCCCTAGGGATTTTTTGGTTGAAACCCTAGCAGATTGAAAGTTATCTATTCAAAGAAACACACATTCACACAGCCATTATGCTATTATAAGCAAATTCTATTGTAAAGGGGTACGTACCTTAGGTCCTACGTTTGAGAAGGCCCTTAGGGTCCAAACCCTTCTTGGAGTTCCCTTCTTCTCTTTTGTCCTGCAAAACAACCAATTCCAAAGAACACAGCAGTATATGGACAAAACCTTATAAAGAAACCATCTTCATGTTATAAATAAAGGTAGTTAGTTATGAAATCCAAACAACCATTTACATATGAATTCTAAACATGAATATCATAAACATAAAGAAGATTTATATCGGGAACCAAGACATGTGTTTCTTTTATTGTAGACAAATAAAGTACATAAAAAGGAATAATTTCACCTGAGTCACCTTCAGCAGGCTCCAAGCAAAGCTTCCTTCCGGATCCATTCCAGCCTCAAGCCTTTAATAAACTCCTTCCATGACTCTCTCCATGATGTCATAAGTGGTGGATGAACATCAACACACAAGGAAACAAGGGTTTCCTGTACAGATGGGGGAAGTGCAGAAGGCACAAGGGACTTCAGACCTGGTCAGGGGAAAAATCTCAGCATAATAACCTTTCTCTCTCTTCTCTCCTCCTTTAGGCTTTCCCTTTGAGGTCTTTTTATACCTCTCCCAAAGTAATTTTTTAGTTGGGAGTTGGTTGGGAACAGTTGGGCCACCAGCACTAACAGGTGATCAGCAGGTAAAACCCGCGATCTCTGCCCGAAAATAAGGAATTTTATATTTTTTTAAGTGTTTTAATACATATACACGGGTTGGGTATACATAGACCCGCGTATACATGCGTTTAACTCAGGGAAATGTCATGTATAAGGGATAAAACACTATTTTTTAAATTTTAGGACCAGGTCCGGAAGGAGGGGTTGCCCTAGGCCATGAGTGCAACATCACAAACCATAAGAGTGAGATTTGGAGCTATAACAGGTGCCCCCTAATATATGAGGTCAGAAGGGGTACATGATGGCCAAAATGTATTATGCAAGTACATGGAAAGGAAATCTGTCAAAAACCGAGGAGGACTTCACTAGAATTCAGCCTGCCAAGCCACCAAAGGAGATTAGAAAGAAACACTGTCTGAGGCGGGTATACCCATGCTCAGAAAAAGTAAAGCATGTCCGCATATCAAGTACAAGCGGATCCACTAAGTATACAAATATAAATGATTGGAAAATACATAATGGATCATCTGATCATGATGGGCAAGTACATGTCTGAATATCACATATAAGACTGTCAATGATGCTGAAAGATGCAACAGATCACTGATATCAAAGACTGATCCCAAAATGTACCCACTGAACATGATGGAATAGGATGGTACTACACTGCAAACTCAGGTGCCAGCATATAGAATGTCGCCATGACTGACTGCAACATATAAGGTGGAGTGGTATCAACTAGCAGCCACAGGAGCAACTGTCAAGTGAACCAATGAATGCTGATACAACCTGAGGTCTTCACCGACCGTCGTGGTACACTTCTACACCATGGGAATAAATGATCTGAAGTCGACCATGTGAGAAATCGTTTGATTATCGGTCATTGATGTATACTATTAACAAACACGAGACTACTCACCGATAATGATAATGAGCGTCAAGGTACCCAATACAATCTAACAAGTGTGAATAGATGAGATGGAGTCGAACACCTGTAAGAATCTATCGATCAGGAGACAATGATAGTTTCCCACTGTCGATAGCAAAGGATCTACCACTAATGACTACAAACCCCAAGGTACTTCCAGATGGACTCTAGATATTTGCCCCAGAGCAATGAGTCAGAGTTGATAGGGAAAGATCCACTAGAAGGAAGGCATTAAGGCATCCTTCATCAATCTAGCGCGAGTGTAACCCGTAGGCCAATAATGTGGAAGGAATCGGACGAAAGAGATGTAGTAACTGAACTGAAGTACGTTTCTGGTGTACACAAGATGTGGCTAGCGCACGACAGAAACCTTCTGAACCAACCGATAATGAAAGCTGACACAGAGGCGAGGTATCCACCAATAGGGTCAAATGGAAACCAAGGTATTGCACGAATCCCAATGTGTGATAATGTAAGCTGAGGTTGAACACAAGGGAAACCACTCAGTCAAAGACCCATGATACTGATCGATGTTGAGCACAAGGTGACCTATCAATAATGAAAATAGGGCCAGGGTGCAGCTCTAGGCCTGTCCTCAGAGCAAGATGTCGTCGTCGATAAGGACAAGACCTGCCAGCAAGAAGTCAATGGGGACCTTCTCAAACCAGCACGAGTAAAGGACCAATATAGCTGATGTGAAGATAGACTTGACACTGACAACCAGGGATGGCCGACTGAAAAATGAGTCAAGAGACACCGCAGAGAGGCCAACTCAGGCTAACTTCCCTTGAACAAAATCACGACTCAATGTGACTATGTGGCAGCATATGATGACTCTGTATAAGTTCGCCATGCAGGAGGCACGAACAAACCGTCCATATGATTGGAAGATATAACCAATCAGGGGAGAACTGACTCAATAAAAAGGTTAAGGCGTACCTAAGTCAAACTAAATCGCACCCACATGGAGGAGACTTTGTTTTGAGTGCTTTGTTCAAGGGCGACATGATTGACTCTAGCTACCAACAATAAATGGAAATAATGTCCCGTTCCCGCTCTTTTTTGGAATATTTAATTTTTTTGTCTTTTTCTGTTAAGTTGGAAAAAGAATAAAAGAATGCTATGGCACAGTGGAAAGAACGAGTTCCGGTGAAACAGATGATCTAGTTCCTGGGGACGGAACGTTCCTATGCTCAATGCAGGGAGGTGAAAACTGGTCAGTGACACTCAAAGGTATGTTCCTTCCACGGGTCAAGGTGTGTCAAGCTACAGAAGTCAAAGGTATGCAAGGTTGATTTTGCAGACGTCATGGTCAAAAGTTGGCTTAAACACGAGTCCAAGTGAAGCCAGCTCTAGGCCAAAAGGTGCAAGTGGTCAACATGCAATGGAGTAGTACAACTCAACACAAAGGAGCCTCTAGGGTATAAGGCCAGAACGAAGCGAAGAAGCAAAGAGGAATCAGTCTTCAACGCATAAGCCATGGCGGGACTACAGAGGACTCCCGAGCCTACTCAAATCGGAGCAGCATGGGAAACAAATGTCAGTGAGGTGCTAACTACGATGCCCATGTAAAGGATGGCTCTACCATCGTGTCACGATTTAAAAAATCGGCGAGTGAAGATGGCTTACGAACCAAAACACGATGGGATCGACCCTATGGCATATGTATATGCAAATGGAGGCTAGTATGCATAATGCAACGGAAAAATGGTGTCCCTAACCAATATGCCAGTGAGACAACGATACCTGCCATGACGGGTCAGCAGTCATGGAACCGTCTCGAAACTGAAAAACGTCCAAAATGTCCTGAAAAACAAACTAATCTCGACATTCCAAGCTCCCAAGTTAAAAGTCACATGAGGCCAAACAAAATAAAATTTTGAAAAAATTTTGCATTTTCAAAACTTATAAAAGAGATTTTGGACTCACCATTTTTACCATTTGAGTTTGAGAGCAAAGGATTTGGAGCAAAACGAGCAAACTTCCCATAGCCAAATTCAACCGTTCAAATTCGTCAAAAACCTCCAGGTAACTCTTATACTTATCTTGCAATTGATTGTGGCTAGTTTTAAGATTTTTGATTAATGTTTCACCGTTGAATTTTTGTCAAAAATTTCCCCGCGGAGTATACGTGGGTTGGTAATATGAAACCCGTGTACACGCGGGCTCTATACGCGACTGTGTGCACAGGGACTTGCGTATATGCCGCGAACCATTTTTAAACAAAAACTAACGGTTACAAATCATTTTTCCTCAGAATGCCTGTCACGTGGCGTGAAAGAGAGCACGCAGTGGTGGATAATGAAGTTGTGAACAGTCCAGAAGATTTAGATGCCCTACGGGGATGCGGTTTGCTTAAATTTTTCAAATTGCCAAATATGAAAGTGAACACGCATCTGCTTGAGATGCTCATTAATTATTGGGATGCCGAGGAGGAAGCCTTTATGATCGATCAGATGTCGTTCAAGGTAGAAGTGGAGGATATTTATTTTATCACGGGCCTTTCCCGAAGGGGAGAGGTAGTACATTCCCGGGGCAGGACACGGAGTAGCCTCACAATAGAGGACTATGTACAGATATACTGCCCGAGACATCCCAAGAAGGTTGGGAGCCAAATTTCCACCACACATGTGGCGATTTTATCACTTAGGATAATCCTGTTCACCATAGCTCGAGTGAACGGATCATCCTCTCTGCATCAAGCGTCACGGCTAACCATGAGCGTGGCAGTTGACTGTCTCACTACTGTGTTCAACTGGTGTACTCCTCTTTTGGCCAATATGAAGAGCCAGCTCACTTCTATCAGGAGGGGACAGACCAAAAACTTTGGATACGGGACTATCACGTGCACTTTCTTTTTCGAGAAGGTTCCCACACTCGGCCCCAGGGTAGCAGTTTCCATCAGCACCCCACGCGATCCACGCATGGGCCGGTGGGCTGATCTGATGAAACGTCTGGGGGGTGGGGAGGTCCCAAGGACTTCAACGATGACTTCTTCACCTGGTGGGATCAGTAGATCATCGTCGTGGATGACTACCCCTATGTTGGGTTGGATTTCCGAGGAGATCCTGATCTAGCGTTACCACCGAATGCAGCATGGGGCGAGATTGGTAAGAATTTTTTGATTTTAATTTTATGATTTTTTTTGGATTTTTCAAATATAATGATGATTTTTGAAAAATATTTTTGATGAGATTCAAATGACTGATATGATGATCATGTTCCAGACATTGGGCCGGTACGACCAGATGGGTTCCCGCAGCATGGACGGCGCGGCCGAGGAGCCAAAGAGGTGGTTGCTGATACAGAATGGACTCTAAACAATGTCCAGCGACACTTGGCGAGACTGAGCTGCCGAGTACCGATGGCCGCCATAGAGGACCTTCCTAAGGATATGCAGCGTCATGTGGTTGGCATGCCACGTGACTGGGTTCGCACTTTTCGGCGTGTGGCCAATGCGATAGTTACATACTTAGACGCTCATCCTGAGCCGAGGCATTAGATATGTCGGACATGATTATGGGCATTTGAGTCCCAATTTTGTATATTTTTGGACACACATATGTACACTTGAGATGCTTTATGATATATATATATATATATATATATATCTATATATATATATATAGATATATATATATATATATATATATATATATATATATATATATATATATATACAGTTTAACTTTTTGATGCTTGATTTTATTATGATGAATGATTGATGTGCTAGTCTAATGCTTGATTAGCGATAGAATCAACTAACCAATTATGAGATCTTGGAATGTGCAAATAATTAATATAAGTAAATGATCTTTGCAACAACCTCACCCTTAAATACTAGCGATATAAAGATGGATCCCTTACTCGATAAATAGTATTTAATTGAGACACTACCAATTGAGAATCAAGATACACTACCAATGAGTCGATCCCATGAGAGATTGCCTCGGATAATAAATTAATAATGGCAGTATACTCAGCCATATTGTTTGAAGCAGGACCGATGCATACGCCTCTTGATACCATCAATTGACTAGTTGGATAATAGAGTACCCAAGCTGCGGAAGCGAGATTCTGAGTGTGCCGACTAGCACCATCGGCGAACCCAAAATAGACCAAGTCATCCATCAACACCTGCCACAGCAGACCAAAAAGTGCTGATATCAAAAAACTCTCGATGATATATGTACAAATATACATAAAGTACAAAGAAGCCATTGCCTGGCCAAAACTAAGCAATGCAATTCTTTAAGTAGAGCCCGTTTTGGGGCTCCGCCAGCTTGTTTCCCTCAAAATCGATTAACTCATACAACCCTTTTTCTAAAACTCGTTTAATAATGAAAGGACCGTACCACATAGGCTTAAACTTGCTTGCCCCCAAGGTGTCTTTATCTTGGTCATAGACCAGGACAAGGTCACCTTCAGAAAAGACTCGAGGACGGACAAATTTATCATACTGCATTTTAACCCTTTTCTTATGAGCCTCATTCACCGTGGCGGCATCTCGACGTTGCTCATCGAGATGTTCCAAGTGAAGTAGGCGCTCTTCGAGACTTGAAGTCTCTGGAAGCAGCTCAACAGCTAATTTAAGAGATGGAATTTCACATTCAACTAGAAAGATAGATTCCATCCCATAAACCAAATAAAAAGGTGTAAAACCAGTAGCTGTTTTCACGGAGGTTCGGTATGCCCAAAGAGCCGAATACAACATAACGTGCCAATTGGATCGATTTTTGTCGATTGTCCGTTGGAGGATCGTCTTAAGAGTTTTATTGACTGCCTCGACCTGTCCATTGGCCTGAGGATAATAAGGAGACGAATGCTCCTGCCGGAAACCTAATTTGAGAGCCAATTCAGACATCAGTTGATTCTGGAAATGACTGCCATGATCAGTGACAATCTCTCTCGGGATACCGAATCTTGAGATAACCTAATTGAAAAGAAACAATGCTACCATGTCACTATCGTTCTTATAAGTAGGCATGGCCTCAGCCCACTTCGTAAAGTAGTCTACAGCCACGATAATGTACCTGTGATTCGCCGGTGAAGGTGGATTACAAGTCATAAAATCAATACCCCACTTAGTAAAGGGACCGATGGTGACAACAAGAAAAAGAGGAGCTGGATGCACGCGCATCTTTCGAGTAAAAATTTGACACGGGTGACAGCGTTTGACTGCTTCCACACAATCTTTAAAGAGTGAAGGCCAAAAATAGCCGGCACGTAAGATGCGCTGGGTTGTAGCAAGCCCTGATAGATGACCACCACAAGCTCCACTGTGGCAGTCATTGAGCACTGACTCTGCTTCCTCTAAGGTTAAACAGCACTGAAGGATTGAATCAACCCCTCGACGGTATAATGTGTCACCGATGATAATATAGTTTTTAGCCAGGTGACGTAATTTTCGATGTCCATCCTTGGAGAAAGTAGAGGGAAACTTCGAAGTCTGGAGATAGACAATGATATCTCCATACCAAGGGTTGAGTGAAGAGATGAGGAATAAATGTTCGTCAGGAAAAATTTCCTCATAAACCGTGTCCTCTCCACAAGGCAGCTCAGAAATTAGCTCTGCGAAAACCATGGATTTCTTAGACTTTGCAGACAAGAACTCGAGATCAGATTCTTGCAAAATGACTATCCATCGATTATATTTGCCCCCAATCACTCGCCTACTGAGGACAAATTGAAATGGATTGACTGTTGCTAAGACAAAATTTTTGCGTAGCAGGATATAATGACGGAGCCGCTGGAGAGCATGGATAGCTGCCAAGGCCAACTTCTCAACCGGAGAATAGCGAAATTCAGGACTTATTAAGCCTCTGCTCAAATAATAAATCACATGCTCAGTGAGAGCATCATCCTCCTGAACGAGAACCATACCAATGGTTGATTCTGCTGCAGCGAGATATAAAAGGAAGTCTCTACCATAATCCGGTGGACTCAAAAGCGGGGCAGAGACTAATGCCTTTTTCAAAGCATCAAACGATCGTTGTGTAAAGTCGTCCCATACAAATGGAACTCCTTTCCGTAGCAAATGCATGAACCCTTTAGTGATCTCGGCATAGTTTGCTATAAACCGTCTTAAGAAATTAGCCTTCCCTTGAAGACTTTGAAGTTGTCGAATCGAGGATGGGGGAGGCAACTGAACTATTGCCTCAACCTTCAAGGGATCAACTTGAATCCCTTCATTGGACATGATGAACCCTAACAACCGACCGGACGTAACCGCGAAAATGCATTTGTTGGGATTCAACTGGATTTTATAAAAACGACATCGCTCGAAAACCAATCGAAGATGAGTAGGATGATCAGTTCTCTTTCGAGAACGAGTAGCGAGATCATCCAAGTATGCCTCGATGACATGTTTGATGTCGTGGAAAGCATATGACATGGCCCGCTGAAAAGCGGCTCCAACATTTTTAAGACCAAAAGGCATCTTTATATATGCAAAGGTACCCCAGGGACATATAAAGGTTGTCTTATGTTGATCTTCAGGACGGATAGAAATTTGATTATAACCCGAAAAACCATCGATGAAGGAAAAAATCTCATTACCCACACACTCGTCGATAATCTGATCAATGAATGGCGTGGGGTAATTATCTTTCGAACAAGCCTTGTTTAAGTCCCTAAAATCAATGCATACTCAGATTGTTCCTTGCTTTTTATCCACGGGGACTGGATTAGAAACCCAATCAGTAAGAGGACCATGGTATATGAAACCCGCCTTTAGCAGCTTCTCAACTTCAGCTTTGATAGCTGCTGCTTTCCTAGGGTTAACCGGCCGAAGCCTTTGACGAACCGGTTTGGAATTCTCATACGTCTTGATCTCATGTTGAACTATAGAAGGATCAATGCCAAGCATTTCCTCATAAGACCAAGCAAATACATCTCGAAATTCCTTAAATAGGTCGGTGTAAATTTGAATTTCTTTAGGGGAACACTCAATTCCGATGAAGAGATTCTCGATGACGTTAGGGTCCCTAGAGATGTTTATAGGTATCATTTTTTAAATTACCGACATATTACCTTTAGCACGAATGTGTGCTGGAGCCAAAGGATTTGACACCGTACAAACATCACTAGTAAAGAGCTCGGAGAATCTAGATTCTACTTCCTAAAATGGAGGAAGAAAGTACGAATGATGGTGTAAGTCTTCCCAAGGTCGATCTATACCCACCATTGCTTCGAGGATTGCTTCTTCAGAAGGTAAAACTGTATCTAAGCAGTCCAAGGCAGAGGTAGAATCAAGGCTCCAAGCCGGGGTCACATCATCATCTAACTCCTCTTCGGAAAAAGGAGCAGGGTGGTTGTCTGCAGAGTCTACGATAGATTGATATCTAAGATCAGCTGCAGATATAGGGAATGCCATTCCATTTACTTGTACTTCAACTAATGTGGTCGTAGGTGAAGGCAAGGTCCAAGGGTCTGAAAAATAACGAGTTCGAAAGAACTATTCTCGAGGAGACTCCTTAGATGATGAAATGGCATTGATTTTAGCGAAAGGAGAGGGAAGATCAAAGGTACCCATCAATGAGGAATACATTCCCACTCCTAAATTCTCATTAGGTGGGAGAGGGTTATCCACTAAAGGAACAGTAGAGTCAGAGCTTGCTTGAGGATCGACTAGACAATAATCCATTTGATCAACCTTAACGATTTGCCCTCATGAGGAAAGCAAATGACATGAAACAGAGTCAAAACAACGGCGTCCATTTCGTATACCCAGTTCCTTCCTAATAGGAGATTATAGTCTAGGTTAGCATCTATGACTTCTACTTCAATATTGATGACTTTCCCCCCAACACATATAGGAAATGCCGGGATAATCCCATGCGGCTTATGAGAATGACCATCAAATGCAGTCAAGACGTTAGGTGAAGGAACGACTGAAGGCGATCCAACACCCTTCCAACATGACATCGACATGACACACGTGGAAGCTCCTTCATTGATAACGGTACAAAAAATATTGATTTTCCGGTATGTAGACTTTATTTGGAAAGCCATATGATGAGGGAGTCGCTTTTTGATATTTAACATGTCAAAAGTGACCACTAAAGAATTAGCTGGATCGACTGCTCCAATCGTGAAAAGTAAAGCACTTCGCTGAGCCAGACACGATTGGAGAACCTCTAAAGCGGACATGGCGCATGGACTCTGAGCCAGATCCTCCACAATGGAGTAATTCTGGGTGGCCCTGGCATTAGGATTAATAGTCGCGCGTTTAGCGGAACCTTTCGGTATCTGTGGTATAGTCTCAACAGGGGGTCACTCAATATGAAGGTCGGTATTTCTAGGAACAGTCTTGTCCTTGGAAGTTTTGGCTTCACCATAATCACGTGACCGAGTAGTCACATGGACATCAAAACCCATCATGAAAACATTCGATGATTTTTCCCCTTCCTGGTTGCCCCCTGCGGAGGTACTAGGATTTGAACTCACGCCAGCAAGAAGTTGTTGCCCTTGGGGAAAAGGGTTAGTTAACACAACCTGAGAACTAGAAGTCCCTTGCTGTCCTAACAAGCGCTGAGCGTCTTCAATCTTAGGGCAGAGATGAGTTAAATGGTCTCCATTGCAAAACTTGCATGGAAACTTGACTTTCTTTCTAGACTCATTTCTACCACCGCCAGCGTTGTTGCCGGACTTATTTGCATTAGGCTTCCCATCCTGGTTCTTTTTCTTACCTCGTCCTTTCTTTTTCCCATTGGAATTTTGATTTCCTTTTGGGTTGTCAGATTGGACGGCATTAATTGAAGAAGTTTGGGAAGCCGGGGGATTAGACGATGTGACTTGGTTGTTAGAAGCAGTTTGTAAGGAAAACTGTTGCAATTGGTTCAACAAGTTCACTGTAGTTGTGTCTACCGACCCAATGGTACCATCTGCGTGGGGACCTAGCTTCGACTTAGCTACGTCAACCTTAGACCCAGGAGCATCTGGCAAGTATTTTTGTAGGATCCCAGACTGAGAGTAGATCAATTCTAATTGTTGGGCCCTAAAAATGGCTTGCTCCTCAGAATAGATTCTAGACATGGAGACATCCTTGGAGATCTCGGGTTGTAAAGATTTCAAAAACCACTCGAGACGGTACTCCGGAGGGATTTTGGCTTTAATGAACCTCTTTCTCTGTCTCCATTCCTGAATATGGTCAGAAATGTGAGTTGCCTTATCCTGACGAAAAGTGGCCAGAAGTTTAGTTCCGGCATCATAACGGACAGGCAACTGGAAATGATTTAAGAAAATATTGGCTAAGTTAGCGAAAGATGCAAAGCTGCCCCCTAGCAACTCTATATACCATTTGGCCACATTACCAGTCAAGGTGCGTTGAAAGAGTCTCAACCTAATCGAGTCATCGATAAGGGAGTTAGATGAGCACCACAAATGGAATGTGGTTATATGGTCGTCTGGGTCTTCACCGCTCTTCCCTTCGAATTTTGGAATGTCCAAAGGGAGTTTGGTTGGGACCGGAGGCCAGGCCGGATTGTATTTGATTGGGTCATTTGTTAACTTAGTGAGATCTGGCAAGTTCAACATTGCCAGAAACGGAAGCCTAGGAGGACCTTAGGGATTCCACCCAGACTGGGCAGAACTCCCAAAGTTCTGAAAAGATTGTCCTGGATTTTGGGAGGCACCAGGCTGCCCGAAGTAACCAGTAGAACCGGTTGAACCAAAAGGCAAGCCTTGTGATCCAGCAAAATTCAGAGTTTGACCAACTCCGGCCGCAAAGCCTCCATAACCATCAAATTTTCCTCCTAAAGTATTATAAGGAGTTGATAACCCCTGATACGGATTCCAAGCCGAAGCTAAGGGAGGAATACTTTGAAACGAACTAACCGTGGAGTACGGCCTATTCCCTTGTTGGCCGATAAACGGATTCCCAGTTCCCGCGCCACTAACCCCAGGGTTAGCCCAACCTTGGAAAGGATTATTGCTTTGTCGTACAGAAGAAAAAGGCATGGATCCTATCGTCGGGTTGGAATGTGGTATATGACCACTTCCGAAAGGAAAACCCTGGAATGAAGCCGATCCGCCCATCATGGACGTAGCGGCACTAAACGGAACCGATGGAATACCCTGTGAGTGGGTGCCAAATGGGAAGAATCCAATACCAAAAGCATTGGTTTGGGCATTTCCACTCGTGGACGGAATGGAGGTAGACCCAACTAAATATGTGTAGCAAAAGATCCAAACAAGGAAGCAGAGGAGATGGAAATCGTTCCTCCCCCTTGTACCGATCCCCAGTGGAGTCGCCAATTCTGTTGGAGGGAATTGTTTCCCTAGGGCTTTTTGGGTTGAAACCCTAGCACACTGAAAGTTATCTATTCAAAGAAACACACATTCACACAGCCATTATGCTATTATAAGCAAATTCTATTGTAAAGGGGTACGTACCTTAGGTCCTACGTTTGAGAAGGCCCTTAGGGTCCAAACCCTTCTTGGAGTTCCCTTCTTCTCTTTTGTCCTGCAAAACAACCAATTCCAAATAACACAACAGTATATGGACAAAACCTTATAAAGAAACCATCTTCATGTTAAAAATAAAGGTAGTTAGTTATGAAATCCAAAAAACCATTTACATATGAATTCTAAACATGAATATCATAAACATAAAGAAGATTTATATCGGGAACCAAGACATGTGTTTCTTTTATTGTAGACAAATAAAGTACATAAAAAGGAATAATTTCACTTGAGTCACCTTCAGCAGGCTCCAAGCAAAGCTTCCTTCCAGATTCGTTCCAGCCTCAAGCCTTTAACAAACTCCTTCCATGACTCTCTCCATGACGTCATAAATGGTGGATGAACATCAACATACAAGGAAACAAATGTTTCCTGTACAGATGGGGGAAGTGCAGAAGGCACAAGGGACTTCAGACCTGGTTAGGGGAAAAATCTCAGCATAATAACCTTTCTCTCTCTTCTCTCCTCCTTTAGGCCTTCCCTTTGAGGTCTTTTTATACCTCTCCCAAAGTAGTTTTTTAGTTGCGAGTTGGTTGGGAACAATTGGGCCACGGGCACTAACAGGTGATCAGCAGGTAAAACCCGCGATCTCCACGTGAAAATAAGGAATTTTATATTTTTTTAAGTGTTTTAATACATATATGCGGGTTGGGTATACACAGACCCGCATATACACACGTTTAACTCAGGGCAAAGTCGCGTATAAGGGATAAAACACTGTTTTTTAAATTTTAGGACCAGGTCTGGAACGAGGGGTTGCCCTAGGCCATGAGTGCAGCATCACAAACCATAAGAGTGAGATTTGGAGCTATAACAATGAGCTAACTGAGTACCAAGACAAGAAAATAATTCTGTCCAAAAATTTCCAGTGAAAATGGGATCTCTGTCACTTACAATAATCTTTGGGTCTCCATGTAGCTTTTGAATTATTTCCATAAATGCAGTAGAAATTGTACTGGCTTTAAATGGATGTGATAATGCACAAAAGTGTGCATACTTGGTAAGTCTGTCAACTACAACCATGATGACACTCTTTCCCTTAGACTTGGGTAAACCTATGATAAAATACATTGAAACCTCCTCCCAACGTTGGCTTGGAAATGATAAAGGTTGTAATAGACTCGGTGTCTTAATTGTTTCAACTTTACTTTGTTGGCAAACCAAACATTCCGCCACAAACTTTTGAATATCTGATTTAAGGCCATCCCAAAAAAATTCCTTCTTAACCCTAGGGCAAGCTTTTAAAAATCCTGAGTGCCCTCCTAAGGGAGAAGTGTGCAATTCCATAAGAATCTTTTGTTTTAGCTGGGAATTCTTACAGAGGTATAAGCGATCTTTGTACCATAACGAATCATTTTGCCAGCTAAATGTATCAGACATACTGGAATCTTGTTGTAACTTTCGAATAAGTGCCCACACTTCTTCATCATTCTTCCATTCCTCCCTTGCTTCGTTTATCCAATCTGGTTGGATAATAGAAATGGCGCACAACAATGCTTCCACATCCTCATCCTTTCTTGAGAGTGCATCTGCCACCACATTTTGCTTCCCTTTTTTGTAGATGATTTCAAAGTCATAACCCAACATCTTTGTGACCCACTTTTGTTGCTCTTTAGAGGATAATCTTTGTTCTAAAAAGCATTTAAGGCTATCATGATCCGTTTTTACCCTGAAGTGTCTTCCCATTAGGTAGGGTCACCATTTCTTAAGTGCATGGAGTATTGCCAACATTTCCTTCTCATAAATAGCTTTGTGTAAAAACTTTCCCTTGATTGGACGACTTTCAAAAGCAATGGGTCTTTCATCTTGCATTAAAACAGCACCAATTCCATTTCCTGAAGCATCACATTCCACAATAAAGGTTTTTGTGAAGTCTGGTGTAGCTAAGACCGGTGCTTGGCACATTGCCTCTTTAAGATGTTTGAATGCCTTTGTTGCTTCTGGAATCCATGAAAATGCATCTTTCTTCAATAATGTTGTTAGAGGTGCTGCTATTCTCCCATAATTCTTAACAAACTTGCGATAATACCCTGTCAACCCGAGAAATCTTCGCAGATGGTTTATGGATGTGGGAATTTTCCATTCCTTAATGGCTTTAATTTTGCTAGGGTCTACCTTAACTCCTTCATGAGATACAATATGACCCAGATATTCCACCTCTTGGACTCCAAAGAAACATTTGGATCTTTTTGCATATAATTGTTTCTCCTCCAATAGTTGTAGCACCCTGTCAACATGTTCAACATGATCCTTCCAAGACTTGCTGTAGATTAGTATATCATCAAAAAATACTAACACAAATTTTCTAAGGAATGGTTTGAAAATTGAATTCATCAAACCTTGAAATGTTGAAGGTGCATTGGTAAGGCCAAAAGGCATGACCAAAAATTCATAATGACCCTCATGAGTTCTAAATGTTGTTTTTGGAATGTATTCAATCTTCATTCTGATTTGATGATATCTTGAATGAAGATCCAACTTGGTGAAGTAAATTGATCGATTCAATTCATTCAGTAATTCATCAATGATAGGAATGGGAAACTTAGCTTTAATAGTGAGCTTGTTGAGCTCCCTATAATCTGGAAACATGCGCCATGATCCATCCTTCTTGTGCACCAATACGACTGGAGCAGAGAAAGAACTTTGACTTGGTTGAATTATACCAGCCTCTAGCATTTCTGCAACCATACGTTCAATTTCACTCTTTTGGGCATAGGGATATCTGTACGGCTTAATGTTTGGAGGAACACTTCCTGGAATCAGATGAATATCATGATCATGATCATGAATAGGTGGGAGACCTTTGGGAGTCTCAAATACCTTGGAATGATTTCCAAGACTTTTTGGAGATCTGGAGAAATCGATGATTCCACTGTGGACACATCTAGCGAACATAATTGTGCAATTACACCTCTTTGTTCCTTTTTTAGAAGCTTTGTCATACCGTTAGAGCTGATTATCTTTCCTGGTTTCCTTGCAATACCCATTAATTCAACTTCCTTTCCTTCCACAGAAAATTTCATGAAAAGTTCTTGAAAATTAAAAGCTATTGTACCCAAGGATTGTAGCCATTGGACTCCTAGTACAACATCAGCACCTCCCAATGGAATGGAAAGCATTGGGCTAGTCAATAGATATTCTCCCATGGATAGCTTGATATTATGGCACTTTCTCGAGCGATTTATTGTTCCTTCATTTGCAACCATCACTTGACACTCTGGTGTTGGATATAAGAAGCAATTCAATTCTCTTGCTACCTTACAATGAATAAAATTGTGGGTACTTCCTGAATCAATCATCACTATTACCTTTTTCTTCTTGATTTGTCCTTCTATCTTGATGGTTTTAGGAGTGGTAATTCCCGCCAATGCATTACAAGATATGGTCGGATTCATTTCTTCTTTATCTAGGCTTTGTTCCTGGAGTATATCCTCTTCTTTTGACCTTTCTTGCTCCTTTTCTTCTTCCTCTTCATAATCTATGTAGAATAATTTCTTCTCACCACACTTATGACCTTTAGTGTATTTTCTATCACAACTGTAACAAAGCCTTTTTGCTCTTTTTTCCTCCAATTGTTGTGGTGTCAACCTTATAGGTTGTGGAAGACTAGCGGCAACAACACTTCCATCTTTATAGTTGTGAGTGGTATGCTTCCTGGTTGCCATAATTTTGCTTTCCATTTTTCTTGCTAACCTGAATGCCTTCTTTAATGAATCAGGTTCCCAAAGGTGAACATCATGTTGGATATTATCCTTTAAAGACCCTATGAACACATCAATCCTATGCTCCTCTGGAATATCTTTTACCCTTATGTCCAGTTTTTGGAACTCCTCAATGTGCTCCATTATTGAACCCTTTTGTTTGAGACTTATCAATTGGCTAAAAAAAGTGTTGCTTTTTGTATCCTCATAATGTGTTATCAATTCTTCCGTAAAAATTGCCCAAGTGATAAATTGTTTACGAGAGCAAAGCCATTGATACCATACAAACTGATTTGGTTCCAAATATAAAGTTGTAATACGTACCTTTTGTGTGTTTTGCACATTATTGAGATCGAAAAATTGCTCCATCTGTAATATCCATGTTGCGGGATCCTTGCCATCAAACTTCCTCATATCGATTTTTGGAATATGGTGGGTCTTTGATCCAACATTAGATTCTATGGAATCATGATTAACATTTCTTTTGTTCTCATCATGTGTTTCCTTTACTACCCTTTCACCATTAGTGACCCTTTCTTGTAGCAACTTATTCATATTTATCTTCAATTCTTCCATGTCTGTCTTCAAATCTATCTTCAAATCATCCATCTTAGCTTCCACGTCATTCATCTTAACTTCTACACCTTTCTTTAAACTATCCATCTTAGCTTCTACGCCTTTCTTTAAACCATCCATCTTAGATTATGTTCCTTTTTGTGCAAGGGACAATTGTTGCACTTGGTCTTGTAATTTTGATATGTCATGTTGCATTTCTTCCTCTTCTTCATGAGTCATTCCAGAGCTTTCAGGTTCCTTACTAGGTGTTTGCATTTTCCTTCCTCGGGGCATCAGTTACCGATAATAATGCTCTACTATGCCCTTTGAATTCCTTCAAAATAAATTTTCAAACCAAGCTTAAGCAAAAATTTAAGAAAATATACACACCTTTTTTCACTTTGTAGGAGCTCAATATTGCCTCTAATGTATCTCTATACTTTCCAATCATCTAGATCTGAATTTATGATCTGCAGTAGCCCTCTGTGTCCTCTTTCCAATGCCACAAGTCTGACCCAAATTGGATTCTCCAAGGAAGAGTTATGCGAAATATCCCACAGTGACTTGATTATAGACTAGTTCAGTAGAGCGAACTTGTACGATGTTCCACAAGTCACTATTTCGACCTTTGGATCTAAAAAATGCATACAAGAAACTACAGTGCATCCTATTTCTGTACCTTCTTACGAAATTTCAATCCGATCCGCAGAGAGAAAGTTATGACGCTTTTCCCCAGGTCACCTGTTTGGAATGTAATTCAGGAGTTTGCAAAAAGACCAACTCCCTCAGATCATATCTCCACAAATATAGTGCGAACAGCTCTGAAATTTGGACCCGAAGTTCAACACGATTCTTCTCAAATGGGTTTTTTTTTGCAACTTCTGAAACGTCAAAGAAAACAATTTATAGCAAAAATGCCACGATGACCTATTTGGAGCAACGAAACCCTAGAATCCAAAGCTCTGATACCAAATGTTATGAAACCAGCTCAAGAAAAAGATAGAAAAGATAGATCAATGCCTTAGAATTCAGCCTCTTCGAGGGGGCAACCTTCTTTACATTACATAAATGAACAATTCTTGGATGATTCAAATGACAAAACCTCCTTTCTATATTAGGAGTCTAAGGAGTCACAATATAACCCAGCCGACCTAACAATAATAATATAAAGCCACAAAAATAAAAATAGAGGGATTCTATGGGGCACAGTAATAACAATATGGGGATAACAGGGCACAACAATATTAATAAGGGGTACAACTAAAATAGTAATGGGGTAATCACTAGTATTATAGGGACCCAACAAATTTCATCAAATCGGATCTATTATTCCGTTGGGTCCGCGTTATATCACAAGTCGGAATAGATGATCGCCGATCATCCCAATCGTCGATTTAGTCGTGGCTGTTGATCGGTTTCCAATCCAATGGCTGAGATCACATTGCATATCACAATTGCTACGGCCCAGGGTCCTTCTCCAATACATTGGCATATGCCAACACCGATCATTGATCGTTCCGATCGCTGATATCGGCGATCGCTAATCACTGGTTATAAAGTCCCGTTCATCACCGATTGCCTGCCCCCAATCCTGATTAGTCAGAGATCACTGATCGGGGGTTATAGAGGCCCACCTTAAGTCCGCCCTTGGCACAATTCCCAATGCGATTTGCCTTATAAAGGCTTTAAGTCCATTTTTATGAAAAAACCTCCTTTTTTCAAAGGAACCAAGGCAACTCTTTTCGCGATAACTTCATCATCCGAACTCAGATTGACGAACTGTTCACACCTCCACGATCAGGAAGACGAGATTTATGCTCTAGTCCTAGTTCAACATAATTATAATCACTTTGATTTTTGAGAATTTCCATGCCATGGTGTCTGAAGATCCACCTAGATCAATGCAAGTGTGCATCAATTATAGGGATGTTAATCAGGCTTGTGCAAAAGACAATTATCCTACTCCCTTTATCGACCAGATTGTTGATGAATGTGATGGATGTGAAATATTCTCATTCATAGATGGATTTTCCGACTACAATCAGATCAATATCTGCCCAAAGGACCAATCTAAAACTTCTTTTATTTGTCCATGGGGCACATTCACTCACAGGAAACTCCCTTTTGGTTTGAAGAACACATGGGAAACATTTCAAAGGGAAATGAATTATTCCTTCCATGACATCAAACATATTGTTCAACCATACCTTGATGACTTACCTGCTCATTCACGAAAGTGGACTAATCACCCGCAGCATTTGAGAGCTATATTTTTACGGTGCCAACACTAAAAAATACAACTCAATCCACACAAATGTGTGTTTTGTTTCGGTTCTAGTCATTTGCTTGGATTTGTAGTGTCTAAGGAAGGAATTCGACTCGACCCACTTAAGGTTCAGGAAATTCTTGACTTGCCTCCACCTTAAAATGTACTTCAGTTACAGAGAATCCAAGGGAAGGCTAACTTTCTGAGGAGGTTCATTCCCAATTATGCTAAAATGGCTAAAGGATTTACTCGTTTATTGAAAAAGGGGATACCCTTCCATTAGGATTAGGTTGCGCAAGCTTCCTTTGATGCTCTTAAAGATACCTTGATTAGAGCCTCATTAATATATTCCCTGAATTATCCAAACGACTACTTCCTGTATCTCGTTGCTATAGATACAACCATTGGAATGGTTTTAGTCCAAGAGGAAGATGGGATTGAACATCTGATATATTATTTGAGTCGCAAACTCGGTGATATAGAAGTTAAGTACTCTTACATCGAAAAGTTAGCTCTGGCTGTTGTTCAAGCTGTACAGAGATTTCGCCACTATATCCTGCTTTGAAAGACCACTGTCATTTCAGATTGCAACCCTATGACATATATTTTGTCACGTCAATTGCTGGGGGGGAAATACTCAAAATGGATCGTCATTTTGCAGGAATTTGATTTGGAATTCATCAAATCCAAATCAAATAAATCTCTTATTTTTCGTCGAGCTTCTTTGCGACCTTGCCTCGAATATCATTGATTCAACATTAGAACCATCAATTCTGGATAAGTCTCTATTCCTTATTTCATCATCTAACCCGTGGTATGGAGATATATTGATTTATCTCTAGACCCAAACTTTCTAGCCTGCTATCTCTCACTCGCAACAATGATGTATCCGATACCAAGGCAAAGATTATCTGATCGTTGGTGACACTCTTTACCATCGTGGTATCGATAAGATTTTACAAAGGTGCCTCACTCATGAGGAATTCGAGAAAGTTTTGAATGATTGCCATTCAAGTGCTTGTGGTGGACACTTATCTGGTTATGCTACCGTGCAGAGAATTCTCCGTGTTGGTTACTTCTGGCCCCATATTCAAAGATTGCATTATTGCGATCAGAAGTTGTCATGCATGCTAGATTTATGACCATAAAGATAGATTACCACCTGCACCATTGCATCCTATTGTCATTGTTGGACCATTCATCAAATGGGGCATTGACTTCATGACATGTAACCCCACTTTGGCAGGGGGGCATGGGTATATTATAATCATCATTGACTATTTCACAAAATGGGCTGAGGAGATACCAACATTAAACAACAATGGCGAGATGGCTGCACTTTTCTTTTTCAACCATGTGGTTGCCCGGTTTGGTGTACCACAGGCTATAGTTATAGATCATGGGTCGCATTTTCACAATCACATGATGAGTGAGTTAACTACCAAGTTAGGACTTTCGCATGATAGTTCTACTCATTATTATCTGCAAGCGAATGGACAAGTTGAGGCCATAAACAAAGTCCTGAAGCGAATGCTTCAAAGAATGATAGGGGTTCATAAATGAAACTAGAATTTAATCATGTACTTTGCCTTGTGGGAATACCGAACCTCGGTGAGGAATGCAATTGGATTCACACCCTTTCAATTGGTGTATGGTCTGGAGGCAATCTTTCTGATACAATATGAAATTTCATTTCTCAAACTCATGATTGACTTGTTACCCAAAATTTCTGATGAAGAAGCGTGTTTCTTAAAACTCATCCATCTAGATGAAACCCATCGTGAAGCCGCATTGGCTAATGAAGCACATAAGAAATGAATCAAGGCATAATACGACTGAAATGTCAAGCCTCGCATTTTTTCGGAAGGAGACCTGGTCTTGATTTATGATCAGGAAGTTGATAAACTTAGACTAGGAAAATTTGATCCGCTATGGATGGGTCCTTATACTGTCAAGCATGTTTTGGCAAAAGGTTCCTACGAGTTGGTGGATTTTGATGGAATTCTATTGTCTTAGCGCTGAAACGGCTTGTACCTCAAACATTAATATGCTTAATTGAATGTAGTAAAATCACTGTATATATGCTTTAATTTTATGTGTGTGTGTCAGTGTGTCTTTTAGAGTTTTTATGTGGTTAATTAATCCACTTTGCATTTGTTGCAGATGTCAAAATATTCGAAACCATTTGTTGGTTACGCCGATGGTGCTAGTCATAGTACTCAAAACCTATCTTTTGCAGCATGGGCCATTTTCGCTCCAAGTGGCGAGTTAGAGAGTTTTCAAGGGATTTGTATTGGTCATTCGACCAACAATATTGCTGAGTATAGTGCATTGATCTAACTTATCTCTGATTCCATTTCACTTGGCATTCGCTGAATCATCATTAGGCTGGACTCACAACTTGTCGTACTGCAACTAACAAACATTTATATCGTCTTAAACCCAACAATTCTTCGGATGTTCCATAGAGTTCATATTTTGGAAAGACATTTTGAGTACATTCAATATCAACATATTTCCATAAACTTTAACATATTAACTGATTCATTAGCGAACTATGTGTTAAATAGACATTTGCGACAAATGTAAAAGTAAATTTTCAATTCACATCATTAGTTGAATAGGATTGCATATAACCATATATAAAAAACTATGAAAGTAAAATAGATAGATATTTTAAAAAAATTTACAAAATTTGTGTCCAATACATGTTTTGTCATCTAAACTAAAAACTCAAAATGCATGAAAAAATCATCCTAAGTAGACTAGTGATGCTCATGATAACAGGTCACAACCTAAGCTAGCATGCACAAGAGCCACATCCAACTTCCAAGAACACCAATAGTATGGTGTTGCAGCCTCATATATAACTCCTCTATCCAGACATCCGGAATACCAAGGGTTAATCCCTCTACATGATCCTGCAACTCTACCAGTGTCTCAGCCAAATCCAAATCTTGGAGAACTGCTCTCCCAACATTTATTTGCGCTGGTTCACCTGCCTCCTGTTGGTGTCTCATAGGTCGAGCAGTACCAACATCTACATGCATGAGAATGATCTTAGTTTAGTCTTGGAACATCAAAACACAAAAACATGAAGAAACTTAAAAATCAAAAAACATTTGGTCCAAGAACAACTTACCTATAGCACCCGATTGAGCACCCATTGGTAAACTCAACTCTAAATCTCCACGAAAATCCATCCCTGTGTATGGATGCTCCTTGATGAGAATGTGTTATCGATCGAGCCAACTGAATAATGCAATAGAAAATGTAATCAATGACTGACCAGCATGTCTAGCCATCAATTCAACCCACCTTTGCATCCGTGGATCTCTAGAACCAGCTACACCCAGTGTTACATGCTGGGGTTACATCAATGGAATTCTCACTAAGGTAAAAGCAATTAAGAGCGATCTATAGCTAAAATTCTTGTTCTTACTTCTTTTTACCTTTGTTATCTAGTGATTTAGTGAAGAAAGTACTACCTCACACTAGTTGACTAAAGTTGGCTCAAGACACTCAAGTGCATACTACATGTATGATTTGTTCGCCAGATGGAGTGTCACACTGCCTACCAGCTTTGCAATGGTGAAAAGGATTTTTCTTAAAGGAAAATCATGAATATCTTTGATGATTATATTTCCATCCTTGCTAGGTTGTGTACTTGGTCGACAAAATTGTCAAACATAGTCCCTCAGTGATTCCCCTTCACGGGAGGAACCTGAAAGAGAATGGGGTCACCACGTCTCGACAACCCTATAAGAAAATAAATATCATCGACCATAATAGGGACCACTTTGTCCCTTATGTGAAAATCTTGATCTGTTGGATCCCATGCATGAACTAGGAACTACAATAGCTCTGATTATTGCTTCATTCCGGACAACCTGAAGTATTTGAGCAACCCACAGTTTTTGAGGGCCTCAATTGTACCCGGATTATTTAGGGCAACCATGTCTTGTTCTTCATGCTCTCTTTCTCACCAATTAATAGACATTTTGATCTGATGAAATCCTGAAATCAAACCATAAGATTAGTTAAGATCCTTTTCATGCAAAAAACTGAACAAATTTTGGGCCAAATTGGTTAAACAATTTTTTGAAACTCATCCAGTGCAACCCAAGCAAGGAGACAGTGTGCTATAGTGCAACTAGCCTTTTGTCTCGGTGCTCCATAGCACAATTTTCAACATGGAAGCCTGCGCTGATCCCAGGGCGAAATTTTCTAACCTCAGGGGCCCTAAAAACCCTAAAAACTTGCATGAAACTATAAAAGAATGACATGAAAATAAAGAGGAGGGGTAGATCTCCTACCTGGTCTGAATGGCATCAGAAATGATCCACAAAATCTCTCACAATCAGCTATTGAAGATCGAGGAAAAAACAGGGTCAGAGCACAAACTGAATGGTAAATATCAAACGGTGAAAATAACATGGTAAATTCTTGTTTTTATGTTTATTTCATGAGAGTTAAATGAGTAAACTTTAGTATTTACCTATTTTTACCAATGAAACAGGTATGTTTAATCCATTTAGTGTTGCTTTGAACAGATTTACAACTAACTTACAGAATTTGACATGCACGATCGTGAATTGTACTTTGACCACAGAGCATACTTTTATCTCTTTTTCAAGATCTGTTAAACATCAAAAAAGGAACCCCCTTGGAGTCCTCTTTAAGCTCTTTTCAGACTCTCTAAATATGAAAATATTTCTGAGCGCTTGTCCTTTTCAGCTCATTAATGGATTGGAAATGACATCTACTTAGTATAGGTTTAACCCTTTTCCAGGCTGAGATAGATTATTTATGAAAAAGGAACACGTTGATCAAACATGGTCAATAGGTTCTATCTTGTATTGTCTTACACTTTTTCGGACTTGAGAGACAAATATATAAAAAGAACTCGTGGAATTTTCTTTTTGTCCCTTTTCAAACTCTCTAAACATGAAAAGGATTGAGTTATCATTGACGTTAGACTCGCTAAAACATCAAATAGTGACAAACTTGTCCATCATGACAAGACCAAGTTTCACCTTCGCTAGACTCGTTAAACATCACATAGTGATGGATTCACCCAAAGGGTGGAATTATACAACAAGTATATGTTATCCTCCTCAAGCTTGATAAAAATAAAGAGGTACTGGTCAACAATGACTGGGGAAAATGGAAAAGGGGTAAACCACTTTATGTTAGCAGGTCACTCTTGAACATGACATTTTCACTTCGTCACTGTGACTATTTTGGTTGGGTAATCTGCTTGATGGTCATCACATCTTGTTCTATCATACCATCCATTACTTTGGTTTTGGGTCAATGCTGCCAATCCATTCAGTGTCGTCGATATGTTCAAGAGAAGTCACTCAGTTTAAATCCATCCTTTGCAATACTCATAAACCTTCATTTTCATGACTGCCATTCCTGAACCTTGTGTCGTCAATCAAATTTCGTCTCCAAAATCATTACACTCGTTTCGTGTCATTGATGTGGGATACATCAAGGCCCTCCTGCGACGAGTTGCTTTTTGTCGACATCAACACCAAGAAGTTGACTTAGAAACACCCTTTCAGTACCTTGGGGCTTGCATACATCAATGGCAAGTTTCTCGCTTCCAACGATATGTTGACATCACTAGCCTTCGACCGAAAGACTTTGTATGGTGTTCAACATCAAAAAATCCATTCACACCATGCAGAATGTACTGCAATACCTTGAGGATCATTATCATTATCAGTGATTTCTCTCGCGTCTATTAAAAGCTTACATCATTGGCTGGTAACCAGACGATGTCTTCCCATGTTCGACTTCAAATCACATATTCACATGGTTAGACTCATACTTCAACGAATGATTGAACGATATAGAAGACCCTGGATCTAGTTTCATCCATCTGGGCTGCGATTTCAAGAAATGTACCAAATCATCCGTATAATGGCTTAGCATTGATGGTCATCCTATCATAGGTCTATATCTGTAGACGACTATCTATGTACTTGTAATGAAAGTTTATATGTTGAGCATGGGTATGCCTTCCCTCAGAAATTCATGAGAAAAAATCAAAATATCATGATATTATGTATTGTAATTGATGCAGGTCACCATCCACTTCGGAACCTCCTCATCACATCGTAAATCATATCACTCGACATTAACATTTTTGAATTCATTCTTTAGGGTGACTTTGTTACAGATCCATTTGGGCACATCACTCCCATCATTCAGATCAGTACTATTGGGGCTCATCAAACCCTAATTCAGTTGCTACATGCCCTAGATAAGTCAACACTTTGAATGCCTCCTTCCCTGAGAGTTTCTTGGTTTGAAGCCCTTCAGAAATGCCTCCTTGAGGGACCAGCGCAGCCTTGGTTAGGGGTAGTGTGATTCAGTGTAGGTAGGCCCATCTCAGGGTGATTTCCAGAGCACTTAGGCACACTTTGACCTGCACTGGGTGATATTGAGCGAAATCCACATAGGGTTCTGGGAATATTCTTATCTTCTAGAGACATCTAGAACATTCCCACACTTATCATCTCCTATGAGCTCAGAATTGGATAGGGAATGAGTTAAGTAACCTCCTATCCACTCATCCCTTCCTCCATGGAAACTAAATCTAAGTTTGGAAGGCCATTCAATACCATCATTTATGACCAAACCACCATCATTTTCCAATAAATTGAGCACCCATCTAAGTGATCAAGGGTTGGAATTTGAAAATTTGTAAGGAGATGCTATTGGTGTGAGGTTTGAGATTGTAAGCAAGTATTGTTATGCAGCCTAAGTGTTTTTCTTTTGATGTGATGTTGGTTGGAACCCAAGCTGGAAGAGTGACAATGGATCGGACTTCATGGTTGTAATTCTTCCTTCTACTTAATAAATTTTTTTACACCTTTTCCCATCTTCTTGTCTTTATGTATGATGATTATATGTGTAAATTCTTTCGATTCCATTTTCTTATAGTAGAGAGATATCTTGCTTTGATTGGTTTTTGTCCTCTATTTATGATTGCAGGTACTTGTCGAGCGGATTAAGTTCGAGAAGGAGCAATAGGAGCCAAACAAAGGAGATAAAGGGAAATGAAAGATAACAAGTAGGTCCCTTGTCTTATTTATCTTCTATAGAAAAAGGTTAAGCGCTTTAAATATGTTGTTCTAGGTGTAGCTACCCACCTAGGGAAATTGTGTTTATCCGTAGATGAAAATTTCCACATAACAAGTAGCATAACAATGTGTCCTAGAGGTGGAAGTTTGGTACTCAATTGCCATCCATCAACATCTAGTATGTGGTGGAAAATTCTGGATCATTTTTGTATGGTTATGGCCATTCAAAAGTCCCATGACCACAAGAGTTAAGAATAGTGGTCAATTCCACAATCACGAGCCAATTGAGGCTTTTTGATGGCGATCATTTTGTAACTTCCCCTGTGTCTGCATAAACTGGAGAGGTCAGTGATCTGTGTGGAGGATCATCTCCTTCCCTAGCATATAATGTTTCCACTACCTCCAAGCTTTCACGATGGAATACATCTCCTTGTCATAGGTGGGGTATTCTCGAATAGTATCAAAAAGTGCCTCGCTGTGATATGCCACTGGATGCCCTTATTGGGTGAGAACTACACCAATAACATAGTTGGAGGCATTTGTCTCAATTCCAAATGGATGTTGCAGGTCTGGCAATGTGAGTAGCAGAACAAAGAAAAGGTGGTGTTTCAGCTCAATGACTCCCTTTTGTTGTGACTCAAACCAAAAAGACTGAGGTTTCGCTTTGCCCTTGGTAACTTGACTCAAAGGCTAATTGATATGAGAGAACCCCAACATGAATATTTGATAGAAATTTCCAAGGAAAAAAAAGTTGTGAATCTCTGTTAGAGTTTTCGGGGTTGGCCAATCATGAATGACTTGGATCTTAGCATGATCCACATGCACGCCTTTTTCATCAATTATGTAGCTCAAATATTGGACCTGGTTGATGCCTGTTAGGGTCCTCTAATATATGAATCCCAGTCACTTTTGTCTTACTATTTCATTTGAGGTCTTTTTTGTAAATATTAGTCCTAGTTTCATGAGTGTCATGGTCTAAAGGGGTTTTTGTACAAAGAGGTAAAATTTGTCAAAGTGTCATTGTAAATATTTTGAGTAAAAAAAGAGTATTTTTGCCATAATTGTAAGGTCATAAGGATTCATGAGAGAAATGGTAAATCATAAGTTTTTTAGGTCAATTCCATGTTAGTCATGAAAGTTAGTTTGAGAGTTAGTTATTGGTTAAGTGTGTCATGTATTTTTTCCATAGTTGTAAGGTCATAAGGAGTCATGAGAGAATTGGTCAATCATAAGTTTGTTATGTTGATGTCATGTCAGTCATGAAATTTAGTTTGAGAGTTAGTTATTGGTTAAGTGTGTCATTTCAAGCTCATCATTGCAAAAGATGCCCCTCTCATCACATCTTTCACATCATCAAGTGGCCCATTATCATTCCAAAAGGAGGTTTCAGTGGCATGGAGTGTTTGAATTTGTTTGAAAGTCTCTCATTCTCCCTCATTCGAAGCTAGCATTGATCCTGGAGTAGTTTAAAGGTCAAAGAAGAAGGTTGCAGGCTCAAAGGAGGATTTGCTGCAAAAGTTGTAGACCTGCTATGAAACTGAACCAGTTGTTGCGCATTCATCATTTCCATTTTCAAATCACAATCATTGCTATAAATTCTGCTCCAGGCCATTTTGGGAGATTATTTGAACTCTTACCTTCATCCAAGATCACTCATTTCTTGTTTATTTGCATTGGAAATCTGTGGTGTGGTCGTACTAAGGTGTTGCGTAAAGGTGGTAGGGGCGATGTGTTTCCACACAGTGCTACTTTTCTTGTCAATATGAAGACCAAAATATTTCATAGGTGAAAAATCAAATTAAATTTTTATTCCTTGGCTGTGAATAAATTTTAAATTGCATGCATGAGCCAGCTAGAACCGTTCAAAACCTGCAAAAAGGGAAAATTCATCTTCATTGTATTTTTATAATTTTTTGTGCTTTCTCAACTTCTTGTGAATTATCCTAATTTTTGCACTACCATAAAGTCCTTTTATTTTGCATTTCTTTGTTTCCAATAATGCATTCTTCTTTGCAGAGCTTCCACATGCAAAGTGTCTTATGTGTTGAAATCACATTGAAGCTGTTAGAAAATTATATATTACAGAGCAATGGAACACATAAAATATTGCAAAAATATAAACATAGAAAATGCATAAAACAAGAGAGACACAGATATACGTGGTTCACCTAGTTTGGGCTACATCCACAAAGAAACAACCGGTCCTTTTGTTTATATTATCTAGCAAACTAAAGAGATACAACCTACAATAGATCTGATGTCATTCCCTCTTCTCTTTCAATCTCCTCTCTCTTCCTCACTTAAAATACAGATCTACATAGACGCAATACAATTCCCTCATATATAGTGAGGGGTTGCATTCTAGGGCAAAAAACCCTAAATTAAACATAACTTCTACCGTCGGATCTCTGCCTAATGAACGACCTAGATCTCCACATAATGGACCCCCCCTGCAGCGAATATTTAAGGGTGGCGTTGCCGCCCCACTACGAACTGGGGTCCAATGCGACGATACCTTTTAATACATAAGATAATCAAGCTCCACACCCAACAATCTCCCACTTTGAGACTGATTATAGCAACTCCACCGCTGCTTCATTTGCTGGACAATGACTCCACATTGGACCTGACTACTTCTCATCTTCTTCATCATACTTGAAGACCAATTGAAACTGAGAAAACTCTCAGTTTCTCCCTGGTTACAACTTTTGTTAACATATCTGCAGGATTCTGGCTAGTGTGTATCTTTTCTAGCTTCAACTGTCCATCTTCCAATGCTGACCGTATGAAATGGTACTTGATCTGTATATGTTTAGTCTTGGAATGAAATGTAGAGTTCTTTGCAAGATGTATGGCACTCTGGCTGTCATTTTATAACCTTCCCAACTCCTGCTTCTTACCCAATTCATCTAGAAACCTTTGTAACCAAATCATTTCTTTACTAGCCTCTGTAGCAACAACATACTATGCTTCTATTGTTGAGAGTGCAACAACACTTTGCAGTTTTGAGACCCAACTAATAGCTATTCCACCTATAGTAAACACATACCATGTGGTGCTCCTCTTCTTATCTCTATCACCCACCATATCTGTATCAACATATCCCTGTAGAGTAATGTTTGAACCACCAAAGCATAATGCTTGATTTGTGGTACCTCTCAAATACCTGAGAATCCACTTCACCACCATCCAATGTTCTTTTCCTGGATTATTCATGTACCTGCTTACAACTCCCACTGCATGTGCAATATCAGGCCTTGTGCAGACCATCGCATACATTAAGCTTCCAACTGCTAATGCATATGGAACTTTAGACATATGAGCCATATCTTCCTGAGTCTTGGGACACTCCTCCTTAATTAATTTGAAATGGCTAGCCAAAGGTATACAAATTGGTTTTTCATTCTGCATATTAAACGTTTTCAACACCTTTTCTATGTACTCACTTTGAGGCAATGTTAATTTGCAATTCTTCCTGTCTCTAGTTATTCTCATACCAAGGATTTGTTTTGCAGCACCCGAATCCTTCATTGCAAATGAGTTCACCAATTTTATTTTGAGCACATTTATTTCCTGCATGTTAGAACCTGCAACAAGCATGTCATCTACATACAATAACAATATAATATAACTAGCATCATTCTGCCTTTTGAGATAAACACAATGATCAGAGTGACATCTAGTATAACCTTGTTCAGACATAAAACTGTCAAATTTTAAATAGCACTGCCTTGGAGCTTGTTTTAAGCTATACAAGCTCTTCTTCAACCTGCACACTAGTTTCTCCTTCCCTTTTATCTCATATTCTTATGGCTGCTGCATATATATCTCTTCCTCCAAATCCCCATGGAGAAAGGTTATCTTTACATCTAACTGCTCAAGATGAAAATCTTCAGCTACTACTAGACTTAAAATAGTTCTGATTGAAGTCATTTTAACAACAGGAGAAAATATCTCATCAAAGTCTATACCCTTTTTCTGTGCAAACCCTTTTACCACAAGTCTAGCTTTATACCTTTTTCTACCTCTATCTTCTTCCTTCAACTTATAAACCCATTTATTCTGCAATGTTGTTTTACTCGCAGGCAACCTGACTAAGTCCCAAGTCTGGTTATGTGCTAAGGAGTCCATCTCTTCTTTCATGGCTTGCTCCCACTTCTTCTTGGTTTCTACCTGTACTGCTTCTTCATAACATTTTGGTTCACCAGAATCAGTCAATAATACATAATATAATGAAGGAGAGTATCGTTCAGGGGGTCTACTTATCCTGGTAGATCTTCTAACACCACTTTCAGGTGTTTGAGGTGCTTGTTGCTATTGTGGTTGTTGTTATGGATGTTGATCATTATGATTTTTAGGCACCATCACTTTTTCTGTGATCTCGTCAAGCACTGTGTATTCTCTGTTTTCTTTTTCCTGTTTCTTTTCCTACAGCCGATCCTTATACAAAACCTTTTAACTGAATATGACATCTTTGTTCCTAATTATTTTGTGTTTTTCATAATCATAAAAATAATAAACAAAATCATTGACGCCATATCCAATAAAGGTACATTTCTTGATTTTGCCTCAAGCTTTGTTCTATTTTCTTTATTAATGTGGACAAAGGCTTCACACCAAAAGTCATTGAAAAAGAATAGTTCACCTTTTTACCTGTCCATGCCTCCTCTGGAATACCACCATCCAAGGAACTTGAAGGCCCTCTGTTTATTAGATAAACAACAATATCTACAACATCTGCCCAAAATTGTAAAGGCAATCCTGCATGCAATCTCATACACCTTGCACGCTCCATGATTGTCCTGTTCATCTTTTCTAACACACCATTTTCTTGTGGTGTTCCTGAAACTATCTTCTCTCTGTGAATTCCATTCTCTGAACAATACCTATCAAACTCTTTGCTACAGTATTCACCTACATTGTCTAATCTGAGACACTTCAACCTTTTTCCTGACTCATTTTCAACCAAAGCTTTCCATTTCTTGAAAGTATCAAATACATCAGATTTATTTCAAATACAATAAATCCAAGTTTTTCTGGTTGCATCATCATTAAAATTAACATAATAACAAGACCCACCAAGAGATGATACCCGATCAAGTCCCCATACATTTGTATGCACAAGCTCTAATTTTTCGCTCTTCTTTTCTTTCCCAACTCTAAGGAATCTAACTCTCTTTTGTTTTCCAAAAACACAATCCTCACAGAATTTTAAATCAACATGCTTCAAACCTGGAAACAAATTTCTTGAGTGAAGAATCTGCATCCCCTTCTCACTCATGTTCCCGAGCCTATGATGCCATAATGTTGTATCTTCTCCTGTAGAGGTTAAAGAATTAATAGAATTAGAAATACCATTGCATAAATACAATGTACCAACCTTTTCTCCTTTTGCTATTACCAGGGATCCTTTAGTGACCTTCTAGGTTTTATCTGTAAAAGTAGTCACACAACCTTCACCTCCCAACTACCCTGTTTAAATAAGATTTTTCTTCAGATCTAGAACATGCCTTACCTCCTTCAATAGCCATTGATTTCCATTCTGCTATTTTATAAAAACTATACCCATTCCAATGATTTTTCAGGGTTTATCATCACCCAATCGGACCTGTCCAAAATCTCCTTGAACATAATCATGACAATGTTTCCTATTAGGTGTGGCATGGAATGAGGCCCCTAAATATACCACCCAGACATCAATAATACTTTCTAAAGAAAGAATCAAAGCATCTTGTGACACATCACCTGTTACATTCGCTTCATGATTATTTTCTTGTTGCATGTCTCCTTCTTTTCCCTTCCGAGACTTGTAGTCTTTCTTCAGGTGTCCTTTCTTCTCGCATTTCTAGCATGTTATCCCCAATCTAGACTTGGATATCCCTTTCCTTGACTTACTGCGATATCCTGGGCTCTTTCCTCTTTCCATTTTTCTTCCCCTAGTCTTTGCAGTCAAAGCATTACCTGATGTCTCACTAGAGCTTTTCTGTCACATTTTCTCGCTAAGGATTTCATCGACAACATCATCAAACTTTAAAGTACTAGATATAGAGACAGAGTTACTAATGGCCTTAAATAAACCATTCCAACTTTCTGGCTGAGCATAGAAATAACAAATCCCTAACTTCATCATCAAAGGTTACCCCTACAGAACTTAACTCACTGGTAACTGTATTAAATTCATTTAAATGATTAGCGACCGATCCACCTTCTCAAATTTTCATATTAAATAAACGCTTCATAAGAAATACCTTATTTGAGGCTGAGGGTTTTTCATATAGTTTGGCCAATGTCGACATTAAACCCTTTGTTGTCGTTTCCTTTGAAATATTAAACACTACCAATGCCGCTAGGCACAGCTGTATTGTTCCAAGTGTTTTTCTGTCAAGAATATCCCATTGTGTTTGTCATACTAGTTGGCTTCTTTTCCTTTCCACTCAATGTTTGGTACAGATCTCTCTGGTACAAATAATCTTCCATCTGCATCTTCCACAGCTGGTAGTTTTGGCCATTAAATTTTTCTACCCTAAACCTACCATCTTCTGCCGTTGCTCCCACTCGAACCAAGAACCGTTCTCTCCTGCAAGTTTATCAGCCAAATAGACCTTCGGCTCTGATAACAGTTGTTAGAAAATTATATATTATAGAGCAATGGAACACATAAAATATTGCAGAAATATAAACACAGAAAACGCATAAAACAAGAGAGACATAGATATACGTGGTTCACCCAGTTTGGGCTACGTCCACGGAGAAACAGCTAGCCCTTCCTTTTATATTATCCATTAAACTGAAGAGATATAACCTACAACAAATCTGCGGTCATTCCCTCTTCTCTCTCAATCTCCTTTCTCTTCCTCACTCAGAATACAGATCTACATAGACGCAATACAATTCCCTCATATATAGCGAGGGGTTGCCTTCTAGGGAAAAAAACCCTAAATTAAACATAACTTCTACCATCAGATCTCCACCTAATGAATGAACCAGATCTCTACCTAATGGACCCCCTGTAGCGAATATTTTATGGGTGGCGTTGCTGTCCCATTACAAATTGGGGTCCAATGTAGTGATACCTTTGAATACATAAGATAATCAAGCTCCACACCCAACAGAAACCCCTCACCCTAACTGTTGTGCTTGTTTGAAACCCAATTACCTTTGCACTGCGTTTTTATGTTTTTAGCTTCATCAAACACCCAAACTCTTGTCTGCCACCTTGATATCAAAATTTTCCTTACCATTCAAGTGAATTAAAACCTCTTACCTATTCCTTGCTTTCCTAAGAGGTCTTCCAAAAGAATCAGCTTACACAACAATTTTGTATCCTAGCCAAGCCATTAGGGTTAGCATTTTTGGTGTAAATGTGGAAGTTTTGTCATTTTTGGTGAAAAGAGGTTTGAAAGGGGTCTCCAACATGGTTATAATTATGTCAGCATCATGAAAAGGATGTGCATCTTGTTCAAAGACATCATTGTTGATCAAAACCTATTAAGAACAGGTGGCGCTGCACCTTTGCATTGGCATTGCATTTTTGGCTACAAAATAATTGGTCAAATTTGGAGGCCTTGTACGCTAGAAGAAATATTTTAAGGAGGAATTCTTCATGTCTAGGCTTGTTCACACACACTGAAGTCATCAGGCAACACAGAGATTGGCCAGAAGTATCTCAACCATGGAACATTATGCTTTTGCATTGTGTTTTCACATTGTCATGGTAATTTCACCATATCTCTTAAACAATATACTCAATTTCCATGAACTATTTATAGGAAATGTATGGAGGTAATATGAATAAACCGACTTAATTTCAGGTTAAAATGCTTCACAATTTCCAAGAAATGGACCACCGTTATCTACAACCATTTTCATATTTTTGCGAAATTCGTTAGTCGAATTTAGCTCAAATTTTTTGTGGAGACGAATTATGACAATAGTAACTCACTGTAAAAATTTCAGCTTGTTGGGTCCCTATAATACTAGTAATTACCCCATTACTATTGTAGTTATACCCCTTATTTATATTGTTGTGCCCTATTACCCCCATATTGTTATTTCTGTGCCCCATATAATCCCTCTATTGTTATTTTTGTGGCTTTATATTATTATTGTTAGGTCGGCTGGATTATATTGTGACTCCTTAGACTCCTATATATAGAAAGGAGGTTTTGTCATTTGTATCATCCAAGAATTGTTCATTTATGTAATGTAAAGGAGGTTGCCCCCTCGAAGAGGCTAAATTCTAAGGCGTTGATCTTTCTTTTCTATCTTTTCTTGAGCTAGTTTCATAACATTTGGTATCAGAGCTTTGGATTCTAGGGTTTCGCTGCTCCAAACAGGTCATCGTGGAATTTTCGCTGTAACTTTTTTTCTGTAACATTTCAGAAGTCGCAAAAAAAACCCATTTGAGAAGAAATCGCGCTGAACCTTGGGTCGAAATTTCATATCTTTTCGCGTGATATTTGCGGAGATATGCTCTGAGGAAGTTGGTCTTTTTGCAGACTCCTGAATTACATTCAAAACAGGTGACCTAAGGAAAATCGTCATAACTTTCTCTCTAGGGATCTGATTGAAATTTCATAAGAAGGTACAGAAAGAGGATAGACTGTAGTTTCTTTTATATCTGTTTCAGAATCAAAGGTCGAAAATTGTACACGTGGCACTTCATACAAGTTTACTCTTCTGGAAAGGTCTATAATCAGGTCATCTTGGGAGATTGTGCATAACTCTTTCTTGGAGAATCCAATTTGGATCAGATTGGTGGCATTGGAAAAAGGACACAGAGGGCTACTACAGGTCACAATTTTAGAACTAGATGATTGGAAAGTACAGAGATACATCAGAGGCAATATCAAGCTCCTACAAAGTGAAAAAAGGTGTGTAGATTTTTTTAAATTTTTGCTTAAGCTTGGTTTGAAAATTTATTTTGAAGGAATTCAAAGGGCATAGTAGAGCATTATTATCGGTAACTGATGCCCCATGGAAAGAAAATGCAAACACCTAGTAAGGAAACTGAAAGCTCTAGCATGACTCATGAAGAAGAGGAAGAAATGCAACATGATATATCAAAATTACAAGACCAAGTGCAACAACTGTCCCTTGCACAAAAAGGAACAAAATCTAAGATGGATGGTTTAAAGAAAGATGTAGAAGCTAAGATGGATGGTTTAAAGAAGGGTGTAGAAGCTAAGATGGACTGTTTAAAGAAAGGCGTAGAAGCTAAGATGGATGGCATGGAAGCTAAGGTGAATGGCATGGACGCTAAAATTGATGGCATGGATGATAAGATGGAAGAATTGAAGATAAATATGAATAAGTTGCTACAAGAAATGGTCACTAAGGGTGAAAGAGTACTAAAGGAAACTCATGATGAGAACAAAATAAATGTTAATCATGATTCCATAGACTCTAATGTTGGATCGAAGACTCACCATGTTCCAAAAATCGATATGAGGAAGTTTGATGGCAAGGATCCCGCCACATGGATATTACAGATGGAGCAATTCTTCGATCTCAATAATGTGCAAAACACACAAAAGGTACGTATGGCAACTTTATATTTGGAACCAAATCAGTTTGTATGGTATCAATGGCTTTGTTCTCGTAAACAATTTATCACTTGGGCAATTTTTACGGAAGAATTGATAGCACATTATGAGGATACAAAAAGCAACACTTTTTTTAGCCAATTGATAAGTCTCAAACAAAAGGGTTCAATAATGGAGCACATTGAGGAGTTCCAAAAATTGAACATAAGGGTAAAAGATATTCCAGAGGAGCATAGGATTGATGTGTTCATAGGGTCTTTAAAGGATAATATCCAACATGATGTGCGCCTTTGGGAACCTGATTCATTAGAGAAGGCATTCAGGTTAGCAAGAAAAATGGAAAACAAAATTATGGCAACTAGGAAGCATACCATTCACAACTATAAAGATGGAAGTGTTGTTGCCCATAGTCTTCCACAACCTACAAGGTTGACACCACAACAATTGGAAGAGAAAAGAGAAAAAAGGCTTTGTTACAATTGTGATAGCAAATACACAAAAGGTCATAAGTGTGCTGAGAAGAAATTATTCTACATAGATTGTGAAGAGGAAGAAGAAAAGGAGCAAGAAAGGTCAAAAGAAGAGGATATATTCCAGGAACAAAGCCTAGATGAAGAACAAATAAATCCGACCATATCTTGTAATGCATTGGCGGGAATTACCACTCCTCAAACCATCAAGATAGAAGGACAAATCAAGAAGAAAAAGGTAATAGTGTTGATTGATTCAGGAAGCACCCACAATTTTATTCATTGTAGGGTAGCAAAAGAATTGAATTGCTTCCTATATCCAGCACCAGAGTGTCAAGTGATGATTGCAAATGGAGGAACAATAAATTGTTCTGGAAAGTGCCATAATATCAAGCTATCCATGGGAGAATATGTATTGACTAGCCCAATGCTTTCCATTCCAATGGGAGGTGCTGATGTTGTACTAGGAGTCCAATGGCTACAATCCTTGGGTACAATAGCTTTTAATTTTCAAGAACTTTTCATGAAATTTTCTGTGGAAGGAAAGGAAGTTGAATTAAGGGGTATTGCAGGGAAACCAGGAAAGATAATCAGCTCTAATGGCATGACAAAGCTTCTAAAAAAGGAGCAAAGAGGTGTAATTGCACAATTATGTTCGCTAGATGTTTCCACATTGGAATCATCTATTTCTCCAGATCTCCAAAAAGTCCTGGACAATCATTCCAAGGTATTTGAGACTCCCAAAGGTCTCCCACCTATGCGTGATCATGATCATGCTATTCATCTGATTCCAGGAAGTGTTCCTCCAAACATCAGGCCGTACAGATATCCCTATGTCCAAAAAAGTGAAATTGAACGTATGGTTGCAGAAATGCTAGAGGCTGGTATAATTCAACCGAGTCAAAGTTCTTTCTCAGCTCCAGTAGTATTGGTGCACAAGAAGGATGGATCATGGCGCATGTGTCCAGATTATAGGGAGCTCAACAAGCTCACTATTAAAGATAAGTTCCCCATTCCTGTCATTGATGAATTACTGGATGAATTGCATGGATCAATTTACTTCACCAAGTTGGATCTTCGTTCGGGATATCATCAAATCAGAATGAAGATTGAAGACATTCCGAAAATAGCATTTAGAACTCATGAGGGTCATTATGAATTTTTGGTCATGCCTTTTGGCCTTACCAATGCACCTTCAACATTTCAAGGTTTGATGAATTCAATTTTCAAACCATTCCTTAGAAAATTTGTGTTAGTATTTTTTGATGATATACTAATCTACAGCAAGTCTTGGAAGGATCATGTTGAACATGTTGACAGGGTGCTACAACTATTGGAGGAGAAACAATTATATGCAAAAAGATCCAAATGTTTCTTTGGAGTCCAGGAGGTGGAATATTTGGGTCATATTGTATCTCATGAAGGAGTTAAGGTAGACCCTAGCAAAATTAAAGCCATTAAGGAATGGAAAATCCCCACATCCATAAAGCATCTGCGAGGATTTCTTGGGTTGACAGGGTATTATCGCAAGTTTGTTAAGAATTATGGGAGAATAGCAGCACCTCTAACAACATTATTGAAGAAAGATTCATTTTCATGGACTCCGGAAGCAACAAAGGCCTTTAAACATCTTAAAGAGGCAATGTGCCAAGCACCGGTCTTAGCTACACCGGACTTCACAAAAACCTTTATTGTGGAATGTGATGCTTCAGGAAATGGAATTGGTGCTGTTCTAATGCAAGATGAAAGACCCATTGCTTTTGAAAGTCGTCCAATCAAGGGAAAGTTTTTAAGCAAAGCTATTTATGAGAAAGAAATGTTGGCAATACTCCATGCACTTAAGAAATGGCGACCCTACCTAATGGGAAGACACTTCAAGGTAAAAACAGATCATGATAGCCTTAAATACTTTTTAGAACAAAGATTATCCTCTGAAGAGCAACAAAAGTGGGTCACAAAGATGTTGGGTTATGACTTTGAAATCATCTACAAAAAAGGGAAGCAAAATGTGGTGGCAGATGCACTCTCAAGAAAGGATGAGGATATGGAAGCATTGTTGTGTGCCATTTCTATTATCCAACCAGATTGGATAAACGAAGCAAAGGAGGAATGGAAGAATGACGAAGAAGTGTGGGCACTTATTCGAAAGCTACAACAAGATTCCAGTACTTCTGATACATTTAGCTGGCAAAATGATTCGTTATGGTACAAAGATCGCTTATACCTCTGTAAGAATTCCCAGCTAAAACAAAAGATTCTTATGGAATTGCACACTTCTCCCTTAGGAGGGCACTCAGGATTTTTAAAAACTTACCACAGGGTTAAGAAGGAATTTTTTTGGGATGGCCTTAAATCAGATATTCAAAAGTTTGTGGCGGAATGTTTGGTTTGCCAACAAAATAAAGTTGAAACAATTAAGACACCGGGTCTATTACAACTTTATCCATTCCAAGCCAACGTTGGGAGGAGGTTTCAATGGATTTTATCACAGGTTTACCCAAGTCTGAGGGAAAAAGTGTCATCATGGTGGTAGTTGACAGACTTACCAAGTATGCACACTTTTGTGCATTATCACATCCATTTAAAGCCAGTACAGTTTCTACTGCATTTATGGAAACAGTTCAAAAGCTACATGGAAACCCAAAGATTATTGTAAGTGACAGAGATCCCATTTTCACTGGAAATTTTTGGACAAAATTATTTTCTTGTCTTGGTACTCAGTTAGCTCATAGCTCATCTTATCATCCTCAATCTGATGGGCAAACTGAGATAGTAAACAAATGTTTGGAAGGATATCTTCGTTGCTTTGTATCTGATAAACAGACACAATGGGTCAAATGGTTGCCTCTGGCTGAATGGTGGTATAACACTTCCTTCCATACAGCAACAAAAATGACCCCATTTATGGCACTTTATGGGTATCAACCACCATCCATCACATCATATTTAAGAGAAAATTCTAAGGTTCAGGCAGTGGAACATCACATCGAACATCAACAACAAGTCCTCCAACTCTTAAAGGATAACCTCGTGTTGGCACAAAATAGAATGAAACAACAGGCAGATCAACATCGCAGTGAAAGAAGTTTTGATGTAGGTGATTGGGTATTCCTACGGCTACAACCATATAAGCAAATGTCCCTAAAGCAAGCTAAGAAGGATAATAAATTATCACCAAAGTATTATGGTCCATACAAGGTGTTGCAAAAGATTGGTACTATGGCATACAAATTGGAGCTTCCTGCAGCTTCTCGATTGCACCCAGTTTTCCATGTTTCATGTTTAAAGAAGGTTATAGGCGACAAGCTCCCAATTCAAACAATATTGCCAGAACTTGATGAGGAAGGAAAAATTATATTGGAACCGGAAGCAGTCACAGAAACAAGAACTCGACAGCTACGAAATCGATCAATTTCAGAGTATCTTATCAAGTGGAAGAACTTATTTGCTGAAGATTCCACATGGGAGGATGAAAATTTTATGCAGAAGTATCCAGAACTACTCAAGCGTTGAGGGCAACACTTTTTTGAAGGAGATGGGCATGTTGGGTCCCTATAATACTAGTAATTACCCCATTACTATTGTAGTTATACCCCTTATTTATATTGTTGTGCCCTATTACCCCCATATTGTTATTTCTGTGCCCCATAGAATCCCTCTATTGTTATTTTTGTGGCTTTATATTATTATTGTTAGGTCGGCTGGATTATATTGTGACTCCTTAGACTCCTATATATAGAAAGGAGGTTTTGTCATTTGTATCATCCAAGAATTGTTCATTTATGTAATGTAAAGGAGGTTGCCCCCTCGACGAGGCTGAATTCTAAGGCGTTGATCTTTCTTTTCTATCTTTTCTTGAGCTAGTTTCATAACACAGCTCAACATGATTCACTATGTGGGAGATATTCACAAAATACAAGTTCCTTCTCAAGGTGATGCGAAAGTTGACAGTTTGCTGTGAAAGTGGGGGTTAGTCAATGAGTAGGTCTACAAGCACTGTGAAGCATGTCTCAGAAGTTCAGTACCTTCACAGAGATATTTCAATAATACCCATTTGCACCAATTTTTTAGAGGATGGTTGCAACCATACAAAACATGGAGGTCTACTTCGACTTGCTGCGAAACTAGACAGTTACCACCATTTCACTTGATATTTTGAAATTTTGGTTTCTAGAAGAAGTTTGGATCATGTGAATAGGTGGCGTATAGTCTTAGGAGGTGTAGTTAATGATTATTTGCAAATATTCCAAGTTGGTGATGTTTTAGTCATAAATTGGTAGTAAGTGAAACCACCCCTATTTTTAAGCATATGGACAAACATTTGATGTATCTAGTTTTTGACTAGTTTCTTGTTGGAAAATTCAACCTGGATGGCTAAGAATGGAATATATTTTATATATTTAATATGTAAAAATCTAAGAGATGGTTTTGTTAGTCAAATTGGAGAGAGATAACCCTTGAGTGCATTGTATTTTCTGAATATTTTTGCCAGTGAATGAAAGACAGAAGGTGATTTGCAGGGATTCATGTGTTAGAGTTTGATGGTGTTGTTCTTCTTTCTACTTGTAAGTTTGTCTTATGAATTTACATCTCTTGAATGTATATCTTCATGCTTAGAAGAACCAAATGTTTAATTCATAATTCATATTAATGGTGCTCTGATTTAGTTTTCCCAAGTAATATGTGCTTTCCTCTTAAAGCAACATTTAGAATTCATTTACAGTCTTAATGCTCTAAGTGTCATTTTCACCTTTCTCATACTCATCCTCCTACAACAATTTAATTTGATTTCATCACCAAGACTGCCTACCTTGCCCCTGTGAAAAAACCCTTTATCTCTTTATCGTCTCACTCGACAAGTAATAACTTTGACATGAATCCATACCCAATGGACCTGTCTCCTTTCTTACCAACAACTCTTGGAAAAAACACACTTAATTGAGCTCTATACATATCCTAATATCATATTATTCAAAAAACCTATGTGAGATATCCCTATCCAAGGCTAGAAGGGCTAGATTCTAGCCTGGAAGTGGTTTGTGGTTACCTCTGGAATTTCTCTCCTCAACCTAGGGAAATTTACGGAGTGCTAAAAATTCCAAAGGATCATTTCTCCAAGTTGGCACATAGTTTTTGTTGTCACAAAGTTTGAAGGAACTACCGAATGTGTTGCAAGTCCTCTTCCCAACTCTTACTGAATATGAGGATGACATCCAGATATAAAACCACAAATGAGTTGGCAAAAGGTTGCAAGATGCCATACATCAACCTCATAAAAGTTGCAGGGGAATTTGTTAACCTAAAGGGCATGACAAACCACTCAAAATGCCCCTCCTTGGATATGAATGTGGTCTTCCATACATTTCTGGGTTCTATTAGAACTTGGTGATAGTCAGACTTCAAATCAATCTTGTTGAAGTCCTTGGTCCCCTTGAGCTAGTCAAGAAGGTCATAAATCCATGGGATTGGGTATCCGTTCTTGACAATGATTTTATTCAATGCACGATAATCAATGCAAAGCCTCCATGTCCCATCTTTCTTCTATATGAGTACAATTGGGATACCACAAGGTGAGGAACTTGGTTGGATGTGCCCTTTTTGTAGCAACTCCTATATCTATCACTCGATTTCCTCATTTTCTATAAGAGAGCAACAGTATATTGGCCCATTGGGTAGAGGTGCTTTGGGAGTCAAATCTATCTAATGCTTAACCTGATAGTGCAAGTGTCCCTTGTGGGTGAGGAGAATATGCCCATGTACTCTTCCACAACCTTATCAACTTGCTTCTATTGTGCAGAGGAACCCTTTTTTTGGGCCATGGATGTGGCCACGTCCTTACCCCTACTTTGAGAGTGAATCCAAAAGGAAAAAAAATTCCTAGTTTGGGAGATGATCTTACTACATGTCTTAGCAAAGATCAAATAAATGGTGGTAGGCAGGGCTACCTCCAGTGTCCTTTATAGTTTTATGCCTAAAGTAATAATAAGAGTACGAGGTTTGGAATCATACACAGCATGACACTTCCACAAGTATGGCTGGCCTAATAAAGCATCAAAAAATTCAAGGGGAGCAACATCACATAGTACCTTGTCTATGAAGGGTTTGATTTGGTAGGGAAGGTGATATTATTGGCTGACACAGAGATCCCTCCCTTGGTGGAGAAACCTGATGGTGTATGTCTATGGGTGTGGTGTGGTTAATAGGTCCAACCACTTAATGACCTCTATTGAGATGATTTTTTTTTGGCTCCTACTATCGACAATGAATTACAGTGGATACCCCTTCACCCACATATATGAGTGGAGGAGACGCTACCCCTTCTCTCCATCTTTGGGCTTAATATTTTGGACCTCGGTGGTGGAAACTGTGGTACTCGGTTTGCATCAACAATTTTTTTCATGTTTTCCAGTTCTGACTCAAAGTAAAAACATGCATCTGAAACTGAAGATTTTAGCTTGGCCACCAGTGACTGCTTGGCGCGACAATCATTTATGTTGTGGGTGGGGCTCTTGTGGAACTCAAACCACTTTCCTGTGTCCTTATTCATCTTCATGGTGTTATTCTTTGCTTGTGGATTTGACGGGTTGCCCTAGGTCACTCCACCTTCGCTCTGTCCTTTGTTTTGAAGTTTGGAGGTGCCCTTTCCCTACTTTGGATTCACAGATCCAAAGTCTCTCTTCTTTTGTTTAAATTTCTACTCGAATTTAACAACATATTGGTATGTTTCACTAAGAGAGGATATGTCCAAGAACTCCATTTTTCCTCGATTTATTTGTGCAAACAACCACAATACTTGAGTACCATATGCTGCTCAAAATCCTTAATACCCAACTTCTTGTGTAAGGTATGAAAGACATTTGTGAACTATTGTGTGTCCCGATCCCTTTCCGGCTATAATGTGGTCCAGTTTATGTACTTATCTTCATAGCTCATAACAGGGTAATATTGTTCCTTGACAACATCTCAAAAATAATTCCAAGAGGGTGCGGCTAAAAGTAGTGAGGTTCCATCCTCATCCCTCTACTCACAATAAGTTCCCCACCAATACTTGACATGGGGGACAACTTTGAGGAGTGAAAAAATAATATTTTCCCTATCAAAATAATTATGTACCGAAAAACATCCTTCCAATAGATTTAACCATATATCTATAAAATATGCATCTAACTAGCCTTCAAATATAGGAATGTCAAAGTTAACGTGTATATAAAAGGGGTGGTGCCTCTGAAGTGACTATTGGATGAAGATGCTTTGCATGTGGAGACCCATCGAAGGATTTGGGAAAAATCATCCATTATCTCATTCCTTTTTCACTCGAGGGCTTCTTCACACAACAATTTGAAAGGATCTCTTTCTCCCTCGTCTTTCTTTTCTTATGCCATGGGAGGTGGTCTTGGTCAGAGAGGCTAGTCTTGCAAGGGTTCAACCAGTTCAAGTCCCAACTCCTTATACCCTGACCTCATTGGGGACATGCACAAAAAAAAATAGCAAACCGCTCTGATACCACTAAAATGGATTTATGAGGGAAAGAAATGAAATACATATTTAAACAAAAACATAGAGATACAATGAAACAAAAGTTCAATTAGTAAATAGAAATTGCTAAAAATTGTTTACTTGCTGAAAGGAAACAAACTAGCTCGGGTGATGGTAGCTTATCTCTGAGAAGATATGTGACAGCTACATCCCTTCTTAACTGTGTTACAATGAGGCTCGAAGGAATTTTTATCATGAAGAAACATGGAGAAACTCTAAACATCCAAAAACCTAACCCTAGGAGATGAAACATCAAAAGGTATGGGGCCCAATGGAGTTAGTTGGATGTCAACTCCCCAGGGTCGTAATTTTGGCATATGATCTTTATTTGGCATGCACAATATCACGTTAGAAATTTCTATTCGAGCACAACAACTTTTGACTGCAAACATTAGTCAAAGAGGCATGTTTTCTCATTTCCCCAAAAAATGTTGTTTAAGGCCTCAAAATGGCTATAGAAGTTTAGGACCCAAAAACTGCAAAAAACAGAAAACTACCGAAATAAGAAATAGTGCTGAAAAATAGAGAAATTATAGAAAATAATGTTGGGGGTCCAAGTGGAATAGGTGGGTGGCCAACAATATTCACCTGGATCACTATGATATATCCTTGTATATATTTCAACAACCTTATGAGTTGTAGATGTGGAGGGTGTTAAGCCATCTTGACAACCTCTATAACACCTTCCACCTTTGCCTCTAATCATAGGATTGAACTCAAATAAATGCAATGGAATTCTAACTAGAGGGAATAAGGATTCCTTGAATAAGAGAAAGAAAATGATATAAACATGAAAATGAAATAGAGGAGCTACTTACGGGGAACGTCCTGAGTTACTACCAAGAAATTCACATTGGACTACAAATAGAGAGAAGACCTCTGATTTCCCATAGACCATGTGAATGTGAGGGACAGGGCCTCTAGATAAAAAAATAACACACTCCCCGTTGTAGGAGAATATGAGATGTAGAAGGTAGAATCAAGGCAATTGAGAGTCCCCTAAACAATTGATACCAAAGAGATTGAAGAAAATATTTGGAACTAAAAAGTGCCAAAGGTTTCAAGCTCCAAACTAAAAGAGAGAACAACAACAAGTAAAGTAGAGCCAAGGGAGTAGATTTAAGCAAATAGTATGGCCAATGGTCAAGCCCGGAGAATGAAAATTGAGCTTTGAGCCATCCTCCACAAGCATGGGATGAGACCATAAAAATTTAGAAAGAGAGAATGTTTAGAGAAAACCATTATCAAAATTAGAAAATTACATGCAAAAAGGAATCAATGACGAATACTATGAGAGCACGTAATATATAAATTAGCAAGCTAGTAGTTTCTTGATACCATGGAGGAGTTTTTTCCTCTCATTTTCCAGTGTGGTATCTATAATCCTCACTTGACCTCTTTATACATCACTATGCTCAGAAGCGATAGAAATTACAAACATTATAAACTAATGCTCTATTGGTCCTATGATTTCCCTATCCCTCCATCGAATTGACTTAGTCATTCTCTCCCTGCAATGGTCTTGAATGCAAGAGGTGGAAAATTTTGGTTGCGGTGGATACACCTTCATGATAATCCAATCTAGATGTATGTCATGTGGATGGTTTCATCCCAACACTTACATTCTTTGCATGATAATCCATCCTTAAAATTAATTTTATTTTAATACACCAGCCATGGGGGGGTGAATGTTTTGGTGAGCTATCTCCACGAAACACGTTTTGAGTGGTTCTAGTCAAATTCTAACCATGAAGAGTCCAATTATATATCTCCATGGATCATCCCCCATTATATAGTTTATCTATTAGATAGTTTCCTTTCACTCTCACATGAAATGTGGTTACTGTTGGAATTTGTTGTAGCATATTTTTTATTAACCACATGTCCTCCTTTTAATCACAAACTATTAGTAGCTTTGGATAGAGAAATCCCATTTAGAATATTCCTTATTGTGCTTATTATAAGTAGAGAATATCCTTCTAATATTACATTTTATCTATATTGGATAACTATTTATTAATCATCCATTTTCATGCTTTCAAAATGGAAATATTTGAGTAATCATCTCTCAAGGCTATTTTTATTAGTGGGTCCTAGTTTCGTGAATTGGAATTTGAAACCTTCCCAAAGAATTTTAAGGAAGTAAAAAACATATTTTGGGGGTAAAACTTTTATGTTCAAGTCCAACACCCCCAGACATTATTCTACACTCATATACCTTTCCAACTATGTAGGAAAGGCCTCAAACATAGCCTGTATGAAAAAAAATATGGCACTAAGAAATTGCACTTATTTTCAATAAAACATTCAATTACTTTATTTTCTTTAATTATTTTAATATTTTTTAAATTATTAATATTTTTAATGTTTTTCTTTCTTATTATAATTATCCTCCCATTGATTTAGTCTCTTCCTTTTTTAAATAATCTTGACTTTTCCTTTGGATATTTTATTTTTAATTTCTTTATAACATTGATAAATATATTTGTGTTCCTTTATTTAATGTGAATTAGTTTTATTTTATTAATCTTGACCTTGATTTACTCTTTATAATATATTTTTACCTTTTTAGATTCTTGTTAGTTACTTGACTTGATTCCTTATTGTTGACGTAAAATAGGTTTGTCCTTGTTCTCTCCATTTTAACTTATTTATAACTTTTCTTTGAATGTTTTAATTCACTTTTTAATATATTATTCTAAAATATTCCTTTTTAATAAATATTATATTTTTATTCAAAAATTATCATTATGTTATAACCGTTAGAATTAATTATCTCTACATGGTGCTATCTTTATTTAATATGATGTCCAGATTTGATTCTCCATCTGGTCCTGTCAATGGACCAAACTAAATGGTTTGAAACACGTTGAAAAAATATTTATGATGTGATTTTTACTAAAATATTTCTCATATTTAAGTTTCACTTATTGTGTTGGTCACCGTGGTTTGAGAGGATACCACATCAGCCCCCATTATTAATATAAATTGGCATATCCACATGGTCATGATGAAGAATACCCTACAAGAGTTGGCAAATCTAGTTAAGAGTTGATACAGTCAAAATTAAACCCTAGTAGGCTATAAGTTGTGTTAAAACTGAGCCACTAGGAGGGAAAGGGGTTTCAATCTATTTGAATGTAGTTTTTTCCATAGATGAGTAGAACATCTAAGAGTGGATAGAGAGAGAAATAAAACAAAGAGCGTTTTTCTATTTTAGTAGTCCATGATCCATAAATCTCACTCCCTTGTACTTGTATCCATTTCCATTTAGAGAGAGAGAAAGAAAAGTAGCCTCACTTTCCACTTGGATTTTCTCCTGTAAATGTTTCCTAGATTATATATTTATTCATTATGGTTTGTAAGTTTTATTTCACTATTATCTATTTTCCATATTTATCTATTTCATGCTTGAGCATAAAATCCATGAAAATAATTAACAAAACTGGAAATCTAAGGAAAAATTAACCCTCGTAGTATAGATTCAGATTTAAACTGTAATGTTATCAAATCTTGTGTGACGAACTGTCTAATGGAATATCCATGACAATCTATGGATCATATTGATATGAAAGCATGTTTCTTTGGTTATTTTGTGGGAAGTTGTAGGGGATCCAAATTTCTTTATGTTGTAATCATAAAAACCTATCTATGGTCAATAAATCTTTTAATAACACTTAATATTAGGTAGAGGAGAGGCTCTTGAGGCTAGAAGAATAGGTTGTAGATAGCAGTCGTAACATGAATCTCCTTATGAGGCTTAAAAAAACAAGTTGGGATTTGTAGAAGACAGAGGTTCCAACTCAAAGGTCAAATAAGAGGGGAAACTAACGAATTAGGAAGAAACAAAGAGGAAATATATGAAAGAACCCGAAAAGGAACTACCCAGTTTCAGTGTCATGAACCATTCATAGCCCCTAATGAAGATGGAAGTGAAGGTTGAACTCAAGCCATATCATTACATGATGACATGTTTCCAATAACTATATTGTACCAATAAAAATATTGTCCCAATTAGATGAGGACATGTTACCAATAGTTATAGAAATTAGATATTAGCATGTTATCTAATGATTAGGCATATTATTTGAATTGGATGAGGATATGTTACCAATAAGTGTTACATTTACATTAGGACATGCAACCAATCATTGTAAAAATTACATATTAGCACTTTGTTTAATGTACTATACATATCATTCGAATTGGATGAAGATATGTTATCAACAATTATAAAAATTACATATTGGTTGCATTTTGATTATTCTGGATCTTTATGTTGTACCATTTTGTATGATGTTAGGTCTCTTATTTTTGGATAATAAAATGGAATTTCTATATTATTGCATGTCCAAGCACTGCTAACTAATTAAAAATATGGATGGTTTACATTGTGATAAATAACATAGTTATAATATGTGATGAAAAGAGATCTTGGGTATTTGCCAAAATCCCCTTTCATTGTAAATTCTTCAATCCTTGACCTGTGGGTTATGGCCCACAAGTCTCTTCGGAAGCATTCTAATATACTTTTTAAATTACAGCCGTGGATCTTCATTAAAATCGAACGTCCATGCATAGGAGATAAACAATATGGAAACAATATATGTGTGAAGTCTTAATACCCCACGGCATGCATAATTAACAAACACACGGAAGCATATAATTCTGCTCCAATTCATTTGATACGGTCTCAAAATATATACAGCCACCTCTTTGAATGTCGCCGTCTACATCATCACCCAATGCCAAGCGATGCAAGTCTTCACTGCTCCCATTCGATACAATTTTGATTCAATATGTTCTCCTCCGATCTGTTCTAATCGGAACCGAAGACCAGCCAGAACGCCGATCTGATGTGATCCCTTTACTTTTATTCTGATCCGATTACACAACGCTGATTCAACTCTTGGACCGATTCACATCAAAACCGACTTCTCCGTCGTCGAACTGACAACATTGCACCATAGCTGCATTCCATTTAACGCTTTTCTTCTGCATTGACACCAACGCTATTCAACAATTTCTCTGTCCCATGCGATGATATTCAGGATCAGACAGGCTTTTAAGACACGGCCTCTTCATTTGACGCTCAGTCCTTCGTCTATGGCAATTACATAAAACTCAGGTTTTATTCAAAAGTCAAATACCAATAATAACATTCCTACAGACGTTTGCAACAGCGCTTTCAACAGAATACTCATACAGAACAATTAAACGTTATTTTGGATCTCCATCGATCCTATGACTGATCGATGTCGATTGATAAACTCTCACGCAGAATTAACTCATAGATTTAAACTACAAATCCATCGCTCCACACGCAGGAAACCAACAGAATATATTATTTAATTATATACAAAAATAGCTTACATCTAAGGCATTGCAGCCTTAGCCAAATAATCCACACCGATTACATTGTATTTTCCTCCCCCTCTCGTCTCACGCATACATACTTGCTTATAAAGTATTTACAAGGCGTGAATCAGTTAAGATCCACAAAATCGCTCCTGAAAACACTCAACAACTTACTTAAATCTCTCATTTTAAATCAATTTAAGAGCAGATCTTCCCTTTGTTTAGTTTCGTTGTCCATGTCCTCCTCGCTGAGCTTCAGATTCCTCTTCAATTTATGAGGAGTTAGATGCTCCTGCATCAGACTCCCGAGGTAAAAAAAAATTTATGACTTCCAGGTCATATACTTCTCCTAGTCCTTAGCAATTCTACCCACTATATTTCTTTAGTGGAACTGCCTTCATGATCTTCTGTGAGATGCAACCAACCTCTGTAGTAACAGTCTCCTCTGTTACACGATACCTCACCAAGCCCTCCGCACTCGGTCTTTTGGCATCCTTCTGGTTCTCTTCTCTGGAACCAATTGAGCACACCTTGCTCTAGGTTGCTGCAAATCTTCTCACCTTCCACTGTCGCCATCTGCACGACGATAAGATCATAAAGGCTCCAACTTTAACACAACTGTACCTCTTCTCCTTCTATTTGCACTCTTCTCCCTTCTCACAGGAAATCCTTTCCCCGCTCTGATACCACTTGATGAAAAGAGATCTTGGGTATTTGCCAAAATCCCCTTTCATTGTAAATTCTTCAATCCTTGACCTGTGGGTTATGGCCCACAAGTATCTTCGGAAGCATTCTAATATACTTTTTAAATTACAGCCGTGGATCTTCATTAAAATCAAACATCCATGCATAGGAGATAAACAATATGGAAACAATATATGTGTGAAGTCTTAATACCCCACGACGTGCATAATTAACAAACACACGGAAGCATATAATTCCGCTCCAATTCATTTGATACGGTCTCAAAATATATACAGCCACCTCTGTCAATGTCGTCGTCTACATCATCACCCAACGCCAAGCGATGCAAGTCTTCACTGCTCCCATTCGATACAATTTCGATTCAATACGTTCTCCTCTGATCTGTTCTAATCGGAACCGAAGACCAGCCAGAACACCAATCTGATGTGATCCCTTTACTTTTATTTTGATCCGATTACACAACGCCGATTCAACTCTTGGACCGATTCACATCAAAATTGACTTCTCCGTCGTCGAACTGACAACATTGCACCATAGCTGCATTCCATTTAACGCTTTTCTTCTGCATTGACACCAACGTTATTCAACAATTTCTCTGTCCCATGCGATGATATTCAGGATCAGATAGGCTTTTAAGACACGGCCTCTTCATTTGACGCTCAGTCCTTCCTCTATGGCAATTACATAAAACTCAGGTTTTATTCAAAAGTCAAATACCAATAATAACATTCCTACAGACGTTTGCAACAGCGCTTTCAACAGAATACTCATACAAAACAATTAAACGTTATTTTGGATCTCCATCGATCCTATGACTGATCGATGTCGATTGATAAACTCTCACGCAGAATTAACTCATAGATTTAAACTACAAATCCATCACTCCACGCGCAGGAAACCAACAGAATATATTATTTAATTATATACAAAAATAGCTTACATCTAAGGCATTGCAGCCTTAGCCAAATAATCCACACTGATTACATTGTATTTTCCTCCCCCTCGTCTCACGCATACATACTTGCTTATAAAGTATTTACAAGGCGTGAATCAGTTAAGATCCACAAAATCGCTCCTGAAAACACTCAACAACTTACTTAAATCTCTCATTTTAAATCAATTTAAGAGCAGATCTTCCCTTTGTTCAGATTCGTTGTCCACATCCTCCTCGCTGAGCTTCGGATTCCTCTTCAATTTACGAGGAGTTAGATGCTCCTGCATGAGACTCCCGAGGTAAAAAAAAAATTATGACTTCCAGGTCATATACTTCTCCTAGTCCTTAGCAATTCTACCCACTATATTTCTTTAGTGGAACTGCCTTCATGATCTTCTGTGAGATGCAACCAACCTCTGTAGTAACAGTCTCCTCTGTTACACGATACCTCACCAAGTCCTCCGCACTCGGTCTTTTGGCATCCTTCTGGTTCTCTTCTCTGGAACCAATTGAGCACACCTTGCTCTAGGTTGCTGCAAATCTTCTCACCTTCCACTGCCGCCATCTGCACGACGATAAGATCATAAAGGCTCCAGCTTTAACACAACTGTACCTCTTCTCCTTCTATTTGCACTCTTCTCCCTTCTCGCAGGAAATCCTTTCCCCGCTCTAATACCACTTGATGAAAAGAGATCTTGGTTATTTGCCAAAATCCCCTTTCATTGTAAATTCTTCAATCCTTGACCTGTGGGTTATGGCCCACAAGTCTCTTCGGAAGCATTCTAATATACTTTTTAAATTACAGCCGTGGATCTTCATTAAAATCGAACATCCATGCATAGGAGATAAACAATATGGAAACAATATATGTGTGAAGTCTTAATACCCCACGGCATGCATAATTAACGAACACACAGAAGCATATAATTCCGCTCCAATTCATTTGATACGGTCTCAAAATATATACAGCCACCTATGTGAATGTCGCCGTCTACATCATCACCCAACGCCAAGCGATGCAAGTCTTCACTGCTCCCATTCGATACAATTTCGATTCAATAGGTTCTCCTCCGATCTGTTCTAATCGGAACCGAAGACCGGCCAGAACGCCGATCTGATGTGATCCCTTTACTTTTATTCTGATCCGATTACACAACGCCGATTCAACTCTTGGACCGATTCACATCAAAACTGACTTCTCCGTCGTCGAACTGACAACATTCCACCATAGCTGCATTCCATTTAACGCTTTTCTTCTGCATTGGCACCAACGCTATTCAACAATTTCTCTGTCCCATGCGATGATATTCAGGATCAGACAGGCTTTTAAGACACGGCCTCTTCATTTGACGCTCAGTCCTTCCTCTATGGAAATTACATAAAACTCAGGTTTTATTCAAAATTCAAATACCAATAATAACATTCCTACAGACGTTTGCAAAACCGCTTTCAACAGAATACTCATACAGAACAATTAAATGTTATTTTGGATCTCCGACAATCCTATGACTGATCGATGTTGATTGATAAACTCTCACGCAGAATTAACTCATAGATTTAAACTACAAATCCATCGCTCCACACGCAGGAAAACAATAGAATATATTATTTAATTATATACAAAAATAGCTTACATCTAAGGCATTGCAACCTTAGCCAAATAATCCACACCGATTACATTGTATTTTCCTCCCCCTCTCGTCTCACGCATACATACTTGCTTATAAAGTATTTACAAGGCATGAATCAGTTAAGATCCACAAAATCGCTCCTGAAAACACTCAACAGCTTACTTAAATCTCTCATTTTAAATCAATTTAAGAGCAGATCTTCCCTTTGTTCAGTTTCGTTGTCCACGTCCTCCTCGCTGAGCTTCGGATTCCTCTTCAATTTACGAGGAGTTAGATGCTCCTGCATCAGACTCCCGAGGTAAAAAAAAAATTATGACTTCCAGGTCATATACTTCTCCTAGTCCTTAGCAATTCTACCCACTATATTTCTTTAGTGGAACTGCCTTCATGATCTTCTGTGAGATGCAACCAACCTCTGTAGTAACAGTCTCCTCTGTTACACGATACCTCACCAAGCCCTCCGCACTCGGTCTTTTGGCATCCTTCTGGTTCTCTTCTCTGGAACCAATTGAGCACACCTTGCTCTAGGTTGCTGCAAATCTTCTCACCTTCCACTGCCGCCATCTGCACGATGATAAGATCATAAAGGCTCCAGCTTTAACACAACTGTACCTCTTCTCCTTCTATTTGCACTCTTCTCCCTTCTCGCAGGAAATCCTTTCCCCGCTCTGATACCACTTGATGAAAAGAGATCTTGGGTATTTGCCAAAATCCCCTTTCATTGTAAATTCTTCAATCCTTGGCCTGTGGGTTATGGCCCACAAGTCTCTTCGGAAGCATTCTAATATACTTTTTAAATTACAGCCGTGGATCTTCATTAAAATTGAACATCCATGCATAGGAGATAAACAATATGGAAACAATATATGTGTGAAGTCTTAATACCCCATGGCATGCATAATTAACAAACACACAGAAGCATATAATTCCGCTCCAATTCATTTGATACGGTCTCAAAATATATACAGCCACCTCTGTGAATGTCGCCGTCTACATCATCACCCAATGCCAAGTGATGCAAGTCTTCACTGCTCCCATTCGATACAATTTCGATTCAATACGTTCTCCTCCGATCTGTTCTAATCGGAACCGAAGACCAGCTAGAACGCCGATCTGATGTGATCCCTTTACTTTTATTCTGATCCGATTACACAACGCCGATTCAACTCTTGGACCGATTCACATCAAAACTGACTTCTCCGTCGTCGAACTGATAACATTGCACCATAGCTGCATTCCATTTAACGCTTTTCTTCTACATTGACACCAACGCTATTCAAAAATTTCTCTGTCCCATGCGATGATATTCAGGATCAGACAGGCTTTTAAGACACGGCCTCTTCATTTGACGTTCAGTCCTTCCTCTATGGCAATTACATAAAACTCAGGTTTTATTCAAAAGTCAAATACCAATAATAACATTCCTACAGACGTTTGCAACAGCGCTTTCAATAGAATACTCATACAGAACAATTAAACGTTATTTTGGATCTCCATCGATCCTATGACTGATCGATGTCGATTGATAAACTCTCACACAGAATTAACTCATAGATTTAAACTACAAATCCATCGCTCCACACGCAGGAAACCAACAGAATATATTATTTAATTATATACAAAAATAGCTTACATCTAAGGCATTGTAGCCTTAGCCAAATAATCCACACCGATTACATTGTATTTTCCTCCCCCTCTCGTCTCACACATACATACTTGCTTATAAAGTATTTACAAGGCGTGAATCAGTTAAGATCCACAAAATCGCTCCTGAAAACACTCAACAACTTACTTAAATCTCTCATTTTAAATCAATTTAAGAGCGGATCTTCCCTTTGTTCAGTTTCGCTGTCCACGTCCTCCTCGCTGAGCTTCGGATTCCTCTTCAATTTACGAGGAGTTAGATGCTCCTGCATCAATATGTTGCATAATGCATGAATTAGTGATTCTATCAAAATGCAATAATTAACATATAGAAATAATTATTATTATAAAAAATATTTGATTTTCAGGTCATTAATTGAAAATATGTTTAAAAAGAACAATTAATTAAAATATATACATATTTCGTATCAGTGCATCGTATTTTTTTGAACTCACTCAATGTTGTTTGCCATAAGAGAGACATCAATGTGTTTTAACACATAACATGCCCTGATGCCTAGTATTTAAAATCCTACACCAATGATTAAAAATGTGAAAATGCTACTATTTTAAATGACATAAGCATGATTATATTCATCTATCTAAAATGTTATAGTGCACATTATTTAACATATTTTCTAGTGAGATAAATATACATACACACTAATGTGGTATATATATATATATATATATATATATATATATACACACACACACACACACATATACATATACATATACATATACACATACACATTCATGCTTAGTAACAAAGAAAATAACCTATGTTTGGTAATATAGGCATCAATGTACTGAACAAAATTACTTGAGATGTGATATCAATAATTACACTAGTACATGACATAAAACAGAAACTAGTATGCCACACAAAAAGATGTATTTGGTGCATAATGTGTGTATAAGAAATTGTGCATTTAATTTTGTGTATGGCCTAGTGTTCTTTAATAATGTATGTATTGGTACCTAATATATGTGATAACACTGGTGCCTTGGACATGTGTTTAATCCTTGATTCCTTTAATTTTATTATGCACTAGTTCATTTATAAATACTACAAGCACAAAAAAAGCCTCTGTATAAATCTCCACCCACCCAATTTTTTTTAGTTATAGTGAATATCCATTTAAACTACCAAAAAATTCTTCACTACAAATGGTGTAGCCTATACTTAGTTTTTTCTTCAAAAAAATTGGCCAACTTTGTAACGCTAAAATCATTTGCAAAAACCTCTACTAGGATTTTTCTTTTAGTGAATAATCATGGAAAACTCCCTTACCCTCATATGTTTCAAAACAAACATTTTAAAATTAAATATTTTTAAGGGTATATGACCTAGTTTCCTCTCTGGGCCATAGTCAACACCCCTTGAATCACACCCTTTGGGTAAAACCACCTAATGGTGTTGGTTATATTACTTGGAGGTGAAAGAGAAAATGGAGAGGTCATGTATTACAGTTGAGACATTGTTCATGGTCACTGAAACTTGGAATCTTCCTTTTCCCACTTAAGGTAATAGTTTTCCTTTTCTAATATGCTCTAGGGCCCTAGATGCATCATTGCTACCCAAAAAATGAAGGCCAAATCTGACTTAGAGGCTAAATATTTTATATAAATTTCTGGTGTGGTGTTTTAATGCAATTGAATAATCAAACTCTCATGATGTTTGAGCCAAATAAGCTTTTATAAATGCCTTTAAAGCCCATGGTATCTTTCCTCAACCATTATCAAGACCCAAATACCAATTAGTTCGTTGAAAATGTCATAATATACCTTGATAAACCATTCATTGTCAAAAGATCCACAAAAGAGGGCATGTTTTATTGGTTATAACTGTTTTTCATGGTTATTGATTCAAATAAACTTTATTTAGGGAACAAAGCCTTTTTTTTCTGCTTTAACCTATGATGAACCTTGAGACCCATTCGTGGTTCACAACTAACCTATTCATCATGCCCATGTCCCAATTTGAGGTGATTGGCATGATAAATAGGTCATATATTGTGGTTTGGAGACTTGTTGATGACAATTAAGCTTGAGAAGTAAGGCTTACAGATAGAGGATATTATTTCCTTGCCCATTTATGTGTAATGACCTAAGACATGTCAATAGTTCCCAATATTGTATAATGACATACATATTCAACTTAAATGCCAAAGTCTCATGCCCGAGGGATTATGTCATGGTTTCTACAAGTTTCTCAAATTATGTCACTTTCCTCCCTAACCTCGATTCGACCTTAAGACCAATTCTTGATTCACAGTTTACCTAGTTATGGTGCCATATCTAATTTAGAAATAAATGACACTCTACAAAGTTCATATGTGGTGGTTTGAGGAAACTTCCATGGAACTTGAGCTTAATAAGTTGTTGTAGCGGCTACAACCACCCTCCAAAATTTTGGCTCGCATGCGAATTTCGGAGCCTACCTTGGATCCCGTGATCGATCATCCTTGGTAACTTGTTGGTAAGATGATGATTTGAAGCTCCCCTCCTTGATCTTAAGAGTTATTCGTGTTCTCATCTTTATACAACATGTGTCATCTTTGGGCATAGGGGTTTTTGTTTGTCATGCAAAGGGAATGTTGTCTTACTTCAAGGGAATTGTGTGTGTATGAGTGGTTGTCATCACATAGATATGTTTCACACTCACTTCACGCACTTTTGTCACAAAGGTTGTTGCATCAAGAAAAGTATGTCTTATGCATTCTAGATGGTCTACGTTGTGTCACTAAGTGTCTATGTGCAATCACAGTCAAGTCCTATAATTGTTTACATATGTTTCACTTATCTCACACTTAACCATTTTCCCAAGTAACCTAGCCTCCTCCAGCTTCCATGAACTATGTGCTTTGCTTCTGCAACCATCAAGCTTCCTCCCTTGCCTGTTCAAACCCCACAGTGCATAGAGACACCAACCTCCCTTACCTGCCGAAACCCTGCAGCCCGCAGAGACACCAACCTCCCTTACCTGTTGAAACCCCGTAGCCCGCAGAGACCCTAGCCTGCACTACCCTCCAAAAATGTGGAGAGTATTCAGGCAACCAGCACTGCTCTTCAAAAATGCACAGGGTAGTCCAGCTGCACTGCACTCAGAAATTGCGCAGAGGTGTCTTCCCAGACCCCCATCCCAAAGCAGTGTCCTGTGCCTCAAAACTGCGCAGTGTTGTCCAAGCTGCCCTCTCTGTATTACATGCAGAAAATGTGCAGATGGACTTCCCAGGGCCTCATTCCAGCAGCAACCACTTTCCATTGAAATTGCACAGATCTACCTCTTAGTGACTACAGGAAAAGTTGAAACGCTGAAATTGCTTCCAAGGAGTTGAGGAGAAGGACCAAGGAACCAAGTAATGGAAAATATTAGGACTGCATGAAAGTCCGTCGGATGCATGATCATCTTGAGGGTAAGTATGGAAAGCAAAGAACACCTTTCGAAGTACACCTTTTAGTTGAGTTTGTAGGACTACTTGTCATTGTCATATCATCCTTTCCTTAGTAACACGAATGTGCGCAAACACAAAAAGTAATTTTATGTGTTTCTTTTGCATGTCTTACTTCCTTTTCACTTATTCAACCAACTATCATCTTCAGCATGTTGATTGCTATGCCATGCTTGTGACCTCATTCGGGTGATGTTGAAGGTTTTGTTTGAGTTGTGTTTGCTATGTAAAGATCTGTCACACTCACACATGATGTTGTAAGTACTATTGCACAAGTGTCATCGCGATCATCTGAATGTCTATCCAAAGTGTTGCACTTGTCACTTTCACCATTTGATAGTCCCGCAGTTAGTCACACTAATCATGTTGTCTTGTTGGTTCGAGGTGTCTTGTCATCGAGTCATGTTGAGTGTGTGTTCGCAAGGTCATGTTCACTCACTCACACACTTAGTCATGTTGTTGAAACTCTATCGACCGGATCACCCCTTAATAACCATACCTCCGTTGAGCTGCACTATGCAGTGTCAGCCCTTAGTCATCATGTACTGCTGCCCAGAATTACCCAGAGATTTAGGCTGCCTCCCAAGCAGTCTGCACTGTACAATCCTGGAATCAAACTAACTGACTATCACACAGAACAACACAGAAGTTTCTCAGCAATCCATCTCAATCTACGTTACCCACAAGAAAACCTATCAAGCCTCCAACTCGTCAACCGAAGAGTTTGGCTCGGTAGTGACCCCGGACCTCACTCCTCAAAAAATTTGCGCAGAAGCTACCAAGCATGCTTGCCTCTGCTGACTGACAAAATTTCATAGACATGAAGGAAAGGCACCCACTGCCTGTCACTTCACTGTCCTCGAAATTTGCATAGTTCTCTCTGCCAGTCACCATGTCAGCCAGCCTGTTTCTCCTCCTAAAAACTACGTAGTTTTCATGGGATGTCCTTCGGCTACCCGGCACCCCACTCAGCCCAGAAACTGCATAGAGATGTCATGCAAGCCAGCCTCCCAGTTCTGTGAAGTTTTGGCTAGCAGCCTCCCACAGCCTGCTGCCAGCCTCCCCAGAGAATCTGTGCAGTTTTCACTACCAGTCTCCCCTTGTCCCCTGCATTGTCTCCTTGGAAAAACTACGCAGATCTACCCTTCAGCCGAGCCAGATCCCGTAGACAGTCACTGCTAATCTGGATTTCCCATCTCATCCTCCTAGTGACATCTGCTAAATTTTCACTAATAGTGTCTGGAGGCCGCATCCCGACTTGAAATGTGCTTTGCACAGTTCCAGAGCCTTGTCCTCTCTCTCAGTCACCTGCACCAAAAGCGAAATATAATGCATCATGGTAAACTAGGAGATTTCTGGATTTGATGTCGTCTTGTCATGAGTGATTGCAGATACAGGTACATGGATGAGACATGGTGCGATCACAAACGAGATGAGCAAGGAGTGCATGCTAGGAGACTTATTCATGAATAGACGAACACATGAAGCATACCCAGTAGCAAGTGAAGGAGACACATGTGCATGCATGAACTATCAAGTGAACACTAAGACCATCAAAGACTTCGTGCACCTTGCCATGTGGAGGTGAATCTATGGTACACCAAGAGCACTCTCATCACTTAGAAACACTGCATCTCAACATGGACACCACCATCAGCATGAACATACCAACATTGTCATGTCGAGTCATGTCATGAGTCATCTAGGCCACATCACTACTGTGGGCCACACTTTTCTAATCAATGTAATGTAACGTGGAAGTCCAAGAGACCCACATGTAAAGTTGAAGAGTCATGTAAGTCAAACAATCATGAGGGAAGTTGAACAGTCACAAGGGTCAATTTCACCCTTGGCTATATATACCCCTCATTTGTACATGCAAAAGACTTTTCACCTTGGCTCCTCCCACATAGCCTTGAGAGTCTATAATATTTTCATTGAGGATCGAGCAGTGGCTCCAATGCCTCACTATCGGGGTTAGTGATGTAATGGTGTACGGATGTGTCTTGGAACTTTTGCTTAATTCAGAAGCCTGTTAATAGGCTAGCACATTTTCACACATGTATTGTATTCGTTTGTAAGACTATTCTTTGGGTGCTTGTAATGCATGTTGTTGTAACCTGTATTAAGACAGTTGAACTATTTCGATTGTTTTAGTACATATGTTATTGGAAATGTTTTGTATCAGTTGCTAACGTTGTCTCACCCGTGTGGGCTATCCTACTGGACACTCGACAAATTCATTCTTGTAAACTTTTTATAACACCCATCACACTCGTGTGGACTATTCCGTTGGGTGTTGTAAGTGTTATCTATTCACCTTTTATTTGTGACTACCGCATCCATGTGGACTACTCCACTGGAAGTTTCCCATGTCCTATTGTGTTGTGTGTCTCTGGTAGAGTTGGGACTATTCCCTTTCAACCTGAGACTCACTTCTAGCCTTTCCATCTGTAGTGAAAGAACTTTGACACAAGCGACACTAAGCACTCACCAAGCACACAAACCTTATTGTTCAAAGACTAAGTGAACCACTCTCACGTGCTAACAAGCAAGACCTAAGGCATATCTTTAAGATAATTGCAACTAGGCCATCGTACCAGATGGCATTCCTGCACCAAACAATGTGAGGTCTAACTGGAACTTCATACTAGGGAGATCCCCTGAATGTTTGTGGGTCCAACACCATCAACATTTCTAGCACTAGAAGGAGGGCCAAATGACAAGTTGAGTCCTCTCAATCTGTTTTGAATCTCCGCAAACTTATCATGACTAAACACAGAATTTCCCTTCCGGAGTGTATGTTTTATGGAAACGACTTTGCAATCTCGGAAGATCTCTGGAATAACTTGTCACGTAAAACATATGATGGTGGAGGCCAAGTAGCCTTGGTTAAACACGTGCTTGGCATTGCAAGCTCTTGTGAAAGGCATGAAATATTTGAAGATTACATGACCTGCACCTTGTTCGCATACACGCTTCAAGGGCACCCACTACATTGGTATGCCACATTGCTCAAAAACTATATTCACTCTTTCCATCATCTGATCGCAGAGATAGACCATCCTTTCAATCATTTTGACCGTAAAGTGCTCAATAAAGAAATTTTGAAATTATGGAAGGCACCTGAGGAATCCATTGAACAATTTTACATGCACTTTTGTAATCTTTCATATCGATTTCCTAAAGATGAAATTGATTGGGAATTCCTCAATGGAATATTTAACCATCTTCTTCACGTATATGAAAATACGCAACTCTTAGAATCATTAGAACCCCTCCCAACATACTTCAGTGGTGGAGCTGTGCAATCACAAATGGACACAGTTGCTGTCACGAGTGATTGTCCACCTTCCCCTCATCAAATAGCTCCACACCCACAGAGTGATGAGGGAGAACATGTTGAAATATCACATTCTCCTACCCCACCTGCTCTTGATATCTACACAGATTTGGCTTGCAAGCTTGCTGGTTGTCATGTGGACTTGTTACCTCAACCTTTGTCATTGCGTTTTGCTGATCCTCCACACTATACTGTATTGTGTTCTTTTGTTCAAGACTCCACACTTGTTGTGAACGAGGATCAAATTTTTTATGGAGTTGACGTTATGAAGCCAACCTGTGCTATCATTCATGATGAGTGTGTGCATGAATCTAAAGAAGAACCCGTGGTGAAGGATGACTCCCTTCCATCCATGCATCGTCTGCTATATCCTGACATCCCTTATGATTCCGCCACTTTTGATTTCCCCTATGAAAACTCATCTCTGGATGTTTCTACTTCCGATCATTCACAGGACACACTGGATGTCAGCCTATCATTAGATTGTAGAGAGGACACATCTTCTCTAAAAATTCATCCCATTGGTCATCTGTCATTTCGGAAAACACATAGGGTGAACATCCTTGTTTCTCATCTACCCCTCTACATGATTCATCAAATCATGAGGATGCCAACGAACATCCTGAATTTTCTAATCATGGGTGTCGTGATCTCTGTACTTATTCATTTATCACAATGTTGATTCACTCGTTGTTAATCTGTCTAAGCCACTGGTCTCTGATGATCTACCTTTTGACAGAGTGGAAACCCTGCAGGTTGTTGAGGCACTTCAGCCTGAGTTGATGGTTATGTCAGGCCCTCGCTATACTAAGGTTAGTTCCACTTCCGATAATAATAAAAAATTGAAATACCCAAGGCTCCTCACCACTCTCTATTTCGCATTGATGATCAACCAAACACCCTGATTTTGCTTCCTCCACTTGAATCACATGATCCCATTGCTCAAGATTTGGAGGAATATTACACAACGAGCATGCTTGTAAAGCATAAGCTGTTGTTATTTCTCATGTTCGCTCATATGTCACAGTCCAAAGAGTGTATATGTTTACCATCTACAGGCAGTGCGTCGCAACACCATGGTATGTCTGCAGAATGTTTGTTTTGTGCATTCGCTCTTTTCTATTTTGTGGATGTTTTAGAACTCAGAGCATGTTGATCTTCGTTGATCTATATTTCTTGTTCGTTATTTTACATGCATATATTTCTTGTTAACCATTCCTTCACCAACATGGGCCAGCCAATGCGCTGGTGGCTGCATTGGAAATATCACTTCACGTGAGTAAGACCATGCACTGTTTAGCATAGGAGTAGGAGTAGTCTTTGCTTCTTGCTTTTCTTTATTTTCTAGTTTGCATGTTTGTTTGCTTGCTTAGTTTGGTTTGCTTGCTTTCTCGCTTTACTTACTTGTTTTGCTTTCATTTTAGTTATACTTTTTTATTTTTTCTTTCTTTTCTTGCTTGTACCCATAGGTTAGCCTCTCGTGAAACCATGTTTGGCTCTCGAGACAAGCTGGGAAATTCTAAGAGGACTTGTACAGCTATCAACATCTGGTTATCCATTATCCTCTCTCTTTATGAAGAACTTGTTGTCTTCAGTTGATGATGCCTTGATGAAAAATACCTTATGTTCAAAGTGAGCCTTGGTGAAAACACAACACTTGTGCTCTAACTAGTAACACCTACTCTAGTTGGTTGTTTTGGGTTAACCCTTGTCAGATTAGTCAATTAGAGTAAGGTGAGGGGGAAAACCTTAAAAATTATGTCAGAGGTATATATAACATACTTCTATGAAGGAAAAACCTCTCCTGCTCTCAATAAGTCGGGATCCCTCTTCCACCTCTGAAATAAATAAGTAAATATGCACAGTTCCTTCAAAAAAAAAAAAATTGAAAAAATGAAAAATGAATAAGGTGAAAGAAGAGAAAGGATTCCTGCATAGGGAGGTGATGCAAGTAACTCTACCGGGGTATTGACCAGGCTCGTTGGTAGCAGAGCGTTGCTTACATTCCTACGTGACTCCATCGGGCTACCATCTAAACCTGTTGGAAGTGAAGCAACACCAGAGATGAAACTTAAACTCTGACAGTCATATTTCTTGTGCACCAATATACCCCTCATCCCCAATTGAAACAACGGAGTTGACTTGGCTTGGAATGTTTGTTGACCGATCAAGAGCATGGCAGGTGCTACATCTTTCAACTAAGTTAGCATGGAAACCATGATGATCAAAGAATCAAACAATACTTCTGAAAGGGTTAGATTCATTTTTCACGAAACAAGGTCCATTCAAAGCACTGGAGTTCTACCAGTGTGTCGCCAAGTGTTGTAGTGTTTACAAACACCCTCCAAAATTATGGGTCACATGTGAATTTCAAATCCTACCTGGGATCTTGCGATCGGTCATCCTTGGTAAATTGCTGGTAAGATGATGATTTTAAGCTCCCCTCCTTGATATTAAGATTTATCCATGTTCTCATGTTTATGCAACATGTGTCATATTTGGGCATAGGGGTTGTTGTTTGTCATGCAAATGGAATGTTGTCTTGCTTCAAGTGAATTGTGTGCGTATGAGTGGTTGTCATCACATAGATATGTTTCACACTCAAATCACGCATGCTTGTCACGAAGGTTGTTGCATCAAACAAAGTGTCACTAAGTGTTAGTGTACGATCACAGATGAGTCCTATCACGTTTACATATGTTTCACTGATCTCACACTTAGCCATTTTCTCAAGCAACCTAGCCTCATCCAGCTACCCAAAACTGTGTGATTTGCTTTTGCAACCATCAAGCTTCCTCCCTTACCTGCTAAAACCCTGAAGTGCACAAAGACACCAACCTCCCTCGCCTACTGAAACCCCACATCCCGCACAAACACCAACCTCCCTTGCCCACTGAAACTCCATAGCCCAGAGAGGCCCCAGCCAACACTACCCTCCAAAAATGTGAAGAGAAGTCAGGCAGCTAGAACTTCTCTCCAGAAATGCGCAGGGTAGTCCAGCTGCATTGCACTCGGAAATTGTGCAAAGGTGTCCTCCCAAGACCCCCATCCCACAACAGTTTCCTGTGCCTCAAAATTGTGCAATGTTGTCCAAGTTGTCCTATTTTTCTTACATGTAGAAACTGCGGAGACGGGCTTCCCAAGGCCTCATTCTGGCAAAAGTCACTGTCCGTTGAAATTGTGCAAATCTACCTCTCAGTGACTACAGGAAAAGGTGACATGCTGAAATTTCTTCCAAGGAGTTGAGGAGAAGGACTAAGGAACCAAGTAATGGAAAATATCAAGACCACATGCAAACTTCGTCGGATGCATGATCATCTTGAGGGTAAGTATGGTAAGTAAAGAACACCTTTCAAAGTACACCTCTTAGTTGAGTTTGCAAGATTGCTTGTCATTGTCATGTCATCTTGTCCTTAGTAACATGCATGTGTGCAAACATGAAAAGTCATTTTATGTGTTTCTTCTACATGTCTTTCTTCCTTTTCACTTGTTCGACCAACTATCGTCTTCATCATATTGATTGCTATGTCATGCTTGCAACCTTGTTCAAGTGATGTTGAAGGTTGTGTTTGAGTTGTGTTCACTATGTAAACATCTATCACACTCGCACACGATGTTGTAACTACTGTCGGGCAAGTGTTGTCACGGTCATCCGAATGTCTATCCAAAGTGTCACACTTGTCGCTTTCACCATTTGACAGTCTCACAGTCAGTCACATTGAGCATGTTGTCTTGTTGGTTCGAGGTGTCTTGTTGTCGAGTCATGTTGAGTGTGTTTTCGTAAGGTCATGCATGCACAAGTTCACTCGCTCACACACCTAGTCATTTTGCTGAAACTCTGTCAATTGGACCACCCCCCAACAACTAGACCTCCGTTGAGTTGCACTAAGTAATCGCAGCCCTTAGTGACCATGTACTGTTGCCCAGAATTGCGCAGAGCTTGATGTTGTCTCCCAGGTAGTCTACATTACGCAATCCTGGAATCAACTTGACTACATTTCACCTAGAACAAAACAAAATTTTCTCAGTAGGCCATCTCAATCTGCATTGCCTGCAAGAAAATCTAACAAGCCTCTAGCTGGTCAACTTGAGGGTTTGACTGGGCAGTGACCTTGGGCCTCACTCCTCCAAAAATTTGAATAGAAGCTGCCAAGCATGCTCGCCTCTACTGACTGAAGAAATTCCGTAGACATGAAGGACAGGCACCCGCTGCCTGTCACTGCACCGTCCTCGAAATTTGTGCAGTTCTGTCAGCCAATCACCCTGTCTGCTAGCCTGTTGTTTCTCATGAAAACTGTGCAGTTTTCATGGGTTTTTCTTTGGCTTCCTAACACCGTGATCAACCCAGAAACTGTGTAGAGATGTCATGTAGGCCAGCCTCCTAGTTCTGCGCAATTTTGGCCAGCAGCCTCCCTCAGCCCGCCGCCAGCCTCCCCAGAGAATCTGCACATTTTTCACTGCCAGTCTCCCCTTGCTGCCTGCACTGTCTCCTTGGAAAAATTGCATAGATCTACCCTCCATCCTAGCCAGATCCCGAGGAAAGTCACTTCTTATCCAGATTTCCCATCTCAGCCACCTAGTGACATCTGCACGATTTTTAGTGACAATGCCCGAAGCCCGCATCACAGCTCAAAATGTGCTTTGTATAGTTCTAGAACCTTGTCCTCTCTCCTAGTCACCTGCATCGAAAAAGAAAGATAATGCATCATGGTAGACTGAGATATTTATCTATTTGATGTCATCTCATCATGAGCGATTGCAGATACAAATACATGGATGAGACATGGCATGATGACGAACAGGATGAACAAGGAGTGCATGCTAGGAGACTTTTTCGTGAACAGACTAACACACGAAGCGTACCAAGTAGCAAGCGCAGGAGACACATGTGCATGCATGAACTCTCAAGCGAACACCAAGACCATCGAAGACTTTGCACACCTTTCCATGCAGAGGTGAAGTTATGATACACCAAGAGCACTCTCATCACTTAGTAGCATTGCAACTCAACATGGACACCACCATCAATATGAACATACTAGTATTGTCGTGTCGATTCATGTCATGAATCATCTCAGCCACATCACTACTGTGGGCCATACTATTGTAATCAATGTAATGTAATGTGGAAGTTCAAGAGACCCACATGTAAAGTTGAAGAGTCATGTAAGTAAAATAATCAAGAGGGAAGTTGAATAGTCACAAGGGTTAGTTCTACCCTTGGCTATATATGCCCCTCATTTGTACATGCAAAAGAATTTTCACCTTGGCTCCTCCCACATAGCCTTGGGAGTCTGTAATATTTTCTTTTGAGGAGCGATCAGTGGCTCCAATGCCTCGCTATCTAGGTTAGTAATGCAATGGTGTACGAATGTGTCTTGGAACTTTCTCTTAATTCAGAAGCCTGTTAAGAGGCCAACACGTTTGTAAGACTATTCTTTGGATGCTTGTAACACATGTTTCTTTAACCTGTATTAAGACAGTTGTACTATTTCACTTGTTTTAGTACATATGCTTGACGAAATGTGTTGTATCAGTTGTTAACGCTATCTTGCCCATGTGGGATACCCCTCCGGACACTCAACAGATTCATTCTTGTAAACTTGTTATAATGCCCGTTGCACTCTTGTGGACTGTTCCACTGGGTGTTGTACGTGCTATCTTCTCACCTTGTGTTTGTGACTGCTGCATCCATGTGGACTACTCCGCCGGAAGTTGCGCATGTCCTATTGTGTTTTGTGTCTCTAGCAGAGTTGGGACTATTCCCTCTCAACCTAAGACTCACTTGCACCCTCTCCCTTTGCAGTGAAAATTTGTTGACACGAGCGGCACTAAGAAATAACTATGCATGCAAACCTCGTTGTTCGAAGACAAAGTAAACCACTCTCACGTGTTGACAAGCAAGAGCTAAGGAAAATATTTAAGATAATGGAAATCGGGCCATCGTTTCAGATGAGGCTCATACACCAAATGGTGTGAGGTCTAGTTGGGACTTCATACCGGGGTGATCCCCTAAATGTTGGCGGGTCATGCACCGTCAACAGAAGTAAGGTTTGGGGCTGAAGGCTCTTATCTTCCTCTATGGTCAAGGACTTGAGACTTATCCATGATGCATAAGACCTCATAATGGCACATGTATTCAACTTGAATGCTAAATACTCCAGAGGGATGGATCATGTCGTGATCCGTAAAATTCCATGGATATTCCACTGGACAACTCGTCACAATAGATCTAATAATATTTAAAACCTGAGATTCTACACTATTATAGTTTTATTTAATTTCTAAATTTGTAAAATTAACTATAAATAGTGCATGCATGTAAAATTAAATCAAGAAGAAAAGTAGAGAACAAAAAAATAAGCTCTCACACACATAATACACAATATATGCTCTCTGGGAAACCCTTTTGGGAGAAAACCCAGCTGGAAGGTGAGGCTGCTTCACTCTCTTTCTCTGTTTGGAAATATGGCTACAGATACAAAGAAGTAATGTCTGTGGGCCATGGGCTGCTGCAGTGCACAAATCCTCTCTATGTGCTCTACTTCCTATCTCTCACGGCTATCTTTGCTCAGCTATTGAACAAAATGCTCTCGAAATAATGGAATGCCTATTCCTCCTAATGGCCCGGTTATAACACATCCCAATAGCCTACTAGTCGTTAGTTTTGACTACATCAACTCTTAACTAGAGTTACAAAATAGACTCTTCAAGGGTCTTTTACATCACAAACACATGGCTAGCCCCTTTCCATGAATAATGGGGGCTAACGTGGTATCCTCCCGAACTATAGGTGTTAAAACAGTAAGGCCAACTTCTTAGTGGCATAACTTTTGCATACAGAAAGCTCTTTGTGTGTAGAATAGCATGAAAATCTATGGCACTCAAGCAGCAAAGGTTTACCCCAAAAAACCGTCATTTGATGGCTCAAAATGCTCTCGGAAGGTTTCAGACCCCTTTTCACCAAACTGGGTCCCACCAGTAAAAACAATTCCGTGAGCCGATTCCTCCACTTTTTCCACTCCAAATGCATCGAGATGGATGACAAAAAATATAATGATCCAATTCGGATCATGTCATCACTTATAGATGTGATTCATGGTTCTTTAACTCAAAAAGGTTAAAATAGGGATTAATGGCCTCATTTCCTAGTTGAAACCCATCTCCAATGTACAAAATCTAATGATGATGCATGTATCCCATTTATAGCCATCCAAAGAAACCCCATAAAGGACTTGTGTGTGGTTTCGAGGCCTCATTCAAATATCTTGATCCAGAGAATATTGAACAATATCCCAAGGCACTTATCTTCCTTTGTTGACCATGGTATTGTCCTATGACACATCCTCAATCCATAAAACCTCCTAAAAACATCCATATCCAAATATAATGCCAAATTCTCCTTAGGAGCAGATGTGTTATGGTTTACTGGTATTGTTCATGGTGACTAAGCTCAAGAAGCTACTTATAGCATCCAAGGCCCAAATATTTTCCTCCCCTAACCATGGTGCTTGAGCTCCAAAGGTTTTATTAGGTTTTAAGACCCATGTTTCCCTTAATCATTTTTAGGCATCGATATGAATTTTCATTGCATAAAAACTACTCATAATATTGATATCCACTTGAATGTTAACGAACTTTGATAATGACCCCAAATATCATTCTTAGTGTAGCCTTAAGATACATTCCTATTTAGGGTTTATGTTGTGACTTAATAATGGCACCCATGTCCCTTTAGTAGGACAAAGATACCCTAAATAAGTCACATGTATTAGTTCAAGGATACATCCATGACATTACATAGCTTGAAGCCTCATGGGTTGTAGATTTCTTCCATGGCCCGTGAGCAAGAGACACTTCATTTATTGCATAGGGCTCTATTTGTCTTCCCTTGGCCTTGGTTAGACCTTAAGATGTGTTCTTGGTTCAAATTAACCTAATCATGTAGCCATATCCCACTTGGAGGTGAATGATACCATGTAAAGGTCACATTTTCTGATTCAAGGACTAGTCTAGAGTGCTTGATACTATGAAGCAAGTCTTAACAATAAGTGCTCTTGCTTCCTTCCCTTGACTATGGTTAAGGACCTATGACCCATCCATGATGCCAAAGACATCGTAATGGCACACATATTAAATTCAAATGCGAAATACTCCATGAAGAGACTCACATGGTTATTAGTGGTTGTTGTTTAAGGTGTTTGAGCTTAAGAAAGTTCAATTAGAACTTAAGATTTATGTTCCCCCCTAACCATGTTTATGCCTCTCAACACCCATTTCCAATGCACAAATCCTAGTCATGGTGCCTATATCCCACTTCGAGGTTTATTGATAACCCCTAAAAGGGGCTCCTATGTTGGTCAAGGACTCGTTCATGGCTTTTGGGCACAAGAAGATTTAAAAATATCTTAAGCCACTTGTTTTGTTTCCTTATCCACAATTAAGACCATGTGACCCATCCTAAATGTGAAAAAACTTGTAGTGGTGTCCATACATGAATCTAATGGCAAAGAAACCCTATAAGGGACCTATGTTGTGGTTTGCAGATGTTGTTCATGGTGATGTAGCCCAAGAAGTTATGCTTAAGGCCTAAGGGCTAAGTGTTTTCCTCTTCTAGCATGGAACTTGAGATTAAGAAGGTTCACTTAGGGCTTCAACCCCTTCTTCCCCACCAAATCTTGTTTATCCCTAAAGACCCATTTGTTTTGACACAAAGGAGTGCACACAGGATTTTAGAAACAGGTGGTTTTAAAAATATGCACACGCTTTTATAACATGTTAGATGGAGGGAAACATGGAAGCATACAAGGTGTATGAGTTAGGGTTTGACAAGGGCTAAAGTAATTCAAATAGGATTTTGCATGCACATTGCTAAACTCAGCACATGTGCATTCCTAAAAATTATAGTAAGCATGTGTTTCCATTGCAACGATTTTTGGGAGTAACTTATTGCATTGACCATCTTCCATTGATATTTTCTAAAAGCCTAACAAATCACAAGACGTGGAGATTAACATTGAAAATACGAGATTTCTAGTTAAAGCGTTAAATGGTGTTTGTTTCCACATCCTCCTAGCATAAGATTGAAAATGAAGCAAAAGTGGCTTAAAGAAGAGATCAAGAAGAAATGTTGCACCCAATGATTGTGTAATATTTATGTATGTCAATATCTTCATCATATTTTTTTCTTGTGATTCACATTATCAATTGATAATATTAGTTTATTATTGTTCAACCCCTTTATCTTTCTTGATTTTACTTCAATTATGTTTAGCTCATGAATAACTACATGACTAACTAGCAAGTGGCTTCGCCACCACACTTTTTTCACACAAGCCCTTAGTATAAATAGATTTTTTCCCACAAAATTTTGAATCGATAAACTTTACACCATAAAGTGCCTTTACAAAACACCCTGTCACCATATATTCTACACTCAATAGACTTCATAAATTTATAATTAAAATAAATATAAAACCACAAAATAATATAATTATATACTAAAATAAATTAATACTTAATCTTTCTTATTTAAACTATCCACCCCTACCCAACACAAATATGACTGCGTCTTACACAAATATTAGTCTACCATGAAGCATTGCAATGGTGAGTATGCTTTACCATGAGGCATTGCATGCTTTAAAAGACACTATGGTCCACGAGACCAATGTACAATTTAACGATAATTACATTGAATCTACAAGCTTATAAGACGATACCGGGTTTTAATTTATAAGATTTTATTGGTAGATGGTTATTATGGGTTTTGAATGAATATGTTTTATATTTTATTTTAAATTAATTAATAATTAAATAAAATTATTTTTATTTAAAATAAAATATATTTTTAATCATTTGTAAAGGTTTTTTTATTAATTTAAAAAATATATGAATTATGATATTGGTTTTCCATTTCGGAAAAATATTATATTATTAGTACAAAGAGTAGAATTAAAAGTTTCTAACAGTAAGAAATTCAATTTTGTATAATTTTGTAAAAAACGTTTTAATAGGTTAGGTATAGTTATGTATGGTTATATATAATTATAGGAGAAGCAATTCCATAATGAGAAACTGGGAAAAAAGCACTTAAAAAAAATCCGCAGACTCAATTTATAATTATATATATAATTATAGTAGAAGTAATGTTTTCAGTAATGTGAATATTTGAAAACAAAATCAAAAAATTTGTACATATTTAATTTTGGAAAAACACATCAAAAAAATTGTGTATAATTATATGAAAGAAATAAATAAAATATTTTAACATCTACAGAGCTAAAGATAGTCTATGGGACAGATTGCTTCTTCATCTGCTTGACTTATTTGGCCACTTTTTCTGTGAAGCTTCAAAATAAATGCTTCCAACTTCTTGACAAACCCCTCACTAAATAGATTATCCCAATAGCTAGCTGCCATCATATATGCATAACTTTCCATGTTTTCTTTGAAGGCCTCACATTCTAAAATGAAATGTTTTGCTGTTTCCATTTTTTCAGAAGAACAAAAAATGCATACTCTTTCCTCCTACACTTCCTTTGGCCTTTTCCAACATCCTGTTTCACAATGGAGTTGATGAGAATTAGTCATGTTGTAGCAGCTACAACCACCCTCAAAAATTTTGGCTTGCACCAATTTCAAAGCCTCCCTTGGAGAGTTTCACTTGATGACTGCACACACTCTGGTTCACTCTATGAGCTCGTGTGAGTCTTTACATTCTCCTTGCTTGTTTATTGCACTCAAGTATTTGCATGTTGATGTCTAAGTCATGCTTGCGACCGTTTTCTAGTTATGCTCAAAGTCTTTGTTTCGTATGTGTTTGTTGTGTTCACCATGAAAGCATCTATCGCGCTCACACACGGAGTCACATTCACTGTCGTGCAAGCGTCATCTCGATCTTGAATGATCAATCACGAGTGTCGCGCTTGTCACTTGCACCGTCGGTCAGTCATGTTTAACATGTTTATCCGGATGGTTTGGTCGTTTCGTTGTCAAGTCGTGTGAGTGTGTTTCTGTATGATCACCTATGCATCTTTCGACTGTTCACACACTTAGTAATTTTTGCTGAAGTTCTAATGACCAGACTCTTCACTGACAGCCGAACCATCACCCTGCTTTCGACTTGATCGAATGTCAACCAGAAAAACACAGAAGCACCAAGCTAGTTCTTTCAAGCTGTGTTGCCCACAAGCATTTTAATCAGCACTCATGTTGGCCACTCGGACAGACAAGCGGCTATTCATCTTAGAAATTGTGCAATGCTCATGAGCCGGACTCCCACTTCCCATCAGTCAACTCAGCTCATAAATTACGCAGAGATGATCAACAGGTCGGCTTTCCAGCCTTAATGTAGTTTTCCCAGCTAGTAGCTCCCTGTAGCAGGCTGCCTGTTCCCTCCAGGAATTGCGTAGTTTCTACTACCAGTCACTAAGTAGCCAATTGGTAGCTCCCTCTAGGAATAGCGCAAGTCTGGCTGCCAATGACCCCAGCAGCCAACTAGTAGTCCCTCTGGAAATTGCGCAAGTCTGGCTGCTAGTGACCCCAGCAGCCAACTAGTGATTCCATTTGGGAATTGCATAGATCTAGTTGCCAATATCCTAGGCAGTTCCCCAGAAAAATTGCGCAATCCCTGCCTGCTAACCCCTCATGCATCCCGGCTCGTTCCTCTAGAAAATTACACAAATTTGGTTGTCTAGCTCCTGCTGACTGTTTGTTCCAGAAAATGCGCAGAGCATACCTGCCTTGCCTTCCAGCAACCCGGACTATTCCTCCCAAAATTTGCGAAATCTTTCCTCCTAGCCGAGCTAGACCTTGCAATTAGTCACTGTCGACCTAGATTGCTTGTCTCCATATCTCAGTGGCTCTTGCATAGTTTTCATCAGCAGTTTCCCGGAGCCATCATCCCGCATCACAACCCTGTTGCCTCTCCCGGTCACTTGCATTCGAATGATCACGTGTCATGGTAGACTAGGAGGTTTTGGATTTGATGTCGTCTCATCATGAGTGACTGCATGTACAGGTACACCAACCAACATGGCAAGACGACGAATGGGATGAACGAAGGGAGCACATGGAGAAGGATAGGTTCACCAACGGATGAACGAACGATACATGCGAAACAAACGAACGAACATGCACCTTCACGAACAGATGAGCCTATCAAGCCTTCCAACATGCAAGCAAGAAACAACATGTTAAAGCTTCATCAAGCAAACCAAGGACCATCGAAGACTCTACGCACTTCTCCATGCAGAAGTGAAGCTATGATACACCATGAAGACATCCATCACCTAGTAGCACTGTAGCTCGACATGCACTCCAACAATAGCATGAATGTACCAGCACTGTCATGTCAAGTCATCTCGAGTCATGTCATGAATCATGTCGCCCACATCTCCATTATGGGCTTGTTGTCAATCAATGTGACGTAACGTGGAAGTCCAAGAGACTCGCTTGTTGAACATAGAGTCATGTAAGTCGGAAATTCATGGAAGTCAAACAGTCATGAGGCGACGAACGGGATGAACGAAGGGAGCACATGGAGATGGACAAGTTCACCAATGGACGAATGAACAAAGTATGTGAAGCAGATGAACAAATGAAGCATGCAAAGTGGACGAACGTAACGAACATACATCTTCGCAAACAAGTGAGTCTGTCAAGCCTTCCAACATGAAAGCAAGGAAAAACATGCTAGAGCTTCATCAAGCAAACCAAGGACCATCGAAGACTCTGCGCACTTCACCATGCGGAGGTGAAGCTATGATACACCATGAAGACATCCATCACTTAGCAGCACTATAGCTCAACATGCACTCCAACAGCAGCATGAATGTACCAACATTGTCTTGTCAAGCCATGTCGAGTCAAGTCATGAGTCATGTTGCCCACATCTCCACTATGGGCTTATTGTCAATCAATGTGATGTAACATGGAAGTCAAAGAGACCCACTTGTTAAACATAGAGTCATGTAAGTCAGAAAGTCATGGAAGTCGAAAGGTCATGAGGGTAGTCCAATAGCCACAAGGGTTAGTTTCACCCTTGGCTATAAATAGCCCCCGCATTTGTACATGAAAGAACTTTTCACCTCATCTCCTCGAACATAGCTAAGAGAGTCTGTAATCTTTTCTTTGAGGAGTAAGTAGTGGCTCCAATGCCCCACTGACAGGGTTAGTGATGTATGGTGTAACGATGTGTCTTGGAACTTTCGCTTAGTTCAGAAGCCTGTCAACAGGCCAACATGTTTTCACACATGTATTGTATTTGTTGTAAAACTAATATTTAACACTTGTAATGCATGTTACTTTAACCATGTGTTCTACATATGAACTAATTCATTTGTTGTAATGCATAATCTATTAATGGAAATATGATGCATATGCTGTTAATGATGTCTCCTCTGTGTCGAATGCTCTACCGGACATCAGACAGACCTTTCACATGAACCTTTCTGTAACAACCATTGCACTCATCTCAGACTGATCCGTGAGTTTTGTACGTGTTATCTTACCTTGTATGTTGTGACTGTTGCATTCGAGTGGACTGCTCCATCGTAAGCTGTGTATGTCCTTTGTGGTGTGTGTTCCTAGCGGAGTTGGGACTGATCCCTTTCAACCTGGAACTCACCTTCACCTTTTCCCCCTCACAATGAAAGAACCATTGACACAAGTACACTTACACTCACCAGGCATGCGAACCTCAGTTCTCGAAGATAAAGCGGACCACTCTCCTGTGCTGGCAAGCAAGAGTTGAGGCAAATCCTTAAGACAATGGAAACCGGGCCATCATACCAGATGGGACTCCCACACCAAACGGTGTGAGGTTGATCTAGGTGGATATTGGTGGCCACCCACCAATTCCACTCGTACCCCCACCATTGCTTCTTTTAGTTTTTTAGTTTCCTTAATTGTAGCACAGTTTCCTATTTTTAGTAGTTTTTTGGGTCCTAAACTTTCGGAGCCGTTTTGAGGCCCTAAACAATGTTTTTTTGGAAATCTACCGCCAAAGATTTTCTATCTAAAACTGTCTTTTTTGCCGTAGTCCTCGAATAGATCTTTCCAATGGGCTATCATGCGCATCAAATGGATATAATATGACCAAGTCGCGACCCCAGGAAGTTGGCTATCCATCTCACCCTAACGAGGCCCATAAACTCTTGGTGTTACATCTCCTCGGGTTAGGGTTTTGGTTGTTTAGGGTTTGCTCTTATTGTTCAATAATAAAAAGGCTCTTGAGCCTCATTGTAAGGCAGTTCATAGGCATGTAGCCACCACATCTCTTCTCAGAGATAAGCTACCATCGCCCTAGCTGGTTTATTTCCATTCTTATTTGTAAGCATATTTCAGTATTTTACATTAATGAAATGAAGTATTATTTCCACTGCATCTCTGTGTTTATGGTTATCTTTGTAATTTGTTGCATTCCTGCTTAAATCCGGATTAGTGGTATTAGAGCAGTCTTCTTTTTTTCTCTGTTTTTCTTTGCATGTCCCCAACGAGGTCAGGATATAAGGAGTTAGGGCTTGAACTGGTCGAACCTTTATGAGACTAGTCTCGCAAATCCCGATGGCCTCCCATGGAAAATGAAAATAAAGATGAGGGGGTAGGAGATCCTATCAAAATCTTTCTCGAAGAAGCCCTCGAGCAGCAAAGGAACATGACGATGGACAACTTTTACCAAATCCTTCAGCGGTTACCCAGGGGCGATGCATTGCCTTCCAAAAGCGACTCTGGAAACGCCACACCTTTTAAGGTACACATTAATTTTTAAATCCCCATATTTGAGGGTCAAATAGATGCAAATGCCGCCGATAAATGGTTAAATCTTCTAGATGGTTTTTTTTTGTTCATGACTTTTCCAGTCGGGAAAAGATTATTTTCTCTCTTCTCAAAGTAGCCCCCCACGTCAAGGATTGGTGGGAAACCTACTGCGAGCAAAAGGATGAAAGTACAGGTTCACTATTTTTAGCCGCACCCACTTGGAATTCATTTCAGGATGCCATCAAGGAGCAGTACTACCCTGTCGGAAGCTATGAGGATCAATACATAAAGTGGAACATGCTGCGGCATGGAAGGGACCAAGACGTGCTGGAATTTACCCATATTTTCCATACCCTTCACACAAAATTGAGTATCAAGGATACGGAGCAGCATTTGGTACTCAAATACTGTAGCTGCCTACACAAGTACATCCAAGAAGAAATAGAATTCCTAAACATCTCCTCACTTAGCACGGCATACCGATATGCCATCAAGGTCGAGCAAAAGTTTAAACAGAAGAAGTGAGACTTTGGATCTATGAATCTAAAGCAAGGGAAAGGTGCCCCCAAACCATAGAACAAAGGACAAAACCAAGGTGGGGCGGCCCAAGACAACCCACCAAAGCTGCAAGCAAAGAACAGTGCCGCGAAGCTGAAAAAGGACACAGGAAAGTGGTGTGAGTTCCATAAGAGCTCCACTCACAACACAAGTGAGTGTCAGGCCAAGCAGTCACTGGTGGCCAAGCTAAAGGTTTCAGAATCAGATGCATGTTCCAACTCTGAGTCAGAACCCAACAAGGGGAATGACAAAGGGAAGAAGATTATCGATGCGGAGCCCAACGTCACCGTTGCCACCACGAATATCCAGAAGGAGGAACCCGAAGATCCAGAGGAGGAGCATCTCTTCCACTCCCAGATGTGGGTAAAGGGCTCCCCGCTACAGTTCATTGTCGACAACAGGAGCCAAAAGAACTTCATTTCAGTAGAGGTCGTGAAGCAGTTGGGCTTACCGATGACAGCACATCCACAACCGTACACCATCGGGTGGCTTCACCAAGGACGAAATCTTCATGTGAGCCAGCAGTGTCACCTTCCATACAACATCAAGCCCTTCACAGATGAGGTATTGTGTGACATTGCTCCCCTTGAAGTTTGTGATGTATTATTAGGACAACCATACATGTGGAAGCGACATGCTGTGTATGAATCAAGGCCCCATGTTGTTATTGTTACTTTGGGAAATAATTTGTACAGGATACCAGAGGTATCACCACCTACCGCCATCTCTTTGGTTACTGCAAAACAATGCAGTAAGCTCATTTCCAAAACCAGGAAATTTGTTTTCCTGATGATATGCCCTCAAGGAAAGAAGAAGACGGTGGCCACGACCTACAAACAGGGCCCCTCAGCATGACAACTATAGATGGACAAGGTCATGGAGGAGTATGAGGACATCTTCACCTCCCCTGCAAGGGTTCCTCTGCACTGTCAGGTCAAGCACTCCATCGATCTAACCGCAGGCTTGTTGCTGCCCAATGGACCAATCTATCAACGCTCTGTTCTGGAGAATGATGAAATCAAGAGGTAGATTCAAGAGCTGTTGCAAAAAGGTCACATCTGTTCGAGATCATCGCCTTGTGGGAACCCAATCATGCTAGTACAGAAGAAGGATGGGACTTGGAGACTCTGTATTGACTATTGGGCGTTGAACAAGATCACTTTCCGTAATAAGTACACGATCCCACGGATTGATGACCTCCTGGACAAACTAAAGGGGGAAAAATATTTCAGTAAGATCGATTTGAATTCAGGATATCACCAGGTACCAATCGAACCCTTTGATGTGTGGAAGACTGCCTTTAAAGCCAAGGAGGACCTTTTCGAATGGTTGGTTATGCCTTTTGGATTGACGAATTCTCCTGTAACCTTCATGAGGCTAATGGATGAAATCTTGTGGCCATTCACCAATTCATTTGTAGTGGTATACTTGGATGACATCCTAATCTTCAGCGAGAGTTGGGAAGAGCACCTCCACCACATCCGACAGGTTATCCAAATATTGTGGCAACACAAGTTATGTGCCAATTTGGAGAAATGCACTTTTGGCATGACCCAGGTTCAGTATCTGGGATACATTGTTGATGAAAAAGGGGTGCATGTGGATCCAGCCAAGATCCAAGTCATTTGGGATTAGCCATCTCCAACCACTCTGACAGAGCTTCACAGCTTTCTAGGGCCTGCCAACTTCTATCGTAGGTTCGTGTTGGGATTTTCTCATATCACTTGGCCCTTGAGTCAAGTCACTAAGGGAGGAGCGAAAGAAAAATTCTTTTGGTCTGAATCTCAACAAAAGACATTCACAGAGTTGAAAGATCACCTCTACTCAGCACGAGTGCTCGCATTACTAGACTTGCAACAACCATTTGAGGTCAGGACAGATGCCTATAACTATGCTATTGGGGCAGTCCTTACTCAAAACAGGCATCCAATGGCATATCACAGTGAGACACTTTCAGACACAGTCCAAAAGTATCCCACTTATGACAAAGAGATGCATTCCATTGTGTAGGCCCGAAAACAATGGAAGCATTACATTTTGGGGAAGGAAACAGTCATCCAAAAAGACCACCGACTCCTGCAGTTCATACAGACCCAAGGGAAATTGCAGAATGATCACCATCAGAAGTGGTCCACATACTTGCAACAGTTCCACTTGAATATCAAGTATAAGAAGGGTAGCACCAATAATTTTTCAGATTGCCTCAGTCGACCATCGATAATGGCGTTAACCACCGTGCTCAACTCTTGTGGACACAAGACTTTTGATTGGCCACTTCTCTACAAAACTGACCCAAAATTTGGCCGCACATACCAGACATTCTTGGAGGGTTAGCATGTTCCAGATTTTCACCTCCAAGATGCCCTGTTATGCCACCTAGGTCACCTTTGTGTTCCTTTAAGAGAGCATGCTAATATGATTTGGGAAGCACACTACAGTTGAGCTGCTGGGCATTTCTGGGTTGAGAAAATGGTGGCAGTATTGTAGAAGTATTTCTATTGGCCGAATCTTCGACAGGATGTTGGGAAGTACATCAAGTCATGCACTGCCTGTGTCATTGCCAAACTGACCATCAAGAAGCAAGGCGTCTATACCCCGCTGCCTACCCCTAGTCGACCTTGGGAATCCATCTCCATGGATTACATGTCAAACCTTCCTTCCACTAAGAATGGAAATAACTGTGTTTTTGTGGTCATCGACAGGTTCTCAAAGATGGCCATTATGGTCGCCTGCAAGAAGAATATCACAGCAGAAGCCACTGCTAAACTCTTCTTTGAACGAGTGTGGGTACACTTTGGGATCCCACAGTCTATCGTCTTAGATTGGGACAACAAGTTCCTTAGTACATTTTGGTCCAGTCTCTAGTCGATGTTGGACACCAAACTCACTAAGTCCACAGCCTTCCATCCTCAAACTGATGGCCAGACAGAGGTTGTCAATAGGATGATCGTACACATTCTGTGCATGTACAACTCAAAGCATCCACGCACATGGGACGAGAGTCTCCCATACGTTCAACACATCTACAACCAGGCTCTCCACAGCTCGATTGGCCACAACCTTTTTCAAGTTGGCTTGGTATTCTAACCACTATGTCCCATTGATGTGGCCATGCCATTTGCAGCTACTCATGTAGATTCGACTCATGTCCAGTTTGAAACGGATAATGGAAACAACTTCATTGAGCACATCTAACATATTCGCTAGCAGGTCCATGACATTCTGGAGAAATCAAATGCCAAGTACAAGCAGCGACATGATCAACATCGGGTGCCACAAAAGTTTCAAGTGGGCGACAAATTCTGGTTGCATTTGCAAAAGGAACGCCTTACCGGAGCCTATCGAAAACTCATACCACTCCAATATGGTCCTTACACCATTACCAAGGTTGTGGGAGACAATGCATTTGAGCTCAGCATTCCCCCATTCCTTGGCCTAAACCCAATGTTCAATGTGGACCACCTTCGGCCATACTTTCCCCCATTACTAGACACATCCGACATTGCAGAACGGCTCACACCCACAGAGTTAAATCCAGATTGCATGGAACAGGTTGCAACTAATCGAATCATGGACAAATAGATCAAGCACACTCGCCAGCAGAATATCCAACTGTATCGAGTTGTTAAAGCAGGCCAACTCCTTCACCAGGGCAAATGGCTCACTAGGGACCAAGTTCAGCAGAAGTTCCCTCATCTCATGGAGGAACTCAACGCAATGGGGACCATTGCTTCCTAAGGGGGGATGAATGATCCAGGTGGATATTGGTGGCCACCCGCCAATTCCACTTGGACCCCCACCATTGCTTCTTTCATATTTTTATTTTCCTTAATTGTAGCACAATTTACTATTTTTAGTAGTGTTTTGGGTCCTAAACTTCTGGAGTTGTTTTGAGGCCCTAAACGACATTTTTTTGGAAATATACTGCCAGTGATTTTCTGCCTAAAATCGTCTGTTCCGTCTAAAATCATTTTTTCCATCGTAGTCCTCGGAGAGATATTTCCAACGGGCTATCATGCGTGTCAAACAGAGATAATATGACCAAGTCGCGACCCCGGGAAGTTGGCTTTCCAACTCACCCCAACGAGGCCCATAAACTCTTAGTGTTACATCTCCTCGGGTTAGGTTTTTGGTTGTTTAGGGTTTCCTCTTATTGTTCAATAATAAAAAGGCCCTTGAACCTCATTGTAAGGCAGTTCAGAGGCATGTAGTCACCACATATCTTCTTAGAGATAAGCTACCATCACCCTAGCCAGTTTATTTCCGTTCCTGTTTGTAAGAATATTTCACTATTTTACATTAATGAAATGAAGTATTATTTCCGCTGCAACTCTGTGTTTATGGTTATCTCTGTAATTTGTTGCGTTCTTGCTTAAATTAGGATCAGAGGTCTAGTTGGGAGTTCATACCAGGGTGATCCCCTGAATGTTGGCAGGTCCAACGCCGTCAACAAGTCCTTAACTAAGCAATAAGACTTTTGGCTCTCTAAGAGATATTGGCCTCTATGTATGCTTTTGGTTGACGACTATGAGTGGGATTAAACACTAGAAACAATAGAAACTCACGCTGTGCAGAAGCGAGATTCACAAAAACCTCAAAATCACCCCGCGCATCCCCCTTTTTAGACCAAACCTGACTGTTTTCCCTTTAAATAGAAATACACTGAAAAACCCCGCAAAACATTGATTTTTACCTTTCTGTATCGATGCACTTTACCGTACACGAAAGTCAACGCATCGAGTGCTGATGGCCATCGATCTGGAATCGCGAGATCTGACGGTTGTCAAAGGTTTCGGGTGGTTCAATATATCGGGATTTAACCGCCCGATATATGGTTTCGTTCTATTTCGCCTTGCTACGTGGCACCTCCTCAATGGAATTAGAGGTCGGCCTTCAAAACAACTTACTGCCTCTTATATGCTCGAAATAACGTCACTGTAGCGAAAGCCACTTGCGATCCAACGGTCACGATCAATCACGATCCAACGAGTGCGATTAAATTGCACAATCACAAGTGTAAATTTCAACTGCCAGACACCTTGCGCTCCAATATGTCGATGCAATGACCCTTTGTGGACCCGATAGCCTATCAACTCTGTTATATAACTTTTCAGATCTAGTTGTATCGCAAGTTGGAGTTCGGCGATTCCACAAGTCGTTCCTCTCCTTTTAAAGGATTCGATCGGGTTCTATGGACCCGATAGCGTTAAAAGCTTCCATCTATAAAATTTTATGTCCGAATTCCAAATCCGAAGGCGTTTTACGACTATTTCTAGTGTATTTTGGGTTTTCCACTTGTGAAACCAAAACGATACATTTAACTCGTTGATTCTTCTTTTAACTTAGTGTTTCCGTTATAAAGTATGAAAAACACAGAGCCAACACCAATATCATCTGAATACAGAGAAAGCAAACATTCAAGGACCTCCACGGGCTGCATATATATAATTATACACACAACATCAATTCATTCATACTAAAAGGGTTACAAAGTCTCGGCCTTGGGCCTGAATACACAAATAAAGACCTCTGCCTCCAAAATACAATCCACACACTATCTTTCTTTCGCTCTACTAAATCCACTCCTCAATCCTCTCTCTTTTTCATTACATTTTTCCTCCTTTTTGTAAGTCGGATACCACTCTAACTGTATCTAACAATCAATCCCTATTTTTAATAAATCTAACAGCAAATCTTCTAATTCCTAGCTCAATCTCCACCTATGCTAACAACTCACCCTTTAGCCTAAAATAAGACAATTTCTAACTTATTACAATAATAAAATACAATTCATTTTGTGAGAGATCAAACCCTCTCAGTAAAACTGCCTTTTGACCCATTAGGTTAATGAATTTCAACTTTGTTTAGCCACAACATGTGAACAAGCTTTCACATTGTTGGCTAAGTCCGGATTCTCCTGCATCAGACTCTCGGGGAAGAAAAAAACGTCCTTCAAACTTTCAAGACTTACTCCATACTTCTACAATTCTGTTGTTGTCAACCAGCTAGTATCCTCCACTGGTTGTCCTTTCCATTTGACTAGATATTGGAAATAAGTCTATCCTCTGGTTCTTTTGGATACTCTCTTCTCCAAAATAGCTTCCACTTCCTTCTTAGATGTCTTTGGCAGTTGTTCTTCCCAGTTCACAGTTTGAACTTCGTCTCCTGTAATTTCTTCCTGTAGCTCTGTCTCTACCTCTTTGTATGGATACAAATCTACAACATTAAAAATGGGGGATATTCCAATCCCTTCTGGAAACTCAATCTCATATGCATTGGCTGAAAATTTTCTTACAATTTTGCAAGGTCCTATCTTTTTCATTTTCATTTTGTTGTAAGTTTTAGTAGGAAATCTCTCTTTCCTCAAATGCACCATCACTAAGTCTCCCACTTGGAATTCTTTCTCTCTTCTTTTCAGATCTACCCTCTGTTTATATTTGTTGCTACTTTTCTATAATTTGTCTTTGACTTCTTCCTGTAATCTATGCATCTATTCTGCAAACTCTTCAGCTTTTGCACTTCTGGTCTCCTATTTACTCAAGTCCCTTAGCTCATACACACCTCTTGGATTCATACCAAAAACAATCTAAAATGGACTCATTCCAATACTTCGGTTTGGAGTATCATTATAAGCAAACTCAGCTTGAGCTAGTGCTAAGTGCCACTGCTTAGGATTTTGATACACTAAACTCCTCAATATATTCCCCAAGCTTCTGTTTGCTACTTCAGTCTGTCCATCTGTTTGAGGATGGTCTGCTGAGTTAAAACTGAGGTTAGCTCCCAGTTTCTTCCAAAGAGTTCTCCAAAAATGTCCTAAAAACTTGGTATCTTGATCATATACAATACTTATAGGTAAACCATGTAATCTTACAATCTCTGAAAAGAATAAATTAGCTATGTGTGTTGCATCACTAGTTTTCCTACATGCAATGAAATGTGCCATTTTAGAAAATCTATCTAGTACAACATAAATGGAATCATTCCCTCTCTGGGTTTTTGGTAATCACAGAACAAAATCCATGCTCACTGCATCCCACGGTCATTCTGGTATTGGCAATGGCTGATACAATCCTCTATTTTGACTCCTTCCTTTTGCATGCTGACATATCCTGCATTTCTCAACAAACTTTTTAACACCAGTCTGCATTTTTCGCCAATAATAAAAAGAATTCACCTGAGCAAAGGTTTTATCTTGTCCAAAGTGACCAAATAATCCTCCACTATGTTTCTCCTTTATTATGTTTTCCCTCATGGAACATTTGGGAATACACAACTTATTGCTTCTAAACAATAGGCCTCCTTGAATGAGATAGTCCAACCACTAACTTCTGTTATGACTCATTCGATTCTGAACTGTTGTATAGATATCTTTGAAATCTGCATCATCCTTGTACATTTCAATTATTTCCTCAAATCCTACAACACCCACTTTGAATTCTTGCACAATAAAACTTACCCTTCTCAATGCATCTGTTACTTTATTTGACTTACCACTCTTGTGCTTTATTACAAAAGTAAAGCTTTGCATAAATTCTAACCACTTGGCATGTTTTTGATTCAGATTTGGCTGGTTATTGATGAACTATAAGGCATGATTGTCTAAATACAATATAAGTTCCTTTGGTAGAAAATGATGTCTCCATTTCTTTAAGGCCTACACAATAGCATAAAACTCTTTATCATAAGAAGAATATTTCTTCTTTGCATCATTCAATTTCTCACTGAAGTATGCTATTGGTCTTTGCTTCTGACTCAGAACTGCTACAACTGCAACTCCACTAGCATCCGTTTCTACTTGAAAGACTTTCTCAAAATCAGGTAAAGCCACAATTGGTTCTTTTGTGATTTTCTTCTTCAACAAATTAAAGTTTCTGTCTTTTGCTTCTGTCCATCTGAATGGTTGATTGATCTCCTTGATCGTCTCAAGGATTGGTGCACAAATCTGACTAAAGCTTTTGATAAACTTTCTGTAAAAACTTGCAAGTCCATGGAAGCTTCTTACCTCAAATATGCTTCTAGGAGTAGGCCAGTTCCAAATTGCTTGGACCTTCTCTGGATCCATCTTCAAGCCTTCTTTAGAAACTAAAAATCCCAAGTAAACCAGTTATTCCTTCATGAAACTACATTTCTTCTAATTTATTAGTAGTTCCTCTTTCTGCAGAGTTCTTAGGACCAACTTAAGATGCTCTAAATGTTCTTCTTTACTTTTACTAAAAACTAGAATATCATCAAGATAAACAATAACAAGCTTGCCTGCATACTCTTTCAAGACTTCATTCATTAATCTCATAAATGTGCTAGGTATATTAGTGAGTCCAAAAGGCATCACTAACCACTCATACAACACACTAATTGTTTTAAATGCAGTCTTCCACTCATATCCTTCTCGGATTTTTATTTGATGATATCCACTCTTCAAATCTATTTTAGTAAAGTATTTTGATCCACTCAAGCAATCCATTAAATCATCCATGCGTGGCAAAGGAAATCTGTACCTGATTGTGATCTTATTGATGGCTCTGGAATCTATGCACATGCGCCATTCTCCTCCTTTCTTTGGACCGAGTATTGTTGGTACTGCACATGGACTAAGACTTTCTCTGATTAGCCCCTTATCCATTAGCTCCTGCACTTGTCTTCCAGCTTCTGCATTCCCTTGAGGAGTTAATCTATATGCTACTTTATTTGGCAAACTTGCTCCTGGTATTAGGTCAATATGATGACTAATACTCCTGATCGGTGGCAATGCATTTGGCAACTCATCCACAACAATATCAGCAAAATCATCTAAGAACATTTTAACTTCTTCAGGAAAATCATCCAAGTTTGTGGAAATAAAAATTACCTTTGGTCTTCCCACAATATCAAAATGCAACTCCTCATTCTTCACTACTTCCTGCAGTAGCTCCTTTCCACTTATCAGCATAATACTACTTCCAAGTGTTCCTTTGTCAGCATTGTTCTTCAATGGCAGCAATGTGTGTTTAGTTCCATCCTTCTCCAGAGTATAAGTGTTTCTCCTTCCATCATGAATAGCTTTTCGATAAAATTGCCATGGTCTTCCCAACAATACATGGCATACATCCATGGGCATTACATCACATAATATCACATCTGTATACGTACCACTTTGTATCTCCACCTTACATTGTTCAATCACAATAATCTGATGTCCCTTTTGTAACCAGGATACCTTGTAAGGAGTAGGGTGCATGGTCTTTGCTAGTCTGAGCTTGTCCACCATCTATGTAGAAACAAGATTGTTAGTGCTTCCATTGTCAATTATTACTTTGCAACACTTACCTTTTGATTTATAGGTAGTTCTAAACAAATTCTTCCTCTGTGCTGGTTCTCCAATCTTCGGCTCTGCCCTAAGCAAAGTCCTTCTCAATAACAGTGATTCACCTTCTTCAAGGGGCTCTTCCTTCTCCATAAGTTGAGGTGGTTCTGGCTTTGCCTCAGCCATATTTGCATTCCTCTGACTTGCCGGTTTATTATGAGGACAATCTCATGACATATGTCCCCATTCTCCACATGTATAACACCGAACATCTCTTCCTCACCCTCTTCCTCAGGGCACAAATATTCCTCTATTAGACTCTCCCCTGTATGGTGGTCTGCTACTTGAGCTTCCTGTTTCATGCTAATGCTGTGGTCCCCTTGGTTGGGTCGTTCCCCTACCTCTTGCTGAGATTTTTCCTCTAGTCCTTTGACTCTGTTTCCTCAATATCTTCTCTTCGGCCTTCAAACTTGCTTGATAGGCATCTTCAACAATTTTTAGACTTAACAAGCTAATCTCATCTTGTATATCATACCTTAAGCCATTCATATATCTAGCTATATTTTCCACACCATCCTCTACATGCCCTGCTCTAATACTCAATCTATAAAATTCTTCTGTATATTCTTTGACAGACATTCCTTTTTGCCTTAAATTTTGAAATTGCGTAAAAGGATTCAAATGATAGTCTTTAGGCAAAAACTTGGCTTTCATTTTACTTACTATTTTGTCCCATAGCTTGATCCTGGACTTCCCTTTCTTCGTTCTTGATGTCTGTAACTCGTCCCACCAGATAGCTGCATGACCCCTCAATCCGGTAACTGCAAACTTCACCTTCTTCATTTCATTAACCTCTTCATAGTCAAAGTACTAGTCTAAGGATCTGATCCAATCCATTAGCTCTTCTGTGTTCAAAATCCCTTCATTCATAGGGATTTCCGCCTTAGATTTTTCTCCTACCTTTGCCAATATCTTAATGATTTTGGCAATTTCATTGTCTTCGTCTACTACCTCCTTTGTAGAAGATTCTTTTGATGAACTCTCAGCTCCTTCATCAGGTGCTCTTCTCTAGGCAGTCTCAATTGTCTCCATTCTCGTATGCAAACTCCATACCTCTTCCAATAAAATTGCATTTGCCTCAGGTCTTCCTTGACTAATGCCTCTCCTTGGCAGCATTTTCGCTACAAAACAATCCTTTCTTCGGCTCTGATACCAAAAATGACATCGCGAGGAAGCGGGATTCACAAAAACCCCAAAGTCACCCCGTGGATCCCCCTTTTTAGACCAAACCCGACTATTTCCCTTTAAACGGAAATACACTAAAAAACCCCGCAAAACATTGATTTTTACCTTTTTGTATTGGCACGCTTTACCGTACGTGAAATTCAACGCACCGGGCGCTGATGGCCATCGATCTAGAATTGCAAGATCTGACGGTTGTCAAAGATTTCGGGTGGTTCAATATATTAGGATTTAACCGCCCGATATATGTTTTCGTTCTATTCTACCTTGCCATGTGGCACCTCCTCAATGGAATCAGAGGCCGACCTTCAAAACAACTTACTGCCTCTTATATGCCCAAAATACCGTCACTGTAGCGAAAGCCGCTTGCGATCCAACGATTGCGATCAATCACGATCCAACGGATGTGATTAAATCACACAATCGCAATCGCAAAGTTCAACTGCCAGACACCTTGCACTCCAATATGTTGATGCGATGACCCTTTGTGAACCCGATAGCCTATCAACTCTGTTATATAACTTTTCAGATCCGGTTGTATCGCAAGTCGGAGTTTGGCGATTCCACAAGTCGTTCCTCTCCTTTTAAACGATGCAATTGGGTTCTACAAACCCGATAGCGTTAAAAGCTTCCGTCTATAAAATTTGAAGTCCAGATTCTAAATCCGAAGGCGTTTTGTGACGATTTCTAGTGTATTTTGGGTTTTCCGCTTGCGGAACCAAAACGATACATTTAACTCGTCAATTCTTCTTTTAACTCAGTGTTTCTATTATAAAGTATGAAAGACACAGAGCCAGCACCAATATCATCCGAATATAGAGAAAACAAACATTCGAGGACCTCCACGGGTTGCATATATATAATTATGCACACAACATCAATTCATTCATACTAAAAGGTTTACAGAGTCTCAGCCTTGGGCCTGAATACACAAATAAAGACCTCTGCCTCCAAATTACAATCCACACACTATCTTGCTTTCGGTCTACTAAATCCACCCCTCAATTCTATCTCTTTTTTATTAAATTTTTCCTCCTTTTTGTAAGTTGGATACCACTCTAGCTGTATCTAACAATCAATACCTATTTTTAATAAATCTAATAGCAAATATTCTAATTCCTAGCTCAATCTCCACCTATGCTAACAACTCACCCTTTAGCCTAAAATAATACAATTTCTAACTTATTACAATAATAAAATACAACTCATTTCTCGAGAGATCAAACCCTCTGAGTAAAACTGCTTTTTGACCCATCAGGTCAATGAATTTCAACTTTGTCTAGCCACAACATGTGAACAAGCTTTCACATTGTTGGCTAAGTCCAGATGCTCCTGCATCAGAAACACTATGTATAATTACAATAGAAACAATGTTTTCAATAATGTGAATATTGAAAAACAAAACCAAAAAATTGTGTACACTCAATTTTCTTAAAAACATCTTAGTAGCTTATGTATAATAAAAAATAAAGAAGGCACTTCGAAAAAAACAAAAAGGAATATGTAAATTAAGATTTATTATTAAAGTTTTAATGTCTATTTTGAGGGTGATGTTAGGGTCCAACCATAACCCCTTTATTTATGTAATAGGGTTGAGTCATAGTTATAGTTAGTTAAAGATTCAATAAAGCCCATATTAATCATTGTAAGTGGTTAACCCTCATTTAAGAAAGGGACCACAGTTAGTTGCAAACGAGCCATGGTATTAGATATATGGTATTGAGAGAACCATGGTAATGACGCATGGTATTGTATGTATGAATCATATATAAAGGATAGAGACTCCCCATTAAGAAATATCGAGTTTTATTTTTGTAATCGAGTGCTGCTCTTCTGGAGGTTACCCCCTCGAAGAGGCAAGTGAACATTTCTTTCATATCTGAATAATAAAATACTTGTTGTTTTTGTCATTTTTTTCTGTGTTCTAGGTTGTATTTCTTCGCATATTTGGTATTCTGGAATTTCTCATAGGTCAAGAGCATAACAAGTGGTATCAGAGTGCTTTCTAGGGCTGGTGGTACCTCTATTTTGGGCAGAAAATGTTTTAGGCTAGAGACGTGTTCCAACGTCTTTAAACCATGGGATTTGTCGTTGAGCACATAAACCTATGGATTTGGGGAGGCATGCACGCAGGAAATACAAGAGGTGGTCACGCTTGTTGGATTCCTTTGTAACCCCTATGAGTACCCCTTCAAGTAGTAGTGCATTAGACATAATCCTGCATGGAGTGCCTTCCACGTACCCTCTTAGTATATCGGATGCCCCTTAGGCTCACCTGAAACCTCATCTTAGATAAACCGTCGGTCGTCTTGCTGCTATAGTACACTGAGAACAACACTTGGGGAGATTACTCGCGCGTACGATAGGGTAGTCGAGTAGTACGGCTAAGGGTACGGTTGATCCTCCATAGTTAGTGCCCTGAAATATTGGGCCGAGTACTATTGTTGGACCCTTATGTATATTGTGATCTATAGCACCTGACACTCCTTTGAGACCATAGTTCCCTTGACTCTCTGAAGTTCACCCATTATCATATTTTCCAAATCAGATCTAGCAGTTGGATTTCTGTCACCGCCACAATCTAACTCACATTCAGTCATTGGGGTTTCGCAGGCAAATCTGACCATCTGCACAGTGAGGCTTGTAGCTCCTATAGTTTGGGCCGATTTTCTCAAGACATTAGGCAGGATCAAGTTTTTTGGAATTTAGCCACTGCATTATTGATCAGCGAGGAGTAAAAATTTGTTCAGAGTAAAAAAAAAATAAAACAAATTGAGGCCTTCCCGGGACGCTTACAAGAGACCTAGCCCATAAGATTCAGGACGACGAGCTGATCACAGTGGTACCATTCACTTGTCAGCTTCAATTTTCAGGTGGTCCCAATTTTTTTCTAAGTGACAACAAGTGACCAAGATCTGTGTATGGTAGAAACCAGAGCTCAAGTCATGGCCAACGAGAAGATCGTGAGCCTTGAACAAAAGTTGGAGGTTTCCCAAAGCCTAGCAGACCAAATGCAGGAATTCATGGCACGATTCTAACTGAACATGTCAGGGTTTCATTTGGAGGCACGTGGTATTAATGAAGATCTTGAAGGAGAGTCTAGCCATCATATTCACTTCCATGGAAATCACCCCCATTCCCACCCTCGGCCACCCAAGATGGACATGTATAAATTTGATGGCTCTAATTTGGCAGTATGGGTAGCACAAATGGAACAATATTTCATTCTAAATGATATTCGAGATGATCAAACTAAACTACGTGTGGGATCCCTTTACTTAGAACAAGAGAGATGGTAATGGTGGCAGTGGCATCAAAAATGCTATCCCAAGAACATAACTTGGAAGGTGTTCTCAAAATCTCTTTGTGACCGCTTTGACAGAGATTCTAATTTTTTGGGTTGCCTTACTAAGCTCCGATAGAGAGGCATAGTAAAAGACTACATTACAGCCTTTGTGACATTGCCCATCTGCACAGAAGGTCTGGGAGATGAATTCTACTTGGAATTTTTTATAAGTGGTCTCAAAGAAGTTATCCAAGCCCATCTCCAGATGCACCACCCACCTACATGGATGGACTTTTGCACAAAGGCTATCGAAGTGGAACGTGCTTTAGCTGCCTAGTCGCCTCGTCCAAATTTCATAGCCAAGGGATGCCCCACCTAAGCTCAAGGCCCTACCCAAACACTTAAGGTTCAAAAGGTGTCTCCAACAGAAATGGCTGAAAGAAGAAAACAAGGATTGTGCTACTACTATGATGACAAATACTCCTCGGGGCATAAATGCAAGGAACCCAAATTCTTTCAAATTGATGCTACTGATCCCAGCTAATCTGAGGAAGCCCCACCCCTTGAGGGACCAAAGGACGAAGTTGAGGACACCCAGCAGGACAATGAGCTCCCAGCTACGTCAGAGGAACCAATTATCTCGCTACATGCTTTGGCATACATTTATGCGCCCCACACTCTCAAAATCAGAGGCTTTATTAAACATCACCCGGTAGTAGTATTGATTGATAGTGGCAACACTCATAACTTTATCCATCAGCGAGTCACAGAAGATGTTCATTTTTTTGTCATGGAAGTCTCTAATTTCCAAGTCCAGATTGTTGATGGGGGGACAATGAAATGTGAAGGCCATTGTGAAAATATCAAACTTCAGATGGGAGACTACCACCTAAAGATCCACATGTTTGCAATTAACATGGGTGGTTGTGACATTTTCTTGGGTGCTGAATGGCTTCGCACACTAGGCCTAATCACAATGGATTTCCAAGAGCTATATATGAGTTTTAAGCAGAATGACCACATGCATACCCTTCGTGGACTCCAGGCAGGTGCTCCTTCAATCATTAGCTCGCATCGAATGGAAAATTTGTTGAAAAAGGGCCATCATGGAGTTATCGCCTAGTTTAATGTCATCCAGGCCATCGAGCCCACTACTCTTCATATTCATCCCGAGATGCAATAGGTCTTAAACCACCACCAACAAGTATTTGACAAACCTAAAGAGCTTCCACCCTCTAGAGGGGAACATGATCTTGGCATCACTTTGGTCCCAGGGGCACAACCGCTGAATGGGCACCCATATCGATATCCTTTTGCCCAAAAAAATGAAATTGAAAAAATCATCAAGGAACTCATTGAAGCCAATGTTATTCATCCTAGAATCAGTCCTTATTCATTGCCAGTGGTCATGGTTCTCAATAAAGATGGGGAATGGCACATGTGTCCAGACTTCAGGGCCCTCAACAAGCTCAATGTCAGAGACAAATTCCCTATCTCGATTATTGATGATCTGCTTGATGAACTACATGGTGCTCAATTCTTTACGAAGCTAGATCTTCGCTTTGGCTATCACCAAATATGCATGAAAGAAGTAGACATTCCCAAGACTGCTTTCCAAACTCATGAAGGCCATTATGAATTCTTGGTCATGCCATTTGGTTTCTGTAATGCCCCATCCATTTTTCAAAGCCTCATGCATCACCTGTTGAAACCATATCTCCAAAAATTTGTCCTCATTTTCTTTGATGACATTCTCATCTATAACCTAACCTGGGAAAAACATCTTCAGCATGTAGACCTACTCTTGCAACTGCTCTGGAATCATAAATTATTTGTCAAATTTTCCAAGTGCTCTTTTGGCAGGGAAGAAGTAGAGTATTTGGGCCACATTGTGGGTCGTGAAGGTGTCTGGGTGGATCCCAAAAAGATACAGGAAATGCAAGACTGGCCCCAACCAAAAACCTTGAAGAGTTTAAGGGGATTCTTGGGTCTCACCAGCTACTATCGCAAATTTTCTCGCAATTATGGTTGCATTTCTAGGCCCCTCACTAACCTTCTCAAGAAAAATTCATTCCTCTGGAATGATGCAGCACACAGGCGTTTCTAGCTCTCAAATAGGCCATGTGTTCCACTCCCATATTGGCACTACCCAGCTTCACCAAATCTTTTGTGATTGAATGTGATGCTTCAGGTACCAGTATTGGTGTTGTCTTAATGCAGGAAGGTCAACCCTTGGCTTTCACTAGCTAACAACTGAGTGGGAAACATCTGAGATAATCTACCTATGAGAAGGAGATGATAGCCATATTACATGCAGTAGAAATCTAGCGACCATACTTATTGGGGCGGCTTTTCCAAATCCACACAGACCATCAAAGCCTCAAATATTTTTTGGAGCAATGTCTATCCTCACCCCAGCAAAATAAATGGCTGACCAAAATGTTGGGATATGATTATGAGATAATTTACAAGAAAGGGCGTGAAAATGTAGTAGCGAATGCATTATCACGCCAATTTGAGGATGAAAGCACCTTGCTATCAATCTCTCTTCCCATACCAAATTGGATTGAAGAAGCTCGCAAGGAATGGTTTTCACACCCCTCTCTCTCCCAACTCATTAATCAATTGAGAGCACATCCTAATTCCTCAGTTGGCTACTCTTGGAAGGATGAGATTCACTACAAGGATAGAGTAGTTATATTGCCGACATCCACCCTCAAAACGCGCATTTTGGCAAAGTTGCACTCATCTCCCACTGCAGGCCATGCAGGCTTTCAGAAGACTTATGCTCACACTCGTCATTCTTTCTTTTGGACAGGCATGAAAACTGACATTCTTACTTTTGTAGCTAAATGTGTTGTGTGTCAACACCACAAAAGGAGAAACAGTCAAGTCACCAGACACCTTATAACCATTGCCAATCCCTGCCTCAGTCTGGATGGATGTTTCTATGGATTTCATTACTAGTCTTCCGAAGTCACGCAACAAATCAGTCATCATGGTGGTTGTGGACAGACTTTCTAAATATGCTCAATTTTTCACTCTACCCCACCCATTTACCCCCACCTTGGTGGATCAATATTTCATGGACCAGATCTTCAAACTGCATGGCATGCCCACTTCCATTGTGTCTAATCATGACCCGACTTTCACCAGTAACATTTGGCAAGAACTTTTCAAGCTACAAGGCACCTCACTCCAACTAAGTACTTCCTATCATCCCCAAACTGATGGTCAAATTGAAGCAGTCAACAAATGTTTGGAGACATACCTAAGGTGCTTCACTTCAGAAAAGCAACATCAATGGGTACAATGGCTACCTTTAGCTAAATGGTGGTATAATACTAACTATCATGCAGCCACCAAGATGACTCCATATGAAGCAGTGTATGGCCAACTCCCACCTTCACTTATTTCTTATATCCCTGGATGCTCTAAGGTGCAAGTAGTTGATCAACTCCTACAGAACCATGAAACCATGCTAGCTTGTCTCAAAAGATAATCTCCATCAAGCTCAGAATTGAATGAAGCAACAGGAAGACCAACATTGTTCAGAGCGCACATTTCAAGAAGGGGATTAGGTATTCCTACGGTTGCAACCATATAAGAAAACATCGCTCAAAGAAAAGGGATGCCAAAAATTAGCTCCAAAATTCTACGAACCTTATCAAATCCTTCAGCACATTGGAACAGTAGCCTACAAGCTGACCTTGCCACCAACTTCAAAAATCCATCCAATCTTCCAGGTATCATGCCTCAAGAAAATGGCGGGGAACAATTGCAAAATTCAAACCAGTCTACCTGAATTGGATGAAGAAGGTTCACTCTGGCTCCAACTTGAACAGGTCCTCTATACAGGAGAACAACATCTGTGTGGCCACACAATCAAGGAAGTCCTCGTCAAGTGGAAAGACACCTCTCCAGAAGATGCGACCTGAGAACCAACCACTATTCTTCAGTAGTTTCCGCAGCTTCAGCCTTGAGGACAAGGCTGATTTTTATGGGGGAGGGCATGTTAGGGTCCAACCCTAACCCCTTTATTTATGTAATAGGTTCGAGTCATAGTTATAGTTAGTTAAAGAGTCAATAAAGCTCGTATTAATAATTGTGAGTGGTTAACATGCATTTAAGAGAGGGACCACAGTTAGTTGCAAACGGGCCATGGTATTAGATAGATGGTATTGAGAGAACCATGGTAATGACCCATGGTATTGTATGTATGAATCCTATATAAAGGATAGAGACTCCCCATTGAGAAATATCGAGTCTTATTTTGTAATTGAGCTTTGCACTACTAGAGGTTGCCCCCTCAAAGAGGCAAGTGAACATTGCTTTCATATTTGAATAATAAAATACTTGCTATTTTTCTCATTTTGTTCTGTGTTCTGGGTTGTATTTCTTCACATAATTGGGATTCTAGAATTTCTCGCAGGTCAAGAGCATAACAAGTGATTTTAAGATCCAATTTAGGTGAATTTCATCCTATTAAAGAAAAATGACATGATATTCCTTGTTTCAATTTTGAAATTACTTTTTATTATTTTAATTTATTAAGATCATTTTAAAATATTACTAAATTGTTTATGTAAAGGTTAAATCTTTATCAGTTGAATAATTATTTATAAAGAGTTGGAATGGAAGGAGCTCAACCTTTGAGGCTGTTAGGGTTTTACTCTAGCTGCTCAATTTTTGCACCATTTGAATGGATTTTTTGTAGATATTTTCTACGGTTCAATGGTGAATCCTTGTGATCTCGCGAATAAATATGTTTCTTTCGCAATTATGTTATCGATCAAGCTAGCTCTTCTTCCGTTTCGCACAACTCTGTGTTGAAGTTTGGTTCTGGTCTTCCGATGGTTTAAGAAATTTATTTCCTTAATGTTCTTATGGATGAAGAAGCGTTTCGTACAACTTTATGTTGAAGTTTGGTTCTGGTCTTCCCATGGTTTAAGAAATTTATTTCCTTAATGTTCTTGTGGATGAAGACGCTTTCCTCTGTGAAAAATATTTTTCGAAGAATGATTTGGTTTGTAGGTTTAATGGGTACTGACCGCGTTGACCGATCTGCTTAAATGGATCTCTGAGACATGGAAGGCCCTTTTTATGGACGAGTTGAATATTTACCCTATCGCTTGGGGTTTCTTCATTGTGGTTTTTGATAAGGTTGAGGACAAGAAGTTTACCTATGAAGCTGGGTTGTGGTTTTGGGGCATTGTTGACCTCTTCATGCAACCATGGACTCCCACTTTTGACTCGATAATGTCATTAATTTCTACAACCCGAGTTTGGGTAAGGTTTCCGAACTTTCCCTTGCATTTTTGGAATCGCACATTACTTTCCCCCATTGGGAATGCACTGGGAAAATTCTAACGTAGTTGTCCTCAGTTTGGGTAAGGCTTCTAAGCTTTCCCTTGCATTTTTGGAATTGCACATCACTTTTCTCCATTGGGAATGCACTGGGAAAATCCTAATGTAGTTGTCTGAAACAGGAAAAAATTTCACGACTGCTTATGCCCGCATGCTTCATGAAGGGTTTTCCCATGGAGCAAGACTACTTATGCCCGCATGCTTCAACAAGGGTTTTCCCGTGGAGATTAATTTGACAACGACAAACTATGTTTGGGTCCAAAAGCTCGACTATGATAATATCTTATTCTAGTCTAGAGCATTCTATGCAACGGGGCATGTAATTAAAAATTGCCGGTTATAGCAAAACCTGGAAAAAAATGTTGAAGAGGCAAATGGTGGGACGGTGCACAAGGTGATCACTATACAATACTCAAAGGAGAAGAGGTTCAAGACAAAAAAGAACTAGAAGACAATAAGGAAGTAGATTCAATCAAAGAAACCATAGTCATGACAACAAACCTATGCAGGGAAATTGCTTGCCAATATGGTTCCTCCGGTCACCAATAAGGATTTCTCAGTCGAAAACAAATTCCCTCGGGAAACCACAAGAAATCTTGTTGAAAAGGAAACTTCTTGGTAAAATCAAGTGGATGAGGAAGATTTGAAGAATAATATTGTGGGAAGAATGATTATCCAGAATTTGAAGAATATACAGGTTGGATTCAAGTTTGGAAGAAAGGAAAGTAGAATTGGCCAAGAAAAACAAGAAGTCAAACTAGATCAAAATAAAATTACAATAAAAAATGGAATGTAAATACGTCTGTATTTTGGAGGTTTTTTGGAAAAAAATTAGTTGGAAAGGGGCTGAAGTTCTTGTGTTATGGGGAACTAGTTTGAGGGTTTGGATTGAGCCTTTGTGCATCTCCAACCCCCAAGGAAAATTGGAATAGAAAATTGGAATATGTAAACCCGCAAGGAAAATTAGAATATGTAAAAGTTCTGACGTTGTAATCCATTTTTTTTTAATAAGAAAATTAGAATATGTAAAAGTTCTGACATTGTAATCCAATTTTTTTTTAATACAAATCTCTGCCGGTTTTGTTTAAAAATATATGTTGTAGTATCATGGATTCTAAAATTGCTGGTCTTTTGGAATTTTTTTAACCTAATCACAAACTTCCTTGCCCTCAATGACCTCATTGGATTCATTGGATTCTCTGACTGCACGGAATGCACTGATTAAATATGGCCTTGGAGGATTTGACCTCATGCTATGCACCAGATAAAGGTCATCAGTGATGAGGACCTTGACGACTGCAATTGTATTTTCCCCCTTACCATTGAAACCCCACCAAGAATACCTCACAAGGAAGCCACTGCAATAGAGACCCACAATCGAAATCCAACCGCAACCGAAATGAAAGTAGAAAAGCGGAGTACAGAGAGTCAAATGCAAGAAAAGTTACCCAGCCATGTCCGCATAAAGAGTTGCCAAAATCTGACCAATTCAAACTAGTAGCTGTCGAAACACAGGACATTTCAAGGCAAAAGACTTGACCTAATCCCTAATATTCATGACGAAGTGTAAAGATCGGATACTCTGGAAACTAGCCAACATTAAACATGTAACCATAATGACAAGTACCATAATGTCAAAACAAACCCAGACTGATGATGGATGAATGCAACCAGCAGTTCTCTTATGGTAATTGAAATATATGAATACATAATAGATACAGAGACTGATGAGCGGCCGAGCGTATCTATTTACCTTGACTGTTCAGCATCAGCGTCTCCATACTCTGTTGCTTGTTTTCACATGCATGGGCTTTGGTATTCGGGGCCGGGGAAACAGATTTCACCGTTACTGCACCTTCATGGTCATGACTGTGATTGACAAATGCCTCATTGGTTTCTCTCTTGTAAACATAAAACCGAGAGACAACGAGGAAGAAAATCAGATTTAAAATGTTAAGAACAGCTAACAGGGCATAATAATAGTAAAGACGAGATGCATTCAGATTGTCCGAAACCCAATTGGCGTGGCCCTTTCTTCCAGTGATCTTAGTCGTAACAGTTAGGAGAAAACTACTGAGAAAACTCCCAATCCCTGTAGTGCTTCCAACCAATGCAGTTCCTATGCTCTGCATGCTTTCAGGGGCCTGATTATAAAAGAATTCTAATTTTCCCACTTCAAGGAAGGCTTCTGCTATGCCCATAAGCAAATACTGAGGAAGCAAGATAAAAATGGTGAGGGGAGCTACTGCTCTTGGGTTGCCTTGAAGCCCGTGTGCTTTCACAACTCTGATCCGCTTGATTTCGACTATGGTGGCCACCACCATGACTAGAATGTGGATGGCCAACCCAGTACCTATCCTCTGTAGGATTGTTATGCCTCTGGGATTACCAGTGAACCTTCTCAAAGTCCTCACTAGGATTCTGTCATACACAACCAGAAATACCAGCAATGATATCGAGACAAACGATGTGACACTGCCAGCGGGGATTTCAAAGTGAGGACCCATGTGCCTGTTCAGTCTCGTTCCCTGATTTACGAACAGTGTGTTTGCTTGGGCTATCACGGCGCTGGGCATGAACATGGCAACCCAAATGGGTACCATTTTTATCATAAGCTTCGTTTCTTCCACTTGGGTTACCGAACACAGCTTACTGGTTGAGCCATCGTGTGTTGCGGCTTTATCCAGAAATCTGAAAAGAAAAAATGAAAATTACGTTATTGTATTGTTGTTTATCTCTGAATTAAAATTTAGTTTTATAATCATATTTGGAATGCTTAGTTTCATCTTTCCAGGACGGTGCAAAATATTGTTTTTTATATCCGATTTCCTGAAATTCTATTGTCTAAAATATATCCAATTTCCTGAAATTCTATAGCCTAAAATATTGCTTCTGCGGTGGGTTTGGCGTTCATGTTGGGTGTGCAGTTGCCAAAAACAGGATCTGGTCCGGAAAAAACCGGCCAAAAGTAAAGAATCGTTAAGACATCTTAATAAGAATCAACGAGTTTGTTTTTTAGCACGGGAGTTATTTGTGGGTAAAATAAATTATTGTAAAAGGTGTTTAGCATTGATCGGGATTCGGGTTGACCAGGAAGCTTGTCGTGATTCTCTACCCTCGGGTTTCTATAAAGTAAAATATTTGCCATTGTGATAAACCTAAACCTACGTAGAAAAGTATATGCCCAGGTGTCACGCCTCATCTTTTTATTAAGTCAAAATTTTCCCAGTTACAAGTGATTAACATTATACTAAAAATTATAATAGTAACTACTAACAATGTTTAAATTTAATAACCCCATTCAGTTACCAATTCTAGAAAGACACGCTACGTTAACTTAGTTATAAATTTTTTAAATATTAAAAAATTTAACAAAAGAAAACCTTGTGTTGTAAAAATTATTAAATTGCTAATTCTAAAATATTCCATAAAATTATTGAATCACTAAAACTAAAATATACCAAAAACAGAAAAGAGATGCCAAATCAAATCATTACATTTTTGAAATAATTTATCACTTTTAAAAATAGGGAGTTGATTTTAGTGTGTTTTTTTTTTAATTTTTGGTGTTAAGATGGGGAAGAATTTGAGATGAAATTTTTATTTGTGTTATTTAAACTAGTTTTTTTAACTGTATATATAAATTAAGCACGCTTGAAAAACCATTAGACACTATTATTATGCAAAAATTACTCATCAAACTTGTGATTTCAATAAATTCTTACCAAATTTTAAAAAATTAAAAAAAAAATTTCAAAAAAATCACACTAAAACAACTTTAAATAAATAACTATTTAAATCTAGCCATCTTTGCTTTGTTACAGTAAAAAACTATTTCCATAAATGATGATGTTGAAACTCTACCTCAAACTCAGAGAGTGATGAATGGGGAATCTTCCTCGAGCAACGTACTCTTTAGGGTCCACTTCATGAAGTTTGCTGTAATCGGACGGTACATCGATTCTCCATTTACGAGCTGCTGCCACAATTACCTGCGCCATGCGACCAAATGGATTCCCTTTCTGAACCTTGTGTCTGTAAAATGGAGTGCCTATGAAGAATATTACAACAGATATGATCAATCCCGCCGTGGGAATCCCGTAACCCAAACTGAATCCAACATTCTGCTGAATATATATGAGAAGAGTTTGACCAATCAACGTCCCAATAAACACACCAAAGAGCCACCAATTGAAGAAGGAGACCTTCTGAAGCTTCTCTTTGGGATCGAATTCATCGAACTGATCTCCACCAAGGGCCGCGATGTTGGGCTGTGTACCGCCATTGGCCACAGCAAGAACGTACAAAGCAAAGTAGAAAACCCCAATCTGAAGCTTTGAAGCTTTCTCACATATGTTGGAGTCCGATTTGCAGTCTGGTGGTCTCAGAGATGGCAGTGAGACGGCTAATGTCAAAATTATCATTCCCTACATCCCTTAGGTTGTTGGTTAGATTACATATTTTTACATAGTATAAATAACATATTATATGGTTTGAGTTTATCTAAGGGCTAAGACCAAGTGAATTTTTCTCCCAAAAAATTATAGATTTAAAACCAAAAGATAGAATATCTATTTAACAGTCAAATAACTACTCAGAAATAAGTCCTGGTCACACAAACAAACAAACTCTTATACCAAATTTATGTGTGTGATTGTTAACGTCTGAGACACAGAAATGTTTTCTCAGGTACCCAAATGATCCAAACCAATTAATTTGGACCCCATAAAATGTCTGCACTAAAAATACACAAATATAAATCTGGAATAGGAAAGATTGATATCTATAAACACCATAATCTCAAAACATTAATAGAAACACCAAACGTCCACAGCTCATGAGATCTCTCAGAAACTTGAAACGATAATTTTATTCGTAGTACATTGTTGGAAACCTCATACAAACCAAAAAGACAGTGAAAGATGGAAAGCGATGAGATGCGCACCAGTATATAAATAAATGAAGACGCTGTAAATGTCCAATAGCGTCCCCAGTGAGTATCTGCAATATATGAGCCGAGGATTGGCGTGATCCAAATTGCACCAGCCCAATTATTGACATTCCTTGAGGAATTCAAAGGGCTCTCATGGAGTTTAGTTGTTAAGTAAATCACCAAATTGGACACAATACCAATGAAAACCATAGTTTCGAAGATCTCATAGCCTGTAATTAAACATCAACAATATATGTAGAATTAACATAAAGAAAACATATTAATATAAACCAGGAGAAACTAGGCATTGCATCTCACCAATAAGGAAGGAACAAGCTTTCCATCTTCCCGTCTTGGACCTGAGAACGGGCCTGCCTTTGAGGTCCACGGAGCCATCCATGGCGATTAAACCTCGAGACTCCATGCTACAGTTCCCTTGCCGTTCATATTCGTTTTCGTTTTCTGCCATTGCTCAATGCCTCAACTGTGAGCTTTTGATCCTTTCGCTGTGTTGTTAATATCTCTGGTTTAGATGTTTGGGTTCTTGATTGAATATAAGCTCTTGACAACGCATCCCTCTTTACTTGTAGTTTGAGAGTGCGTCACGCCGCAGCCGAGGGCTGATCTTCTGGACACACAACCTGACAGCTTCAGGTTATCGCGGACCGTGGACCGTGTTTTATGTTAGCCATTGGCCCATTTTGCATTAAAATTCGATATGTATATATTTATATACACTTCTATTTCCCCGATGTCCTCGATGCTAGAAGTAAACCCTCCAGCTATAAAACCTTCTCTCTTCTTTAATCTCTAATTTTTTTAATAAAACTTCCACTCCTTTTAGGGTGGTAATAAAATATTTTCCAGTTAGTATGAGGAAAGGAATATCGAAAAGATTAAATTTCTGTATATTAAATATTTTAATCTTTTATACAAATTAAAACTATTATTTTTTATAGTACATCTTAACTTACTTACCAAGTCAATCTAAACTTGTCTACTAGCCACCCCATATATATAATATAGCTATTAACCTATATAGCTACTTATCAATATAACTTGTCTACTATCATACCCAAATATATAGCAAAGTAGCATTATATAGCAAAGTAGCATTGCATTATATAGCAAAGTAGCATCTTTGTTATTGCTTTTAATTATTATATGAGTTCACTCGTGTTGAGAGAGAAGGAACTTCCCACATGTAATATCTTTTGGACATTCAATTTTTCTTCCTGAGTTGGAAGATTGGGTGCCAGATATCAAGCATACACATGGATACTTCAACCAATACATGCACATAATGTATTTATATTGGCATATGAAATTCTTCCTTGGTAGGGTCTTTTTGGATAGGTTCAACCATCAGAGAGATCTTTTCCACTCTATGAAGCACTTGCATCGCCACATGAAGGACCTAGATCAAAGGCTGGAGTGCATCGAGCAACACCTTCGCATCCCACCCTCGGCTGAAGGCACCCCAAGAAACAACAAGGATCCTATCTAGGTCACAACTATGGACTCAAACCCCTCCACCTAGTCTCCTGCTATGTTATTAATAATACATCTAAACTTCTTTACTTGCCCAATCAATTTATGCCTAACCAAATATATGATATATAACAAAGTAACATGTTAGTTTCTTTTATATTGTATTTTACATTAAATATTTTAGTGCATGTGACAATGGTTCATTGAATTTGAAATAGAATCTATTCCAAATTAGATTTGATTCTTATAGACTTCTAGAAGGGCGTCATGACATTCTACTAAAGTGGACATGAATTTCCTCTTTTTTTGTATTTTTAAACGATTATTGTAAGTCTCTACAAGATTTTTCTTGTCTGTTAGGGTTTTGTGTTGTTCAAATGGGTTGCTTGCAAATTGTGGGCAGTCATTTCATTGTAAAATTAGGCTACCAGAAAGAATGTAAATCAGGCCGAGAGGCTTCAGGCCCTGAGAGGCTGCAGCATGTAATCTTATTTGTTTTAACCAAAATTCCCTATGCATTCATAATCCACAAGTGTTTATTATGTGCATATAGTGTGTCTGAATTCTTTGTGTGTGTTTGTTTTAAGTCTACAAACCCTATCGAATTATCGTGGTTACCATGTTTTAGGAAGACAGATTGAGAGACAAATAGAGAGTGGCAAGTCATTTGAGATGTTAAGCTTTGTCCAATTTGGGCATGGACAGAGGGACTATATCCCTGTAGTGTGGCAAGAGATTCAAATATGGGATCTTGATAGGGTGAAAATCCCATGAAGGCAAAGTTAAAGAACTAGGCATGTGTGTCGAATTGGCCATTCAGATCAAAGCATAGTGAAGTGGGTGTAAATTCCCGATGTCGCCGAATGGATGAGCCAAATACTATTGTGATCACCCAAAAAATAATCATCTGGCCATTTTCTACTAGGTTGATCGAAATACACCATGTAGGATGGCTTATTATTTCTCATTAAAATCCAAAAAAACCCATAAGAATAATTAAAAATCATTATTTATTTATTATTCTCTCGAAATAATATTATATCGTTATTTAATGATTATTTCTAACCATTTTTTACTTAATCACTTAGGAATAATTAAATAAATTATAATTTATTTATTATTCCATAATTATCCCCTATTTATCTCATGAGATAATTATTAAATCATTAATTTAATAATTATTTCTAATTCATTTTTGCCTCTATCCCACAAAGTAATTAATAAATCATTTTTTATTTATGATTTAGTTTAACCACTTTCTAAGTAAAGATATTTGATTGTTTCAAATAATCTTCCCTCTCTAAAATATAATAAAATATTTCTAATGATTAGATCTTGATTTGGTTTAACATTTTTTATTATTATACTAAATCTAAATCTAGCCTAATATTTTGTTATAAATAGAGGGGTTTTCTCCTCATTCTTCACAATGAGAATTCTCATTGTCTTCATTATTGTCCTGTGAGATTTGAGCTACCATTTTGAGTTGAAGTCATCACCACTTCTTTTGGCCATTATATGCATCCCGAGGGAGAGAGCTGAAGAACATGGTATCAAAGGACCCATCCAAGTCTGCATATTCTCCTCATTAGGTGTATTCAAAACATTTTTAATAGTAAAATTTAATTTATCATATTTCCATTGGGTTTCTAGTATAATATTTGTTGTTATATGTTTCTTCTTAATTGTATGTTATTTGTTGTAGAGTTCTAACATTTGTTTTGCAAGTTTAAAAAATGATAATAGTAACCATTTTATGTTGTTAGGGCTATTTGTCACTAGTGGATTAAGTGAAGGATTTTGGTACACTTGCTAGAAAACTTCATACTAACAAAAGGAGACTCCGCTGATTTAAAAATTCTAAACTTTAGTGGTTGTTGTTTCAGTATTTTTTCAGCATTTTTCAAGATTTTTTTCTTTCTCTAAATTTTCATTTCTATTTTTATATTTTTTATATTTGCTGGAAAAATATTTGTTCTGTTGGGTTTTCGTGTCTTTTTTTCAAGTCACAGGTACCAACTATGCAAGAGACTACACTCCATACAATAGATATGTTGAGCAAGACCTTCGGAGAGGAAGAACACTTTTTGGGCAAAAATTTGCACAGCCTAGTGCATGTTTTGGGCTAACATTTGCACCAAGACACATAAATAAAGTCAAAGCCTAGCCCCCTTCAAATTTTCATTTTTTTTTCTTCAGAATTTCTATAACTTTGCCGAGAGTTTTGCCTATGTGTCAGGAATGGTTTATTCATTATTCATGTTCACCCTTAGGCCTAGAGTATCTTAGTATTTTTTCTCACTTAGAGGAAGGAAAGAGTCCCTTAGGGTTTAGAGTACACCTCTATCACTTAGTAGAAACTTTGTTGAGTTGAGCAGTGTAGTTTGTAGAACTTTCAGCCACTATTTTCTAGTGTTGTTGTCATATTTTTCAGTCCTTTTTAGTCCATATTTACATAAAATTGTTTCCCTTCGATACTGGTGTTTCTTTTATTCTTTACAATCCCCTTGAGTATCCTTCTTTTTGCAGTTTGTTTTTTTCTATTTTCTAGAACTTTGCCTTCTTTTTTTCCTAATTTTTTTAGCATCATTTCAGTAGATTTGGCCTAAGATCCTTGTCACTTAGACATTAGATCTTTTGTTCTTTTAATTTCTTTGGGTCACTTGTGTTTTTCCATCATTTCTTTTGTTGCTTAATAAACCTTTTTGTGTGGGAAGTTGTGTGCATGAGTTTGTTATTATTTTGTTATTCATTTTCAGTATTATCTACATTTTATGCACTTTATTTCTTAGCAGCATTGGTATCATAAAACATGTTTAAATCAACCCATCCACATACACATTATACATACACTCACACCCTAAGCAAAAGAGAGCTTGGTTAGTGTTATGACAATAAACTTTTGGCATTTTTAAATCTTTTTTGGAAAATGTTGACAATTGTAGTGTCAGTATTTAAAATTGTAATAAACAGGGAAAATTTCATGATAGCACGATTGTCAACATTTTTTCGAAATCCGAGTAAATAAGAAGAGTAGTTTTCAGTCATTTTCCAAGTAGCATAAGGACTCAAAACCTACATTGGACCCTCTCCATTGGAAAGTGATCCGAACAAGCTTTCCAATGGTATGTGGAAGTCCAAAAATGGACTCCTAGATCAAAATATATGACCTATTGAAGTTTAAGGGTTTGAAGCCTTTGAAAGGAAGGGATATTAGAGGTCAGGGCACATCAAAAATTGCATATCAGAAGGTCCTACACATCGCAGCATTAAGCACATCGGTGATCACATATTGACGATCGAACATATGTGATCACAACATTGGAGTTCCATGGTGATTCGACGAATCGACAATCGGCGAATCAGAGAATGTGACAACTTTAAAAAGTTGTGATTGTAATGAACCTCCTGAGCCTGCTCGGATATTTAGCCCCTAGGATTTATGAATTTAAAATTTTCTTTGTATACCGTTGATATTTCATCGCTATCAACGATATCATCATCATATAAACACTACTGTACTCATAGACTTATTAGCCATAACGCTAAAAGTGAATCCATACTGTGGATTTTTCTATGTTCAACATCCCGACTTGTATGTCAGACTAGTTACTATGCATACTGCGCAATTTGGGAAAGGATTTAATGTTAACATTCCAACTCTTTTATTTTATCCCCAACGCATGAAGAATGAAGAGTCTCTTACTGCATGCAACTTATAAAGCTTCGGGGATAACCTACCCTATTACTAATAAGGTTTTTATATTAATTTGTTATGGCTAACTTGGCCATGCATCAGTTTCATAGTCCTTTAGACACAATCAAAATACTGGTAACTCAGCCTTTGTTTGACATGCATGACTAACTGGTCTAGTTTCCATGGATGTAAATTATCCTGATGACATGCATGGCATAGATAACTTGAATCAGTGACTTACATGATTAAATGCATTATTACCTATGACTCTGCATACTCATATATCTACTACCCTCAATTATCTTAATACGAATAAAGATGATCTCATCATCGTGTTATTGATCATTAACATAAATGCACAAATATCATCATCCAAGTCCTATGGCGAAATGCAACAATCCCACAATAGATGTCAATCATTCCATAGTTCAAATGCATCTACAAAATTATCTCTTAGAGACCATTAACTTAGATAATCTCTAAACGTCACATGAAATTTCTTCATTACATCTACCACTACTACACCAAGGGCACTTTTGAGACAAAACAAATCTTTTGTCTCAAAAAAAGTCTTTTGTCTCAAAAACTCATTTTTTATTTTACATTAAAAATTAATATTAATTGATTTGTCTCAAATATAAGGTTTAAGACAAAAATAGGTTGAGACAAAAATATTTTAAGACAAAATGTTATGTTTAAGACAAAAATAGTTTAAGACAAAAATAGTTTAAGACAAAAATATTTTAAGACAAAAGTAGTTTGAGACAAAAATATTTTAAGACAAAACTTTATATTTAAGAAAAAAATAGTTTAAGATGAAAATATTTTGAGACAAAACTTTATATTTAAGACAAAAGTAGTTTGAGACAAAAATTTAAAGACAAAAATAGTTTAAGACAAAATAATTTTAAGACAAAAACAATTTAAGACAAAATTAGTTTAAGACAAAACTTTATATTTAAGACAAAATCATTTTGAGACAAAAATATTTTAAGACAAAACTTTATATTTAATACAATGACCACTTTAGATCAAACCTATGTTTATGCTTTTATCTTTACATAGAATGTGTCATCTTTGGGCATGGGGGTAATCAGTCTGTGCCCAATAGTACGCCATATGCAACCAATGGAAATACATTCAAGTGAGATTTCATAGGCATGCCACTAGGCTCAAATACACACGACCTTACCCAATGACAAATTTTCCTTTTTGTTCTAGTTACTAACTGAACCAACCATGGATCTTCATTCAATTCCCTAAGTAGATTTCATATACCAACAATATTTAGGTTGACATAACTATAACTAGAACCTAGATCAACTAAAATGGAAATAACTTGGTCATGAAACTTACCTTCCCTCTTAATAATGGATGTCTACTGGTCTGCTTGGTAGTTGTCCACTACTACATAAATCTCGGCATGTTCTGAGCTATATCACCTATTGTCCAAGCTTCTTGAGCACTATAGATCTTTGGGCCAACATTTTGTTGATGTGGATAATCCCTTCTTCTATGATTTTCACCAGAAATCCAACATTTTAGTGGCTTTCATCCCTCAAACTTGGTCTACTCTAGTGCTAGTTGTTGCACATTTTCCTTAACAACAACATTATATTTTTTGTTGAAATTGGTTTACAGGGGTTGGTTGCTTACCTTCCCTATCTATTGAGTTTTTCTTGGGCTAATTTCTCTTATTTCTGGCATTGTCCTTTTCCTACCATTTTCCCTCGATCTCTGGCCTACATTTTTCTTGCTCATAATAGTGCTTTAGCGTTTTTATGGCATCCTTCAAATTTAGTGGTTCCGGAAACTTAATTTTATCTTTGAATGCCACATGAAAGCCACTAATGAACCTTTGAATCTTTTCTTTCTCATGATTGAGATATGGTACATACCTCAATAGCCATAGGAACTTCGTGATGTATTCCTCATCTAACAATGGCCCCATCTTGAGTTCATAGAACTCCTTAATTTTCATTTCCATCATAATAGTGTTCAGAAAGATATTGCTTTGTGAATAAATTTTCAAATTTTGTCCAAGTCAACTCCCTCTCAATAATCACTCTAACATTCTTCAGATCTTCCCACCATATATTTGTTTTTCCCTTCAAGTTGTAGGTGGAAACTCTAGCTTTCATATTTTTATAATAGTTATGTATTCTAAAAAACTTCTTCATGCCCAACAACCAAGATTTTTCATCCTCTACCTTCGTCATATCCCCATCAAATGTGAGTGGCTTGGCTTTCTTAAACTCCTTAGGTGTGTAATCATTGTCCTTTCTTCCTGGATGATGATGATGATGGTGATGATTAGAACAATGATAGTTCCTCCTAGTAGTAGAACTAGATGGTTTTTTGGCATGATGCACATCAATGTTGGCTCCTCCTCTTGAGGTGCTCATTGGTGCATCTCCCTTCAAGGTGTCCTAGCTTTCAGGCTTAATCCTCTTCCTAGAACTTCCACCATCTGCCTCATTGGTATACTCCTCTCATCTCTAAGGGCTCCTTCTATCTCTATAACTGACCCTCATCTCGGATTGCCTCTACCTCTGCAAATCTAAAATACTTTTCATAATGACTGCATTTATCTTAGCTTACTTCTCTTCAGCTCTCACTAGCCTCTTATTATCTTCCTTGAAGCTTCTAACTTTAGCCCTTAGGCTTCTTAAGGTATCCATCCAATCTAAAGAGTGAATCCCTACCCCTTAGTTAACTGATATTTCCTCTTCATCGACCCTGACCTCTTCACTTCCATAATGAGACTACTAAGAACTATACTGGACCATTCCGGTCCTCATTTCTACTTTGGCTTTGTCTTATGCTACTTATGATGTGTTTTCAATCACACGCTATTAGACAATGAAAATAGATAAATAAATACATAGTTATGGCCATGAATTTGATGCTCATGGAGTTTCCATGGTAATCCCTGCTGTAACAAGGAAACCAAATTAACATACTCGTGATGTTCAATATCTCACATGCATCAATTACAATTCAAGTGATTTAAGTTGTTAGTGCATAATCATTAAAATAAATAACCAATTATATATAGGTTCCTACCTTTATAGAGTTGCCATAACAATATACCTACAACAAAATAACCATATTAGCACATAACTATACCAATTTACCATCTAAAGTTTGCAAGACAGCCAAATTCATAATTTGTTACAACTAGAAATATGTTTAGTCATGTTGATTGCTAAACTTTTTGTTGTTCCAACATGTCACATAGTGAATAATTCCCATTTAGGTATGTTATTAATTTATTTAGACTATCTTTTAACATCTAACATCTCGCTTAGGTAATTTCTAAAAATCATCACTTGCTCATAATGATCCAGTCCAAGTGTTGAACCTGGATGTTCCAATACCACTTATGCAACCCCATCCTACCCTTTTCTCCAGTGGAATGAGTTGTTACTAAAAATCCAACCCCTCTGGTTCAACTAGAGGAGTGGGATATTGGTTTGATAGTATTCATTATTTTATTTTTGCATAGGAAAATGGGTTTGTGTGTGTGTGTGTGTGTGTTTATCTAAACATTTATTTATCAACATATAAATAATATTTATGATTGTCACATCACTTTTCACATCACGTCACCATTCACTACCAAATATCTCCCTGCTAATTTGATGGTTCTTGTTCATCGATGCCTTGTTCCATGTGTTGTGTTGATGCAACTTGAACGACCAATAATTCTAGCGGGGATCAGTGCAATCAGGGTTCAAGCTCATGGCTCTACCCCCCACATTGAGCAGCCCTCGTCTCCTCTATCAGATCCAATGGATCAAGAGAATTGTTCCACCCCCACTTCCCTTCCCGGTGATGTCACAAGGGAGGGGTGTCACAACATGTGGGTTGTGGGCCTTATCTTCGCCCACCCTGCCACTGATTGGTCCATGAGGGATGGTCTAGGGTGCCTGTTTTGGTAAAGTCACCCTTCCCTTTCCCAATCATAATATGGTGTGATATGAGCGTGCTAATTAGAATCCTCCATGTCTAGGTCTTTCCTCCTACCAAGGGAATCAACATGTCTAATTAATTTATATGTTGGTCCACTTTGTTTCAATTCTCTGCGCCAACTTGGCCCTTTAAGCATGGGTTCATTTTTTCATTTGTTTCATAGGTTCTGCAATCTAGGACATCCACACCAACATTTTTTCATGGCCTCTATAGGTCGTTATCCCTTACTAGTTCTACTCCTCCTAGGCTTACGATCAAACTTATCTTCCAAAGCCCACTGAAATTGTAAAATACCAAAAGGGGGTTGAGGAGATCAACACTCCTCAATGATCTATGGGCCAAGGCATATCCTCAGGGTTGTAATTCCATAACTAGAAGCACTATAAAGCTTGGCGAAGACCTCCATGACTATTGAAAATGCAAGGCTACAAGAGTCTCTAATCTAACGTCGACAGTTAATATGTTTTAAAGAGGATGACATCCTTGGCATCTACTCCTCATAAACACATGTACATCCATTTATATGTATGCAAAGACCATGTCAACAATTTGTCTTCGATGTAACTGTTATTCTGTAATAAAAGGATTCGTATACAAAATATTATGATGGTAGAATTTGGTTCTTATGGGAAATTTATATGCCTTTACTCTGTGCACCATTTTATTGTTTATTATGTGATAATCTGGTTCAGTTGTATAGGTACTATTTCCAGTTCTTTAACCTTTTTCTTAGCAGGTTAATTAGTCATGTTTAGAAATGGTATTATCACATATTTCAAAGGTATAATAATTTAAATTATAGAAGAAGTATACCATGTTCAGCACAATCATGAGTACCATTCAGTCTAGAACACGATACATATTCATTTCTCATATACAAGTGATTTCAATCCAAGAGTGTAACACATGATTAATGGCGTTGCAATGCATAAGAGCACTTATCTCATGATGCTTTGGGAAATTGAGTTTGGGATGAGGACTCTCCACCCAACCTTAGCCAATTATAGCTAAGGTCACTTGCAACTATCATCCTTGAGCCAGATTTTAGAAAATGAGGGGCTTGGTTCAAGGATAAAACACCAACTTTCAGTTGAAACATGGACTCTAGAGGACCTCCCTCCTACACCCACCAACCACTCAGCAATCAAATGGAAACACAGGGATTTGAAATTCCCAATACCTTCACTCAAAACATACCAAGGGAATCTTGAGAGTAAATATCCACCCTTAAACAAAACATAGTGGTTCCACTCACTTAAGCGAATCCAGAGCCCAATGTAAATCAATAGCAGGAAGTTTTGAGAGTCTCTCCATCTAGGAATTGAAGGACACAATCCTCCATCTACACCACTGAGGGAATCCAGAGAAAGTCATCTCCATCCTATGGCTTTACAGGGACTCAAGAGGCATTGTTCCTCACCAAGGACAACCACCTGTTCACCAATATTTCAAACCAAAAACATAGTTTATTGCCATTCCTCCCTCTTCTTGTTCAATTTTGAATCTTATATGTTGAACGAGTGAGTGGATAATTCTGTCTCTTCCTGATTGAATGAGAGAGGGTGTATCTAAAAAATGAGATTGAACCCCTCTCATTTATATGTTATATTATCTTCTATGTTGGGATTGATTTTTTTCATTGCTACTAGTAGAAACAACTTCATTAATTTAGTTCTTCTTTCCTTGTAAATGTTTCTCAAGGAAACATGGTCTGCCTACTTCCTTCCAACCCAAATTAATTTCTTGACTAGTCCATTAAGGGTCACCAGCTATCTGTTTAATGAGTGTACCAAAAATAATTTAGATTTCTGCACAAGAAACCCATTGACATCCCAAGAAAGCAACCCCCTCTCAACTCTTTAATCTATGTCCTTTACTCAGATCCCTTTTTAATATTTAATTTTTGTAAACATGTATACAATGTCTTTTACGAGAGAACCATGGTTGGGGATGTCACAGGGTTTTCGAGAAAAATACTTTCAAATATGAAAGGATGATTCTTAGGGGTGGATTTTATGTATAACTCTATACATATTAGTTAATGATCTAACCCTACGTGTTAGGGTCCAAGCCTAACCCCTTTATTTATGTAATAAACCCAATAGGGTCGAGTCATAGTCATAGTTAGTTAAAGAGTCAATAAAGCCCATATCAATAAGTCCCTTTACCTTTACATGCAGGCATATATTTTCCTTCTGGATGACTATTAAGCTTCCCATCTTTATTTCGCCTCCCTCTCCTACCCTCATGAACCCGATAAGCTGAATTTAACCAATCTCAATGTATCTGAGATAAACAATCCATCCAACTTAGGAAAGGGCCTTCTGGAAGCAATCAAGATCAAAGTGGACCAATGGACCCATATTCAGCAGTTGGACTACGAACAAATCCCGTTCAAATGTAAGGTATGCCATGAATATGGTCATTCTGCTAATAGGTGTAGTAAACTAAAAGAAAATGAAATGAATGAAAATGTTGAAGCTAGTGAAGTCACATGGGAACAAGTCAAAAAAAAAGAAAGCAAACCCCAAACAGTCTGGCCCAAATCAAAGCCTCCCCCAGAAATCCAAGCTGCATCCTTCTCCTCCCCTCCCATCTTGACTCAGCCATTACCCTCTACATCAAACCCCTTCAAATCTTTGGAGGAAGAAGACCCCTCATCCCCCCACTCTCCTCCTGATCCCCAGGAGCCCCCTCTCCCTGAAAGCCAACGCCAAGACACTATTGAATCCTCATTGCCTCTTACTATTTCCTCTCAGCCTCTTCTTGATCCTCCCCTCAACAGAATCACCAGAAGCTCATCTAAAGATCATGGGGGTTCTAGTGAACCCTCCAAGAAACCTGGCCCAGGGAAGAAATCTGCTAAGCAGCACAGGGATGAGAACGAAAAAAAGGACATAGCAATGGGAACGCAGACACCCATAGAAACTTATATCCTGGGGCAGCATGACAAAAAAGCAATCAGAAAGGACCAAGGGGGGTGAGCACCTCCCCGCATACCGCATATCCAATGATGAAAATATTATCTTGGAACATCAGGCGGCTTGGGCACCCCTCTAAGGTAGCAGCTCTAAGGGATCTTATCATTTATGAGACGCCAAGAATTATTATGTTACAAGAAACAAAACAAAACCACAAGGAAATGAATAAAGTCATTGAGCAGCAGAGATAGTATAGAGGAAGCATTAGTGAGGCAAGAGGAGCCTAAGGAGGAATAGCAACAATTTGGAATCAAGGTATATGGAACTGTATTTCAGAAACAATAAATCAACACTGGATCAAAACAACTCTGGAAAATAAAGCAGATCAACAAGCCATTATCATCTACAACATCTATGTGCCGAATCACTGCAGAGATAAGGATAGTTGTTGGCATGATCTAAAAGCTAGTCTGGACACAGAAGAGAACACTAACATTATTCTAGAAGGTGACTTTAATTTAATCCTCCATGCCAATGAGAAAAGGGGAGGCAGTTTTATGCCTGATCCATATAGAATACAGTTGGAAAATATCATGCAGGAGCATGATCTTATGGATGTCCCTCCAAAAAACCGATGCAACACCTGGAACAACCACAGGATGGGTGCTGGTAACATCAAGGAGCGGTTGGACAGAATTATCATCAATATTACACTTCTCTCTGCTTTCTCCATCAGATATGCTAACATTCTAACGTGCTCTGCCTCTGACCACTTCCTAATAACTCTAATGCTGGAAAATCATAGGCCACTTGGGTCCATTCCATTCAGATACATTTCTCTCTGGAATGATATACCAGTAGTTGCAGGAATTGTTTACAGCTCTTAGATCCAACACGTGGAAGGCTCTCCCGGTTTCATTTGGGAAACAAAAACAAGGAAAAAAAAAACAAGCCATCAAAGAATGGGCTAAAACAAAGTATCAACAACCAGAGAAGGTAAAAAAAGAAATTAAGAACAATCTGGAGAGTATCCAAATGCCAATAGAGGATAATGGCCTTTCCCAAGAGAACAAACAATAGGAAAATGAACCCTACTTATAGCTATACCAAGTTAACAGAGAAGAGGAAACAAAATGGAGGCTCAAGTCGAGACAATTATGGTTACAAGGGGGTGACAAGAACTCAGTTTTTTTTCACAAGCAAACAACAGCTAGAAAGATAAGGAATAATGTTAGCTCCACCCTAGATGCAGAAGGTGATAGACAAAGGACTCAGGAAGCCATTCGAAGAGCTGTTACAGATCACTATCGGGACTTGCTATAGATAGGCTTAGGATTTCTTTCATTTTGCTTGCATTTAGATTTAATTCTACATTCCTAGAAGTCCTCTTATCAAAGGGGAAAAATTTAGTTGTGGTTTGGCTGAGCCCCAAATCAGCTTAAGGATCACTTTCTTGTGTGATTAGTAAGAGCGATGATCTGACGTCTCTTCTCTATTGGTAAGTAAAAGGCATACTTTAAGCCATTAGCGATAGAAAGAAGGTAACTGGACCTAGTTTAACCAGTTAGAACCACCATTTCAATGGAAAATGAGCTGCTTTAAGCTCCCAGCTAGGTGGTCTCCCTTATAATGTTTAGGCAGAGAATTTTGAGCCTTCAACAGGTACACAGACACAACTCACAACTATCGTGTGTACTCTCCTTAGGTTGGAAGTATGGAAAGGAGATGGGGAACTATTTGTCTCTTAGGGCAAGTTGCTTTTCCTTAGATAAATCTCTATGTATGTGTGTTGAATCTTGATGTGTGTTGATGATATGAGTTCTTGATCGTGAATTTACTTCTGCAGATCAGTAGAGTAGCTTCTAGTCTTGTGATTTAGAAAATTTCATGAGCAGTTAGAATTTGCACATTAATTTCTACAATCCCCACTTTTAAAAGTAGGTACAATAAAGCTTTGAGTCCAGGGTTTAGGGAAGTCTTGCTTGATTGTTAAATAAAAAAGGACATGCAAAGCAATTTTTAAGATTTTTGTTTGGTAGCTTTTGATGTTCTTAAATTTTCCCTTTACAAGTTTTTTAATCTCAAACTGTATGTTTTCTAAAGAAAAAAACTTATTTCTTTATAGAAAAGGTTTGAATATTCCTCAGATTAAGGGAAGTGAGAATTGACTTCTTTAGCAATGGGGGCCAAAAGAGATTTAAGGTACCAATCCATATAGACACAGTCTTAGAATTCAGGAGCTTTACATATGCTCCTCCTTCTATGTCATTCTTGAACATGATCAAATAGGCCAATGGAAAAAGTTTGACGAAAAGAAGTGAAAATTTTGTTACTAGTGTCATAACAGAAAGGTAACTTGAAATAGGCTATAAAATCTTTGGCAAGAGTCACAAAAGTGGAATGAGTGGATCTGATTTGATCGACATACCACTTAGCAGTAGCTCCAGTAAGAGTGCAGTAGAAAAGGCAAAGACAAATGGAGTCTTATATGATAGAATTGGATGAACACCACATATGGAATGAGTGAACATGATTTGCGGGATCTTCTCTAGGATTACCTTCAAAATTGGGGATGTCGGAAGGAATCTTGGTAGGCATAACTGGCCAATTTGGGTCATGAAGAACATGGTCGTTGATGAGTTGGCTGAATTAGGGAGACTCAAACTAGCCATAAAAGGAGGCAATGGAGTAGGAGTTCCCATATTAGTGAAGGTTACGCTCATGGGGTTACCCTAGTTAGTACTTGGGTTACCACCTTGGTTTCCCACACCCGCATTGGTGCTTGACATGGTGATAGTATAACATTGAGAAGATGCAGAATGAAAGGAAGAATTGGAAGAATCAGTAGAACTAGAGTCAAAATGAGGACTCAATGGAGGACTCAGAAGATGTACTTTAACTTGACGAGGAGGAGTAATATGTCCTAATAGAAACTGAGGGTGAAGGCCTCAAATTCTCTGTGACAAATGCCTAGGGGGCACAATGATGTCAAGACAATGATGACCTTAAGGACTAAACAACGATGATAGGAGAAAAAGAGCAAAAAATAGCAAGCAAACACCTAGTGCAGTGGTGCCAAGTGTAAACCAACTATATTAATGATGCTACTCCCGCAACAGTCATTGCCTGCTGAAACTACACAATTATGTCTCTCAGGGTCCATGAAGAATGATGACATGATAGATGACTCTCAAGGAGCTAAGGAGAAAAATAAGAAGACCGAGAAACCGAAGGTATGAGAGAATATCAGTACCGCATGAAGAATCCATCTGATGCATAACCCTTTGGAGGCTAGGTATGGAAAACAAAGCACATCTTTTGAAATACACCTCTTAGTGTAGCTTAAAATGTTTCTTATCATTGTCGAATCATTCTGTCTTCAATGACATGCATGGTTGAAAGAACTGAAAGTCATTCCATGTGTTTCCTCTTAATGTCTTGCTCCCTTTCACTTTTTTATTACATAACTTAGAAGATGAAGAGTATTACCATTTTTTTATTTAAGCTACGGAGGTTGTGACCAACATGATCTTATGACTAACCAAGCATGATGCAAGGAATCCTAAGTGGGATGAAATATGTTTGATGATATGTGTATAGTCAGTACACTCCTTTGCATTAATCCTTGCTTTGTATCTTACATGTACCCTCACTACTTGTCAGATTTGGCTACCTGCTGCCAGCAATCTCTTAGCTCTTTCCTGACAAAGCAGGGGAAGGAATTTCCTTCAACCTGATTTATTCAAGGCTCTTCATAGAAAGTATAGAGCTAAGAGAAGGAGATGTAGAATCTCACTATAAAACTCTTGAAAATACTTTGCATGTTCAAATCTATCCAAACGATTACGCTTCCACTCAACAACATTGTCAATCTTGGAAGACTCAAGAAAGATCACATCTCTAGATATTATAAACTTCTTATTCACTTTATCATAGAGATGGTATTCTTTGGAGGTATGAGTATCCAAAGAAGATACATTTGTGACTCCTTGCACTAAGTTTTTTTATCTGTTCCTTAGGTATCAAGGCATAACAGGAGGAACCAAAAACCCTGAGATGCCTCACTGAAGGAATGTGGCCATACCACATTTCATAGGGAGCCTTGTTTTTGATAGCATGAGATGGACACCTATTCTTGGAGATCAGCCCTTGAATCAGATGGCAAAACTGGAAAATATCAGAGCTTGGCTTCAGGCCAGCAATCTGGAAACCCTTTGGGACATCTCCAATTGGACAAATGATGTAGAAAGTCTATGGGATGGTTTGAATTTGGGGGAGGTCCCTCATTGGCTGGATGTTGAAGCCAATTTATTGTTGGATTTTCTCCAAGGAAAATATCCCTTAAAGGCCTCTTCTAAGGACAAAAGAGGGTGGGGTTCTCTTTCAGGCTCTTACTCAGCAGCAGAAGGTTACAAAAGTATGATGGTTGTCCCTAGCGTCCCACCAGCCAACTCAATGGAAATTTATTTGGTCTTTTCCTGCTCTCCCCAAAATTGACTTCTTTTGCTGGACTCTGGCGCATAAAAGTATCCTCACTAGAGATAACCTGAGGAAGCGTGGAATGGAAGGTCCCTCCAGGTGCCCTCTTTGTGCATTGGATGAAGAAATGGCTAACCACCTATTCTTATTGTGCCCCTTTGCTCAAGAAGTTTGGAAGGGTGTCCTAATGTTAGGACCTGACAAAATAGAGCTTCCAGGAAATATTCAGGACCTGCTAAGAAACTGGGCCAAGTTATCCCCGTTCTGTCTCTCCAAAAAAAGATCCCTTCTCAGGTGCAGTTAGCCCCCATCCTCAAAAAAATCAGACTACTGTTGCCCAAGTTCCACAAAATCTCCTTCTATCATGTTTTGAGGAAGTTAAACTCACAAGCGGACTTGGCAGCCAACCTAGGCTCTCTAAGGAGCAAGAGATCTCTGTTAGTAAATTATGTTGAATCAGATTGCAGCATTCCTTAATTTTGGAGTTTTCTGGGCCTCTACTCCTTTGAGCATTTCGCTGATTCAGATTCTCCAGACATCGAGACCGTACCATTTTGAGTTGGCTATTGTTAGGAAACACAGACTCATCCACAAGTGAAAATTCAGAATGCAACTGTGGCATTTTCGATCTCTGTTCGTTGTTGGAACTCACTGCTGCGTTTGGGTAGGTGCTGGGGAGTTCATGAGGGCCTCTTCAAGGCCAATTTACCGCTCTTGGCATTCTTGAACACTATATAACACTCTGACAGACATTTCAAAAAGAAAACACAGTGATTCTTGGGATGATCCGGCACTTCGGTGCATTGGATCTTCTCTCTGCAAGCTAGGAAGCAGAGCTACGTCACGGAAAGCAAAAGCAGCAGAATTTCAAGGCACCATTCTAAAACCAATTCAAGTTCTTTTTCAAGCCTCTATCTACATTCACATTGTAACTCATTCAGTGGACTATTCAAAAGAAAAATCTTCTTTCCCCGCTGACTGTAACAAGGAAATACAGGGTTTCAGTGTTAAAGTCCTCGGCAGATGATTTGCCGAATTTTAAATAAAAACTAACTGTTTATGTCAAAAAAAAATGGAGAGCAGAGCGCTTAGGGTTTGATGCTGCTCTAGAACTGGCAGACCTTCACAGACTACGCTATTCTGCCATTAACTTTCAGCCATAAGGCAGCTACAACACAATAAGGAACAACTATTGCGCAATGGAACCCCCTCAGGGGGAGGACATGATGCCTCCCCCGGCTGATACGGAAAACGGCCTGCAACAGACTGAAAATGTCAGGATGGACCATCCAAAAGATACATCAACATAGAATGAAAATACGCCAACAAATAACAACACAAAGGAAGAACCACGAGTGACGTCAAACACCTGCAAGCCGGTAGCAGTTGACAGACCCAAAATCAAGCTCCCAAGTCAGCGCATCAACACTCATATCCAGTTTATGAGGGATCATGCTTTGATAGGAAAGTTCATAGGCCTTTGGCCAACGGAGAAAGCTTTGCACAGCTGGATCATAGCCAAATGGAAGCCAAAAGGGCACATAACACTGCAGTTAGGGCCTAAGGGCTTCTTTACTGCCATTTTCAATTGTCTGGAGGACCGAAATAGGGTATTGGATGGAGGACCATATTTCTTCAACGCAACAGGGCTATACCTAAGAGGATGGATCGAGCGCTTTAACCCAGACATCTCCTAAACTCATGTCTATTAGCAACCCGACTTTGGGAGAAGGTTAGCTTCAGATGTCAAAGAGATAGAAGAAATAAGGAGAATTCAGCTAGCACTATTCATTCTTGGGCACCTCACCCTTATAAAAGCAAAATCTTAAACGCCTTATGGAAGCTAATACCAGGGTTCCTCATGTGGACAATCTGGAAAGAGAGAAATAGTCGCATCATCAAAGACCATTCCTCTCCCATAGAAGTTCTATGGATCAATATATGTCAAAACATACGAGAAACCTTGATGCTCCAAACGTGGCTTGATGATGATTTCCCATCCACACCACAGGAACAAAATATATGGCTGAACTGGAACCTTCAGTGGAACCATGAGCAGGTACACCTAAGGAAAATCCCTCCCTCTGGAGATACACCTGACAAATGGACTCCACCCCCACCACACATGGTACTGCTCAACTTTGATGGAGCGTCAAAGGGAAATCTAGGTAAAGCAAGATTTGGGGGAATATTTAGAAATCACAAGGGCAATGTTCTCCAAACATTCATGGGGTCAATAGGTTGGGATACCAACAACTCATTTAGAAGGAATTTGGCAAGGACTTCTCCTGGCTCAGAACAATAGATTCTTCCCACTCATAATTGAAGGGGACTCTCAGATCTTAATTAACATGATCAACCAGATCTTACAGGGAACTCTAGCACATAAAGTGGGTAGCAGCACTTAAGCAATAGGATATATGTAAAGGAGCACTTAAGCAATAGGATATATGCAAAGGATGTACATTACAAAAGTACATAAAATCCACATTCCATGATGAGGACAACAAAGCACATGCAGTCCTAGAAAGGATCCACTATGATGTTTATGGACCTTTCTCGACAATCTACACTGTTAGACACAAATATTTTGTCATTTTTATTGATGACTTCTCACGTAAGTGTTGGATATTTTTCATGTGGAAGAAAGATGAGACATTCTCCAAGTTCGTAGAACTCAAGGCACTGGTTGAAAAAGAAGCTACCAAGAAGGTGAAGTCTCAATTGTAGCGGCTGCAACACCCTCGAAAATTTTGGCATGCACTTAAATTTTGGAGCCTAATATGGATATTGTGATCAATCGTTCCTTAGTCACTTATTTGTAAGTTGATCATGATCTCAATCTCCCCTTTTCAATCTTAAGAGTCATTCATGCTTTTATTTTTACATAGAATCTGTCATCTTTGGGCATGTGGGTTATCGCTTGTCATGCAAAGGGAGGTTTGTTTTGATTCAAGCGGAAATATTTATGAGAATGGGTTGTCCTCACCACATAGACATGTTTCAAACTCATTTCACACAATCTATCATCATCCCAAAGTCTATCATTGGAGCCAAACTTGTCGTAAGATGCCACAAATATTTTTTCATTAAGCGAAGTATGTGTTATATGTTCTAGATGGTTTATGTTGTATCGCTAAGTTTTCAAGTGTGTGATCGTAGTCAAGTTTTATCATTGTTCACATCAGTTCCACTGCTCCCACACTTAGCCAAATTTCGGAGTATCCTTATCAACCTAGCCTCAACCAACTTTCCTGAACTGCGCACTTCACATACGTAACCCTCAAGATTCTCCCTTGCCTATTGGAATTGTGCAACGCACACAAATCCCAACCTCCCTTAGCATTCAAAACTGTGGAGTGGTTTCCTCCAATGTCCTTCCCTCAACCCGAACCCAATGTCTCCAGAAACTGTGCAGTTTTTTCCCTTGACTACCCAGTCTGCCTTGCATCCTGAAATTGCATAGATGTGTCCTCCCACAACCTCATCCAATAGTAGTGCCTTTCATCCAGCTAAAAATTTGTAAATGTTTCCTCCCAGGGCCTCATTCCGCAACGGTCACTTCTCGCTGAAAATACACAATTATGTCTCTCAGGGGCCACGAAGAAAGATGACATGATAGATGACTCTCAAGGAGCTGAGGATAAAAATAAGTAGACCAAGGAACCCAAGGTATGATAGAATGTCGGGACCGCATGAAGACTCCATCTGATGCATAACCCTTTGGAGGCTAGGTATGGAAAACAAAGCACATATTTTGAAATACACCTCTTATTGTAGCTTAAAAGTTTGCTTATCATTGTTGTATCATTCTGTCTTCAATGAAATGCATGGTTGCAAGAACTGAAAGTCATTCCATTGTTTCCTGTACGTGTTTTGCTCCCTTTCACTTGTTTATTACATAGCTTAGAAGATGAAGAGAAATACCACTTGTTTATTTAAGCTACAGAGGTTGTGACCAACATGATCTTACGACTAACCAGGCACGATGCAAGGCATCTTATGTGGGATGAAATATTTTTAATGATATATATATAGTTAGTACACTCCTTTGCATTAATCCTTCATTGTATCTGGCATGTACCCTCACTACTTATCAAATTTGGCTACCTGCTGCTAGTAGTCTCTTAGCTCTTTCCTGACAAAGCAAGGGTAGGAATTTCCTCTTCATGTCTTGCTCCCTTTCACTTGTTTATTACATAACTTAGAAGATGAAGAGTATTACTTTTTGGTCATGCACATCCTCACTAACTATCTTGGGAGGTCTGTAATAGTTCCTTGCATGCACGTCCTCACTAAATATGTTTTGGGATGTCTGTACTAGTTCCTTGAAAATTCTTGTTTGTCAAGGCTTAACTACTTATGATCTTAGGTGCTCAGAATAGTGCGACAGTTTATGGCACTCTCCAAATCACCATTCTTGGAAGGATCCAACAAAACGACTTGAGAGGAAGATGAGAAGGGCACACTCTTATTGGAACTAACCTAGAACTAGTGGAATTGGTTGGTCCCAATGGTTTTAGAGTTGTACTGGTCTAATTTGGTGGTTCAGATTGGCTAAGGTTGGTCTTGTATTGAACTGACCTTAAAACACCAAAGTGACTAGTTCTCTACTAAACTGACCGATTCTAAAGAATGTAGTGCAACATAGATTGTAGTTGTGCATATTAATCCAAAGTTCTTATGAACTTTACCATGTTCATAAAATGATTGTTGTTCTCAACCTATCAATTTATCAATTTAACTTTGAGGACCAATAAGATAATTGATGGTCTTATTTGGCCTCTTCCCAAGGTAGACAAACCATATCATTGATATTATTCATACAATATATTTTTTCCATTCATTTATTTGATTCATATTTCCAAGATTTGAAACTAATGCTAGCATTAGTTTATAAACATTAAATGCTACCTATAACCATGAAAACACTGACCATAACCATGGAAACACTGAAGAGGGCCAGATGGTTGTGTGCATGTTGGTGTGGTGTATAAGGAACAAGACACTTGTTAGTCTTCTTATTCTTCTCCTGAGAAAAATCAACGACTACCTTCAGATTTAGTTGCAACTTCAGACTTCTTTGCAGGGTGCACAACCTCTCCTCTACTTTAGCTTGACAACCCAACTTCAACCAAGTATGCTGAGAAAATGTCATATTTTGATTCTTGTAACACTTATCCATTAAGTAGAGCACTTACTGGAACAAAATACCATTATGGGGATATTCCATTCTAGTTCAACAAGTTATATGATGTGGAACTGTCCAAATAGAGAAAACAAAAGCTTTTTCACACTTATCAACTCTCCAGTTTTATTAACCCTTCAATCTTGTCTTCATGCAATCAAGCTTTAAAACAAAGCTAGACCTAATCCACTCCCATAAGGCATCATAGCCTATATGGGAATCTCTAAACCCACCCCATTGGAGGTGTCAATCCTGATTTCATGCATCTATTGGACTCAAGACTAGCTCGCATATTGATTAGTCCACTGATATATCAAACTTATCCTCATGCAAGTGAATTGGAATAGACTAGAGCTCATGCAAATGTTGAAATGAAGGTGTCTTGGATGGTGGATTCCATGCACCAATCCTATTTCATGTTGTTGTTTTTGGTACTTGCAGTATCATTTTAATGAAATGAAACACTAACCTTCAAATAATCAAAATAACCATTTTCGATGTCAACCTTGTCAATATTATAACTTCATTTGTACTCTTATCACATGCTTATGTCTTTTCTTCATTGTTGTAATGCAATCAATTTAGTGTTTAGTTACAAGTCATCACCATAACAAAAACCATAGCAACTTTTAACCTTTAAGCCTAATTATTTCCAACACTAGGATAATGTTGTAATTTGCTCTAATATCATCTGTAACAAACCCAACACCTTGAGTGTTATCCAAGCGATGGGGTCAACTTCTTTGGAAACACACAAAGGGAGAGAGAGATATTATCACTTTAAAAGTTAACTTCCTTATGATAATGGCTATGGGTATCACTTGAGATGAACCCAACACCTTGAGTGTTATCGAAGCGATACGATCAACTTATCTCAAAACACACAAAGAGAGAGAGATATTATCACTTTAAAAGTTAACTTCCCTGCAATAATGGCTACAGGTATCACTTGAAGTGTCATTTATGTAGTGATGTAGGGTATAGTGTCACATAGACCAAGTGATGTAGGATAGGGTTGAAAGGCTAGGTTAACTCAAGGGTTGGGCGCCGAGACTAGTGGATTGGTTCCTGGGGTCTTGTAGCACCTGAGGGAGGTCTATAAAGAGTTGGTTAGTCGGTTCCACTTCCTTAACTGCACTTAGGGAGTTTAATCATATCATAGTAACTCTTCATCACATGTTTACCCCGGTGGACCGATTATCTCGGGTAAATGTGGGAGGAGGGCGTTACATAATATAAATCCTTTATTCAAGTAGAAGCTTGTGTATTTATTTGTCTTATATTTGCATGCTTATAATTTCCTCTAACTAATAAGAACTTATCTCCACTTCGTCATGTAAGAAAATTGTGTCCTGATTTGTGCAATGACCCACTCAATCATGCTAGACATTGGGTCATGACTTGTCTTACGGATGCTTGTTTACAAAGGGAGACCCCTCTCGACTCCTTTAATGCAATTTCTACTCACAAGTCTATGAAATATATTGGATGACTATATGGATGACTATCAAATTATCACAATAGATTAACTTGATTGTGTGGATATTTGTCTTCCACACTATGTTATTTGTCTTTACTGGACATATTATTTATATGCAAGATGGATATTTTATTTCCCCATGGTATGTTGGTTTCTCTTGGATGTACTTTCAATGGTAGTTTTGGTGCCATTGACAAAAAGTGTGGTCCTTGGTGCTCCTCCAATTGACCAATGTACTTCACTGGTTCCTTCTTTCAGACTTCAGCCAAAAGACCCAATTACCAGGTTGTCGAACGATGTTGGTATTGGTACTATATTTTTTGCTAAAATAACCTTTATTGCTACTATATCGTCGCAATTTTTTTACTCTTGGCTAATTCAATTTCTTTATTTCCTCTTGCCCCAACTTAGATACATATGTGTCACATTTTCTTGTGAGATTTCAGTTATGAGATGAAGTAATAAACATACATATTTGTGAACACTAGGAAATCTATTGCATCCTCACTTATTCAGAGTGTGACAACACAACTCTCCTCTTCGATCTTTACCCCGACTGTCCCATGGGAATAATCCTCTTTGTGAAGTTGTTTAATGGGAAATGCAGACGTGTCTGTCTTCCTCGGGATCCTCTCACTCATCGACGGCGAGGAACCATGCCCTTCCATCGAACGGCTGGAGGCGCTCCTGGCGGGTTATCAATCTCCTAGGCAAGGAATGAGGGTTCATTTGTCGCCCCTTGACGTCGGAGCTCGGTTTGGGGTTCCTGTTCTGGATGTGGGTTACTCGGGTCGAAGCTTGGAGGCCTACCGCTGTCTGCAAATACTGAGGAAGTCAGGTGCTGCCTCAACCTTGGATTTTGGTCTACTTTGCTCACTTTCAGGTGGATAAACTTTACCCTGTCTATTTTCTGGCACTTCTTCTTTGAAGTTTGTTTTCCTTTCTTGCTATGGAATTGGCCACATAACTTCGGTAAATGGTTCACGCAGGTTTTGGAAGCGGTGAGACCGAAAAGCGCTATCGATTGTATAGGTGGGGTAGCATTCCAGTCGCATATGGAGCGAGCAGTCTCTCCGGGTATGTTGTCCCCTGTACAGACTGAGCTGTGGAGAGATATTCGGGTTTGCTTGTTAACAGTGCTTTTGCCTTGCCCTGCCTTTTAAGAGGGTTTCTTCAGTTTTGGACCTGGAGGGTTTCGTTTTTATTTATTTTTTTCCTCTTCCTGGTTAGCTTCTCCAAGCTTGCTCACTACCGGTGGGGGTTACCTTTAATTTTTGTAATACAGTTGTAAAAGAACATCAATTAGTTTTGTTTTACCTCTTGGGTTCTCTTGGCTCACTCATTTATATGGGCAGGCTCCTCGAACTACTAGATCCACCATCGTGTCCTTCCTTTTTATTGCCAAGAATTTCTATATCAACAAAATACTCTTCATTCATATATTCATTAGCATCATCATTCAAATGAGGTATATATGGAATATCTTTAACATTATAAGTCTTTGATGTTTTAAAATATACATAAAAAAAATTTAGTTGATTGACCCTTCCTTTTTGGAGGCATTTCTATTTAAATAATTTACCTACATGCAAAACAATTACAATAAATCGCAATAATCAAATAAAGAGTGAAGGATTGATAGTCATTACATAAGTAAAGATGTCAAGATAATAAGGTGTAATTACTAAAGAATAGCACATTCCACCTTGAAGTGTTTATGAATGTGGAATGAATTTTTTTTATCTATTTGTAATAGTAGAATTTTATTAGTCACTCAAATTACATTTTGGTAATTTATGATGATAAAATCCCTTCAATAAATATGATATTTATTATGGTTCATTAGATTTCTTTGTTTTGATGAATGCTCCTTAAAAAATTACTAGACACTACCTATAGTACAATGATTACTTACTTAAAATAGATACACTACCTATAGTACAACAGTTAGTAGATCAATAATACCTATAGTACACCAATTAGTAGATCAATAATAAGTCAATTCAAAAAAGCAACTTCAAACGGAACCTTAACCTATGTAAAATAACATAACATTTTAAAATTCTTATGGAATTTAAAATTCTTAAACCTATAAGAAATCAAATTAAGTTAAATATATGTTTGTTATTAATAAATTTAACATAAAAGATTTAAATTAAAATATATTAAGTATTAAGAGCCCTGGCATGTTATGCATGGTTCAACTGCCAAGGAGCCTCCACTTGGTACCCTGGTTGTCGTGGTATGCCTAGGGTTATGCATGGTTCGACTGCCTGCAAGGAGCCTCCAGTTGGAATCATTCTGTGGGAATATGGATCAGTTCTATGGTGCAGATGCGGCGCCCTCTTCCAATTGCAATGGTCGTGGTGTTAGATCCTGGTACATTGTGTGTCTTGAGGTGATCTCCTAGGGTTGTCGAGCCGGGAGGGTTAGTCTGTCGAGTCCTCAAATGGTTCACTTCTGTCTTTCTCTGTTATGGTTCTCTACCCGCTGCTTTACCTCACCAAAATTTGCCTTTGATCAAGTTGCCCACTTCTGGTTGCCTTCGAAATTGGTTCTTTTCAGTGGTACAACACGATGTGTGCTGAGACACAGTCTCTATTTTTAGAAAGGGTTTCCAGCTTGGATAGTCTCTTTAGGTAAGCGCATATTCGTTTTAGGTGTTAAACATAAATAGTTTCTGAGTTTTATAGCTTTTCTCTTGTTTTGTCATCACATACTCATCTTGTTTTCTACTTGAATGTGCAGCCCTGGTTGGCTATGGTGTGGGTCTTCGGAGTCATGCCGAATTGCGGTTGGGTCTACCAGTTTCTTGGCACCCACTACCAGGTATGTGTAATTTGTTTGTCGAACTAGGCTAGGGATATTAGTTAACATCCTTCATCTGTGAACTGGACGGAATACTATCCCTGTAATGTATTTTTAAAAGGTTTCTCTGGCCTAAGGCTGAGGGTTTTGTTATAATAACTCAGAGGGACTGGGCCGAACTCAGAGGAATAATTCCTCGTTTTCAGACTTTTGGTTTTGGTTATGAAATTGCAGTCTTGTTGCCAAGAATGTGCTTGTGTTAAGTTATTGATCTATTAAAGCCACGAGACTAGGGTTTCTGTGATGGGCATTAAGGGCACGAGGCCCAACGGCCGCAGAGTACATACTCATTTATTCGTTCGTGGGTGGCGGGAGATAGATATTAAGACCCTCATTTTTATGAAAAGTGGGAGACATACGCAGGAAATAGCAGGAAACAACGGGCTAGGCCATCTTAAAATGGAAACAAGACCACTGAAACCACCGAAACTTGTTTGGTGTAGAGGCCGAAAATATTTTTGGCGCTAAATTGTTTCAGTTTTTATATGCTGGGGCTTTCACTGTTATTTTGCAAAGGAACTCGAAGCTCATGAGCTAGAAGTTTCAAGGAAGACAGCAAAGGGTTTATTTTCCATAGGTATTTTCCATTCAATTTGATGTATTTCCCTTGCAAAGATGTTGGCCTTAAGAAGTATTCTCTGCCACGAATTTAAAGAGTTTTTAGCTGCACTATCTCTAACTTCAAATAAAAAGCAGGATATGTGATAATCTGATTTCTTCATATTGAAGAAATGTTTTGCAAAAGTTGTCTTTCCTACGCCACCTAACCCCACTATCCCCAATATCTGAGATTTCCCCCTTTGCTGTTGCTGCAACAGGAATGTCTCTTCAAAATCTTGAGGCTTAAAATTCAAGCCTGTTGGATAGTCGGCCATGGGCAACTCTGGCTTTTTCACTATTTCCGATAGACATTTAACCCTTTCGTCCTGAATTTGAGTGTAAATTTAGGGCAATAATGTTTGTTAGGGCATAATGTTGTTTCTCTTTGTAAATTTATTAAATAACCTGGTGTTATATGGAATCTCGTTACATATAACATAGTTTTGAGCACTCATTGTTAGGTTGGACATGGAAGCCTGGTTCGATATGCTGAAAACCATCTATGAGGTTGAGATGACACTGAGTACATTGACTTTTAATCATTTAATGATGGCCCATTTTACGCTCAATAGGTATAAAGAGATCATGAGGATTTTCAGGTAAATGTTAGAGAAATTCCACGGCTTTGATCCACCTAATAAGTATGAGGAGGTCATGAAACGTTTCAGGGAAATGTTAGAAAAATGTCACGAGGCTGATCCTCCTACATATGCTACTACAGACCAGCAGCACCCCCCAGAATCCCGTGTGTCCTCTCGAAAGGTTTCGATGGAGTTGGTTGTTTTTGGATGTGTTTTGTTCATCTTACCTTATTGTTGAGTCAACAAGTTCTTTCTCGTGTTTCCAGCAGTACTCGATTTATTTCCATGGAAAAAACTTATAATTTGCTACAGTTGAATCGTGGATTATGAGACAAATTTGTGATAATCCAATTTACTATCTCAATCTAAATTTTTGGTGGCTTTTCTGCATTATTATTGGCCCCTCGAAGGGTATTGAGGTTTCGTTTTGTTTATCAATGGGAACCTTGTATTCTGGGGACCTTTATACTTACATAACTACTCATTCTCAATCTGTTGTGCATTTTTCTGTAGTTTGCTCATAAACCCATTTTAAAAATTTAGGTTGCACCAATTTTGTGGCCTCTCGGTCTTCCATGAGTTCAACACAAAATGGGCAGAATTGAAGTTGGTAGTACATGGAAGGTCTATTCCCATATTTATTGTCGTCTCTCAGGATGGTTATGTATAGATGGAAAAAATGGTTTATGAAGTTTTCTAGACAATGGAAAGGAGGAGAGCTTCAAAGATGCAACAATCTGCACGCAGTGGTTTCTGAGAAAAGAATTGTTTTAAATGATGCCATATTTCCCTCTTTCAAACCTCTTCCCACGCTTCTCATGCAAGATATGCTTGTAAGTTCCTTTATATGTTCAAACTAAACAACATAGCATTTTATATTTAAGTATTATAACCATGATTTGGGTTTTCAATTTTATGTCATCAGCCCCTCTCTAGGCACTTGGGTTTTCTTTGAAGTACATTTCTATAAATTAACATATACATTAGCCAAATCTATTTAAATTTAGGTTGGATACTTAGAGTTACAATAATGCATACATCGACCATTTGTGTGAACTCAAGATAGATATTCATCCTCGAGTTTCCTATGTCTAGGTGCATTTTAGATCTTGATTTACATGAGATTGTGTTTGTTTCCTTATTTAATGTGCCATGAAAGAGATGATGGCTCATCTCATTTCCATGAATGTTGTAGAAGGAACCTAGGCTCTTTTGGTGCAAACATCATACTGGTTAGATGTATCTGAGTTTACAAATTTTCTAACATGGATCTGAAATTTCACTTGGGAATTGGAAAAATGTAAATTTATTTCAACCTGAAGATAGTGTTAATCCCCAAATACAAGGAAGGAATTGGAATGTCTTTTTTATTCTTATGACTATTGGATTTTGTCTCTTGAAATTGATTTCTGAAACTAGTTCTAATCTCAAAACTTTTTATTAAATTGCTTGGAATATTATGGAGGATATTTATAAAAACATTTGAGTACAATCGGAGCTAAATTTATTAGTGACATTCATACTAGAAGATTACCAACACTAATTCTACTACAAGTTTCCCTATCTCATTTTTCTAACATATGGGTTCACAATATTCTCCATACTTTTACCCATGTTATCATCTAGTTTTTTCTTAAAACATTTGGCCTCAAAGTACCTATTTCTCTATCTATCACTGGGTAGTGAATTTAGGTCATCTAGTCTAGATTTGGGGGACATATATTTCAATGGTATGGAAATATTGATTGAGTTAGGTGCTTGTCTTTTCATTGTATCTATTTTCAATGTTTAGAACTTAGTGACATCAACATTATCATTTTGGTACTAGTTGTTTTGTATGTAATAGTCTTGATATATACTCTTTTCCATTCCTAGTAGAGTAGTGCAAAGGTTTCAACATGTTTACACCAAATATATTTGTCAATTTTAAAAGGTATGGGGCCACATGAAAAACAGGGTTAAAATCTCATCTTTTTTCAATGTTTTGCAAAGGTTTTCTTTCCTATGCCACCTAACCCCACTATCCCCAATATCTGAGATTTCCCCCTTTGCTGTTTCTGCAATAGGACTGTCTCTTCAAAATCTTGAAGCTTAAAATTCAAGCCTGTTGGATAGTCGGCCACGGGCAACTCTAGCTTTTTCACTATTTTCGATAGACATTTAACCACCTTATCTAGCAGCTCCATCTCTAGCTCCTTGCTAGTTATTCAGAAGAAAATAAATACCCTCTCTGCCACCAGTGCTCTACATTATTTTATGCCTTTTCAGTTTCCAAGCATATTTCAGGGTTCTTTATTGCATATTGGTGCTCTTCTAAGGCAACACACCATATCGCTTCATCTACCATAATAATTCTTTGGACTCCGATTAGTAGTTTCCATGCATGCTTAATATGCTTCATATGCATTGCTTTTCAAATGTTGATTTCACAGATTGTTTGTGGCAACGAATCACCCCTAAGGTTTTTATGTGGCAGCGAATCATCTCAAGGTATGGTTTGGGGTTTTGATGCAAGCAAGGTCTGGTTTGGAGTTGATTGTGGCTACAATGAGATAGTGAAGTAATGTTTATAGGCAACAAGGAGATATTCTACAGAGATTACTTTGCATTATGCGACAACAATTTAAGACAGTGCATTACCCTTTGTAATATAATCCAGAGAACTCCTCAATGAAATTAGTATTAAATGCATAGAAGTTTAAACCAACATATTTTAGAATAATTTTATGGTTTTACACGTTGTCATATATTTCAACATTTATTTATGTAATGATCCTAACGAGTGTCCACAAACTTTTCTTCGTAGATTTCTATTACATTATTCTATACAAAATGGCAGACCAGGTATTTATGTTGCTTATGTTGCTTTTGGTATTTGTATTATTTATGTTGTTGATTTAGTTAGAGGTTGGATTTGTTTTTAGAAATTAACTTTAAAATGATACTTCAAAAGTTTGTTTGTGACTAGTTAAATGCTTGTCAGAACACTCTGATAAGCTTGCCTCAAAGTGTTGGACAGATCTTCAATGCTCACTCAACACATATTTGGTGTTACCAATTCTATTTTGTTATCGGTTTTTTGATCAAGGTTTTCTTATTTTTATGTTATTATGTGTTTTTTTAAGAATGTACCCATGGGTGTTACTGATGCTACCATGGGGGGTTCAATGATATTCACTACTTTCATGGAAATGTTAACAAATGCACGAAGGCAAGACACCACTATGATGATGCATGAGGTAAGCTTGAATATTGTCTTTTATATTTTCAATTATCTTATATTCCTTATTATATTATGCTAATTTATGTTTGTGGAATGCAGGCAATTTCTAAAGTGATTCCAACCCTATAACACCTTATAAAACATCTAAGGTAATGATAGTGGTAAAACTTGTTCAATATTTTTGTGCAGGTAGTTAACTTATTTAACTATATATATTTATTAATATTTGTGTTTTTACTAAGCGTGCATTTTGTTGGCATGCAGGATTCATTTATGCCCCTCAATATAACCAATGTTGGCATGCAGGGATTGTTAATGCCCCCATATGCATCTAATGTTATGCAAGATGTAAGATTCAACCATTTATTTATGTGAGTTTGATTATGTTATTTGTTGAGAAATCTAGGGCATATATTTACTAAAGTTTTTGCACAACGACTCCATGATTTATGAGGTGTTACGAAGAGCTACATCATGCCTTCAAATGGATCACCCCATCTGTTTTTTTCTTCTTGTACATACAATACTATTTTAACAAGTAACCCAAGCAATATGTTATTCCAAAACATGATTTCAAGTTACTTTTTTAGGGTTTTTATGTAATCAAGAGGCCTTTTTAGGGTTTCTTAAATTCAAACATTAGATCATACTCTTTTCCCTTTATGTCATTCTAGAGTTTATCCCATGCCCTAGAAATCAAATCATAGGGAACAAATACCTTAAGATTAAGGTTTCTAAATACTAGGGTATTTCTTAAAATATAAACCCATAAATTCAACCCTACTACATCTTATGATGGACCCTTTAAAAGAAAATTATTATACATACCTCATGGACACCTATCTGTACTGATTAGTATTTTGGTTGCCATGATTATTTGCAACTTTACACTACATTTCATTGATCATTTGCCACCTTCATGACCTTCTTTTAATGAGTCTTCCGAGATATTTTCATTCTATAATGGGACTTGCTTCTTCATGTGTTCATGAAACCCATGCCTCATTCATAACAAAAATAATCTTCTTTTTCCTTTTTTTACATAAATTACATAGAATTGTGATTAGATATGTCATTATGAAGACCGAACCTAGTTACATATTTCAACATTATTCATCTGTTATCCCATCTTATTATTTCTATTTGTGCCTTGCACGATGTTTCTAGGGTGACTCCAACAAGTATACAATCTGTTGGTATAGAGGGTCATGTTATGCCATCTACACCTACACCAGAACCCCATAACATGTCCTTTACACAATCTGTTGGTATAGAGGGTCATGTTATGCCATCTACACCTAGACCAGAACCCCATAACATGCCCTTTACACAATCTGTTGGTAGAGAGGGTCATGTTATGCCATCTACACCTAGACCAGAACCCCATAACATGCCCTTTACACAATCTATTGGTATAGAGGGTCATGTTATTCCATCTACACCTAGACAAGAACCCCATAACATTCCCTCTACATCAAATGTGGGTCTAGTCAGCATTCTCCCACTAGGACCAGAACAAGTTTCTTTGAGGAGTCTTATAGACTCACAAACAAGAATGTTAAGGCTCCTACCAGATATTCCTGCGAATGTTCAAATTAGACAAGAAATAATTGAACAAATTCACTTATGGGAAATGTCATTGTTGGAGAGTGTAGCTCCTGCAACAGATCAACAGGTAAAATTATTTTATTTTTTTTTATAATTTCATTTGTTATGTTTAGGATCATTATTTTAGATATGAAAAATAGTTTCATATTTTGGTTGGGTTCTTAATAGTTCCACAATTTCATTATAAATGCAGAAAGTAAGTGACACAGTGCCTAATGTATCTATAAGGGAACCTTCCTCGATCCCCAAGACTACAAAAATATCATCGGTGACCACAAAAGGAATGCAAGAAGTTACAATCTTGCTCACTTCAGAAGGAAATGTCTTGAAGGATGAAAAAGGGCTGAAATTTTATCACTTTATTTTTCATCGTGCAGAAGAATTATTTGGAAACACAATCCAAATGGATTGGAGGAAACAAGCCAATGCCAAAAAGGAGGAACTATTTAAAGATGTAGTGATAGCATTTGGTAATCCTGGATTTGATAAGGAACTTATTTTACAGATTGCAAGTAAATACATGCACTCAAAGAGGTCCAATTTAAGGACAAAGTTGACAAAAAACTTGATGTATCCATGTCTAGCTTGGATCAGAGACCAAGTGACGTGGGATGAACTTATGAAAGATGCTAAGTTTAAGAGGACAGTCCTTAGAAATCCAAACTATACGCCATCTGCACAAGGAGGAGCTAAGAGACGCCTACGAGATACAAGAAAAGCAACCCAAGCTAGGGTGTCAAAAATTGGATCTCACAAATTAGGCTCTGGTGGATATAATAGTATTCGTGGTGGTATGGTAAGTGATATTTCCATCTATTATATTTTCTATTTTAGGCAAAGTAACCATGGTCACGTTGAGTTAATTGTACCTTATTAGTTATTTTACCTTATAGATATGATTATCTTTGTTAATGTAGGTTCACCAGTTTCAAAAGGAAGCTTCAGAGGAAGACCTAAAATATGATGTATTACATGGTTCCCAAGGTCTTCGCCAACACATGATAAATCGAGGGGAAAAATAATTACTGGTTATGGATCCGAGGTTAGTTGTTTATAATATTATATGAATAATGCAATAAATCAATTGGAGGTTTTGATGTTATTATAACAAGTTAAAGTGTGTTGTGTATAGGAATCATGTGAAACATTTGGGAGTGAGCATGGGGAGGAGATACAAGCACATGATGATTTTCTTGTTGCACAAAATCATCCAATAGTCATTCTTGAACCTTGGCAGATTGTTGAATTTCAGCGAATGGGAGACAGAAATAATGAGGAGGGTGTTCAATGTGATGAGCATTCCACACCCACAATTAATGTAGTGCCTCCCAAAAAGAGGACAAAAAGGATTGATATGTGTTAAATTTAAGAGCATTCCACATCCACAATTAATGTAGCGCCTCCCAAAAAGAGGACAAAAAGGATTGGTATGTGTTAAATTTTAATAACTTGAACGTGCATCGCTCTAGCTTCTAAGGAGTGCACTAGGTTGTGAGGGTCCAAACATAAACTAATTATGTGTGCAACAAAACAAATTTTGAAGATACTTTGTTTTTTTGATGAGTACCCAATATTAAGGGCATCACTAAGACTGTTTCAGGTCCTAACTTGTATTATTTGTTTGATTATGATCAATTTGATATGCTTATATTTGTGTTGTATGTAGATGACCTGGTCCTAAAAGTTAGTTAAAAAAATTCTAGTTAGTTAAAAAACTTCTATCCCATGGTGCAAGAAGAAACTGGCAAGTGAAGTTGACATGAAGGATATACACCTCATGTGTTATTTCTTGGTCTTGGAGGTTTGGCTGAGTTGAGGTGAGGTGGTCCTCGAATAGGGGTAAGTAAGCAATTGAGATTATGAAGAAGTTTCAGATAATGGACAATAAACCATAGGCTACTTTTATGATAAATATTTTGAATTTTCAGTAGATTAAGATTCAAATTTGGTTGATTCGTCAGCGTACAAAAAGTATATAGGTTCCCTAACATATTTGGTAGAATTTAGCAGTCAAATTACTGTGTGCATGAGATCCCTTGTCTCACAAACAAGGGGGGCGTAGACACCAATGTATTGTCCAGCTTGGCTGCTAATATATGGTTGAGCTGAGGTTGCTGCAAATATGCTCTATGGTCTGAGGTATGCAAGGTACTTAAAGGGCACACTGGCACAGTGCTTTGAGCTGTTGCATGCTTTAGTGGATTTTGACAGGGCCAGCGATGCAGGTGGCAGGAAGAGTGATTCATGGTTTTGTTTCAGCTTGGGTTCAAATATAATATCTTTGTTAGGATGGGATACCCATGTGTGCAAGTTGAAGAAGTCCCTTTCTGGGCTAAAGTAGCCTCTTGTGCTTGGTACTCATGGATTTATGAGTACTTACAGATTATGGGCATCACTAAGACCGTTGTAGGTCCTAAATTTTATTATTTGTTTGATTATGATAAATTTGATATGCTTATATTTGTGTTGTATGTAGATTACCTGGTCCTAACAGTTAGTTTAAAAAACTCTATCCCATGGTGCAATAAGAAACTGGCAAGTGAAGTTGACATGTATTATTTCTTGGTCTTGGAGGTTTGGCTGAGTTGAGGTGAGCTGGTCCTCAAACACAGGTAAGTAAGCAATTGAGATTTTGAAGAAGTTTCGGATAATGGACAAGAAACCATAGGCTACTTTTATGATACATATTTTGAAGTTTTCAGTAGATTCCGATTCAGATTTGGTTGATTCGTCAATGTACAAAAAGTAGATTGGTTCCCTAACATGTATGGTATACTTTAGCAGTCAAATTGCTATGTGGATGAGATCCCAATACACTGTCCTAGTAATCCCAGCTGTATAATGCACAGTTGTACCATTGTAACACTAACATAGGCACCAGAAGCTATGCTACTAGAAAGGATTAAAAGTAAAGTAGGATGTAAGACCTTCATGTCTTTGCATGTCAAACACTATGCTGATACTTATTTCATTATTTACTTTTTAACCATCATATGCTGACCATTTTCGATGATGCTAAATTGAATGCTCTTTTTCCTGTTTCCTAGGGCATATTACCAGAGATCCTAGAAGAGTTACTGGCTGCCAGGAAAAGAGCCAAGGCAGACCTAAAGGTGGTGAAGTAAGTGCTTCCTATGTTCATGTTACATGCTTGTATTTTTTCCACTTAGCATCTCAGTTTTTAACTTCCTGTAATCTTGTTTAGGAGGCTAAAGATTGGTTGGTTGGTGGAGGTACAACTTTGTTCCTATGCTAGTTCCAACTTCCATTTGCTGTCAAACTTAGATCTAAAAGAGATTTATATGGTCTATCTCTTAGGCCTGACATCAAAATCTTAAAATTTTCAGGTGCATTTGGAATTGGAATTAATGCCAGAGACGTTGTATCTCACTGTGAATATCATTGACAGATACCTTTCTATTCAGAGTATTGCAAGGAAGAATTTGCCATTACTTGCTATCGTTGCAATGTTTATAGCTAGCAAATATGAAGAACTCTGTCCTCCACAGGTAGGATGACTTGCTGACATCTTGTTGTTGTCACCAACAACCCCCCCTCTTTGCTTGATATTAGCAATAACGCCGAGCAAAGGGGGGACCCTGAACAAAAAATCCCAAAAAAATATTTTGTTAAATTTTTGTATTTTTCTCCCTAAGGCTTAAATCGCATCGCAAAGAAAGGTTGAAGCATTACTTAAAGCGCGAAAAGTAAAACTGCGAAAGAGTGACGCGAAGTTCATCGCGTCGCATGCATCTCAAACACGCTCTAAAAGGAGGACCTCCAAGAAGCGTCGATCGCCGATATGCGACATCACACATCGCAAACGTCACGCTATGGCACCATGAACCATTGAATAAAAACTGCGATCTGCGATGACTGCGATCTGCGATATCAGTAAACTGCGATCTGCGATCTGCGATCTGAAAAGACTCATCACACGATAAACCCAATACCAAGCGCGCGCCTTAAAGGAAATTAATGACCGCATGCTTGAGTATCAAGGAATGATTGCATCGCATTTATCGAAGAGTCAAGTCATGATGAATGTCAGGATTATGCATTCATTAGAGTTTAATGCTTTTTATGTCAATCTTTTCATTTCCCTTCTTCTTTGCGTAGACTGCAAGACACGCAACTGATATAAATCTATATGCAGGAAACATCTGAGAGAAAGGGGAAAGCGCCAATCAAATAGCAGAGAGAAGATGCCTCCGCAAACTAATGCCGCATGTAGCAGGACCGCGGATTCCAGACTATCAGTGAACCGACACTGATGAAATTAGACTATCCAGGACTCAGAGTCAAAGGCGCACAAAAGCAGCGTGTTCACAAAAGATCTTGAAGCTCAGACTGGGTAAAGCAAAAAGAGAAACGCAAAAGAAGGAGGACGCTCCAGAAAAGCCTGGAACAAAGAGCGGAAACAATTCTCGAAACAGGGGATTGTCCATACAGCACGACTCCTAACCCACTCAGTCATTCGCACGATCGAAAACCGAAACAGCAACAACAAAATCAGTTCGAGAAGAACCTGGGTTGTGCTAAGTATACACGCGGCGAATACACCTAGCTAGAGAAAGGTTTTCGAAAATATCTTCTGGTCTGTCAAAAGGAGGTGCCAGCTCTTGTTATTTCCACTTTTATCTCCTGAGCAAAAGAAGAAGGCAGCCAGCCGACTCTTCCCAGGAAAGCTTTGCGCAGTTGACAGCACTAAAGAGAATATACAGAAACGGTCAGAAATTAGATTTAAAGTTTTAGAAATAAATTTGCTTTTAGTAAAGGGCGGTCATTTGAAGCCGATTCCCTAAATTCGTGTAATTAAGATCAATTAGCTAGTAGTATTTAACCCTTCTCATGGCATTTAGAGAAGGGTCCGGAAAGCTGTCAAAAAACTTGTCCTCAGAACATGCACTTCTGCACCCTCAGAGGAGGTTTTTGATGAATGGATGGATCGAGATTTATTTATGTTTGCATTTTAATATCTGTTACTGATGTTGCACTTCTGTACTCTTAGCAGATATTAGAACAAGTAGAAGTAAATCATTATTGCTTGAAGTTTATTAGTGAAATCAGTCATAAATGGTACTTTTATCTCTTGACTAAATTCTGCTAGTATCCCTAAAGTGATATACAGCTGAGTTCTTTATATGTTACTGTATGAATGTCTGTATTACCATTTGGCACTTCTGTATGGTGGAGTCATTTATTTATGCTTGACATATAGAAAACTGATTATGCGATATGCTGTTCACAACTACTCTGCCTAACTTCTTATGCAGAATGGTTTATCTTTATCGATTTATATTCTGATAACAGTTGAATGATCTTTATTACCAGCTGTTGTTAGAAATATTTCTAGATCGCATAACAAAGGAGAACACCCCGGGTTAGCGTAGATTAGATGTATTGTTTCTCTTCATTAGATCACATTAGTATAGAAGTAGTTTAGCTGTTAGAATTAAGACTAGTTCAGAGAAACCTTTTAGATTAATATCATCAAACTCTACACACACACGCACACCCTTCACATTGGGAAACTGGTCCCATTACCCCCAGTCAGACCCGCTACTCCAAACGGGCAAGGAGCCGCCAACCAGGTTCCGGACCGGGTGGGTATCCCCCTTGTTGTTGACCCGACTTCGGGGCCCTCAACATTTCTGGCGCTAGAAGGAGGGCACGAGCTATGAATGGCGCATAATTCAAAATCCAAATACCATTCTGAGAGCAAATCACGCTCACCAACTTCCCCGACTTCTCCAGTACGACCAAACTCAGAACTAGAAGTCGCTCGGACATCCACCGCTGCTATACACCCGATACATCAGACCGTCCTATTATTGATCCCCTGAAGTTCAAACTTTGATCCGTAAACTCCAGGGATTCTCTATTTTCACCAGAAGTCTGATAAATCTAAAGGCAGCTTGACTTCGCAGTACAACCCTGCTCATCCCTGACCCGATTGAAGAGTGAAAAGTTTGGCATCCAGCCAACTGAAACCCCTCTCCCTACTAGAAAAGAGCAAGGAAAGCACTTCCAGAGTCTGACAGAGAGACTCTTTCATCCACTTCATCCATTTCAACTCCCTCTCGCGAAGTCTACCACCCACGTCGTCACCTCAAAAACACTCATCCATCTTCCCGCAACCCTTCCTCGCAATCGTCGAAGATCGTAACATCTCCATCTTCTAACATCAAAGATCATCTTCTGCACTTTTGTTAAACTAGTCACTCAGCGATGGCCAATCTCCATGG